>BLSH010461406.1:1172082-1201946 GCA_018402905.1 Glandirana rugosa
TTGATTTTAATTTATTTTCCCTATCCCCATTTATTTGTAGGGCACTTGCCCTAGTTTGAAGATGATTTTAGAACAGTTATATGGCTTCTACCGTTAATTAATACTTTTCAGACACAGTTTGAAGATGATCCACATTCACCTCCATTTTTGCTTTTTTTATGTTTTTATTTTTTTAAAAATATTTACAGTTATTTCCCTGTCCCCATTTTTTTGTAGGGCACTTGCCCTACCCTTACCCCCATTTTACTTCCTTTTGCAGCCCTCTAGGGCTTTCCAGGACTTTGTTACAGCCATTTTTGTGCATAAAAGTTCGGGTCCCCATTGATTTCAATGGGGTTCGTTGTCCGTGCGATCGTTCGGGTTCCGTCCGGACCCGGACCCGGACTTTGTCCCAAAGTTCGGACGGACCAGCAGAACCCGAACTTCCAGAGGTTCGCTCAACTCTAGTTACAATTGATAATGAAGATCTGCCTGCACAGCACAGGCAGGGTTATTTATGGCAAACACCTCTGTGAAGCCCTCTCATAAACAAAGAGAACTAGGTAGCATTTTTCCTTGCTTGAGGGTCCAGAATAGAACATCCAAAAAAAAAGCAAAGTTCAATTTTTATATAATTTGAATTTGTAATGTGAATGGGAACATGTAACTGCAAAGGTGGAAATATATGGCTGCTATCAGCTTGACCAGAGCAGACCCCCTGGTTTAGAGGTAGAGTCGCCACCTTTATTCTGGATAGGTAAGACACTGGGACAGAGGGTGAAGTAGGGGGCAGAGTATGGGGGCAACTGAACTGTATTGAATGGACTGAAGGATGCTGATATCAGCATTGAATGATGATGTTACCCTATTCTTGGTAGTCCAAAAAAGTGAAAATAGTACAGCTCAAATGCTCCTCAAACCTGTATCAATCTAATCAGCATTAGGATAGACTACTGCAAAACCGACAGGATCAGCTTGTCAGGCTCCAGTAGACTTCAGCAACGTGGAAGCTGTCTGCACACAGACACTGACTCCCTTTTGCATGAGTGTGAATGAAGTGGGTAAAAGATGGCTTCATCTCCTGTTCTCTACCTGCAGAGAACTCCTCAGATAGATGTTGCCCTTTTCAGGACAAGGCCTCTACGAGTAAGCCCCAAAAAGGGTGTAACATGTCAGAAGTTCTCTAGCGGTGGAGAACAGGAGCGGAAGCCATCTTTCACACATTTCATTCACACTCATGCAGTGGTGTATGTGTGCAGACGGCCGCCATTTTGTTGAACCCTTTTCTTGGTGATGCAGGGGGAGTCCCCTTTGCATTAAAGTCCTCCCTTTACATCAGAGTCCCTCTTTATGTTGAAGTGCTTCTTCACATTAGAGTCCTCCCTTCACATTAAGGTCCCCCTTTACATCAGTGTCCCCCCTTCACATTAGAGTTCCCAATTCACATCAGGAGCCCCCTTCAGGAAGTGTCACTTATTTCAGCTGTTTTGGTTCCCTTCTTCATGCGTGGGCATAAGGCAGAGAGTGGGTGGCAGAGCAGGTCTTCATGGAGGAAGACTCTAGATACACAGGTCCTTCCATCCTCTCCTGCATGCTGGGGGTGCAGCCCTGGATACCTCCAGCTCTTGATCAGCATAATATATAGCCAGCCTTAGGGTTCCTCCAAAGGTTCTTAGGGGTTCCTGGCGCAATGAGCAATTTCTACCTCTCAGATAAGTTACCAGTGACATCAGTGATCCTTTTAATTATAATCTACGAGGAGTTAATAAAGACTTGACAGGGGTTTTATCCAAAGTTTTGCCTATAAATACACTCTTGGTGGTGTGAAGTGTTCCTCTAATCTTCTCAATTAGTCTAAACGGAGGAAGACTCCAGATGCACAGGTCCTTCCAACCTCTCCTGCATGCTGGTGAGCGGCCCTGAATACCCCTGAGTCTCTGGATCATCATCATACATTTCTATGGTACAAGCACCTGGCCACCAGCACAGTAGCAAAGACTGATGCCATGCATTTTGACTCCATGGAAAGGTATGACGCTGTGCAGTGCCATTTGGGATTTTTGCACAAAAATACGGAACACATTGCATCCTCTATTATTATAATATGAGACCTGCAATTTTACATAGAAACCTTTGATACTGGATGGGTGGCAACCATAGGTGTGCGCAGCCTTTTGCATTAGGGCAGTGGTTCTCAACTCCGGTCCTCAGGACCCACTAACAGGCCAGGTTTGCAGGATAACTGAAATACATCACAGGTGATATAATTTGCTGCTCAGTGATTGCAATATTCTAGTCTGTATCTCCCCAAGGTAATACATAAAATCTGGCCTGTTGGTGGGTCCTGAGGACCGGAATTGAGAACCACTGCATTAGGGTGTGCACCCAAAGCTCAAGCACATGGTACCAATCACTCACTGTATTCATTCAGAAAGGGAAGGGGCTTTTAAATTACATATTTACCGTCCTCTTCCCTTAATTATTGTAAAACATCCCCCTGTGTGTGCCCGCAGCAGAGGAAGGGATGGGGGGGAGCCAGGGCAATAGGGGGAATTTGTGCTGCACAGGGTGATTAGGGTGTGCCTGGGCACACCTGGCACACCCTGTGCGCACACCTATGGTGGTAACCCTGTTTAGAGGCTTCTCTGCTATGTAACTGATGCCCCAGCTGCTTCTAGAATTTTGGTATAATTTCCAGTGTGTTAAACAGGAGACTTGGTGGGAGACTGGAGACATGCTATAAGAGACAGTAAGAGACTGGGGACATATTACAGGAGACTTGCTAGTCATCAATGCCATTACCACCCTTTAGAAATCAAGGCTCCCACCACAGACTGCTGAAGACTAAAGGCTGTACAGCAATGGGGCATGAAGTTCTTCTTTTACTGCAATTTTCTCATTTCACGGTATCCATTTGCTACATCCAGAAACATATTTATGAGTGATAAATTGCAGTCATTTGTTGATTGCATTTTAATTGTAGACATCTTCATAATTTGGCAGAGAACGGATTACTCAGTCATGAGACACAACAACCAGAATATTAATTTTTCCAAACTTGCCCTTTCTGTGAAAAAAATATTTACTGCTAATAGAACTTCCAGACCTCTAACTACTAGATTAGCCTTTCTCAAACAGGGTTTCATGAAACCTTGGGGTTCCTCTAGACTGCAAGGTTCTCCAAGCTTCGGCCCTCCAGCTGTTGTGGAACTAAACGTCCCATGAGGCATTGTAAAACTCTGGCGTTCACAGACATGACTAGCCATGATGGGAATGCTAGTTCATATACAATTGGAAGGCCATAGTTTGGAGACCCCTGTTCTAGAGGTTCCTAGGGGTTCCTGGAGCAATGAGCAATGTCTGCTTCTCAGATAAGTAACCAGTGACATCGGTGATCTTTTTGTAGCGATGCCCTCGTAAGGGTGGCAGAATTTTTGGGTCCCCCCCACAGCCAGGCAATAGGATTTGTCAAGCATTCACTTAGTAGTCAAAAACCAGTCCAGGGTGGTTTTTTTTAGTTTATTGGGGAATAAACTTGGATGAGGATGGGAAGATATGTGATGCCCAGAGCTGTAGTTGAATGTAACGTGAGGACTTGAAACTGTCTCTGCTATCAAAAATCACACGGCTGTCCTCTCATAGAATACATGGATCAGCTCCTCTTGTAAAAAAAGGATTTCAAACACTGAACACAGGTGCTTTCCTTCTGTTGAAACTGCCAAGGCACCTGGCTTCTCCTTGGAATCCCCAAGCAAGAGGTGAAGGGTATCTATGCTGGCTCTGGATCGCTCTCAGCTGTCCCTCTGTAGATATATAGCTGGGTATTGCACCTGGCTGTTTCTCTATACACTCTGGGGAGTAGTACTTGAAGCTACTCACTCAATCCCTTTGAGAGATCCTGTAGTGTACGTGATGACTGCTGAACAAGCCTCCTGCTGCATAGGTCCCAATGGCTCCCAGGGCGTCTCAGCTAAGCCTAGCTGAGGCCAATGGAGTGTGAGGCTTGCTCTGCAGTGCTCTCTCTCTTTTTGGCTCATTCCTTCTGACCAGGGGCAGAGCCCCCCCAGCACAGGGGTCCTCTCCAGGCGACAGAACCCTGCACTCTGCTCCCACCTGGCTAAGCTCCAGAATACTTATGGGCTATCTCTTCACCTTCTGGGCCATCCTCACCCAGGGATTGAAAGAGACTCTATAAATAGTCAGGCATCATCTCTGCCCCTCCGCCCTCTAAGTTCTAGAACTCTCAAACAGTTCTAGAAGCCAGGGGAAGGCGAAAGAGACCGTAAACCAATGTATACTGGCTCCTCTGCCTACAAAGGAGCCCAACTAAATATACCTACTGTAAACAGGGGTTGCTACATTTTAACTATCTGCAAGGAGATAATAAAGGCCTGGCGGGTTTTATCCAAAGTTTTGCCTAGAGATAGATTCTTGGTGGTGTGAATTGCTCCTCTAACCTTTGGAATTAGTCTAGTGCAAAGTATTTCCTTTTTATCTTTTCATAGTGATGATGCCTGTTGATTCAGCTGTCTTCCTATGTTAACAATATTTCTTTATTTCTGCATCTTAAGTCAAACATTTTTTTTACTTTCTGTCACTTGCAGTCATTGTTCATGGCAGAAATAAATCTGAGCTATTTTATGTGGGGTGTCCTGCCGGTGATTCAGGGGCCTCCCTGCGGCTGACAATCCTTACAACTCTGACTAATTACCAATAATGTGGATACTCGTTAATTTATGAGGATGAGAGACGTTGGCGTCCAATAAACCGTTACACGTAGTGGGTTTGATTATACGTCAGTTTTTAAGTCATAGGCTAGGCTGACCTATTCATGGGTCTTCAGAAACTCTGTCTGGGGATAAAAGCTCAGGAAATATAAAGACAAGGGATGATTTACTAAAGGAGTAGAGCCTATTGACTTTCCAAAGTTTTTTTTCACTTAGCTTAGCGAAGGGGGAAGATAAGGGAAGCTAAGTATTAATTTACTTAGCATAGGAGGATATCAAATTATGGAAAGTACAAAATAAAAAACAGGATTTTAAATCGCACATAATTGGAAGATTGAAATTGGCACAGCTTCACCTGAAACAGATTCAGCACAGCTTCACTTCTTTTACCTTATACCTTTATATACAGAAAGAATAACATACCCATGGCCATGAGACCATGAATGATTGATTTCTTGATTGAAAACACTTTTATTTGAAAGCCATTGTTAATCTCTGAAAAATGATAAATGCCTGGTTGTCTCTAGTGTCAGTATTTTGAGACACTGACCTGAAACAAGCTTGCGGATCTGAAAAAGCAGAACCATTTTGGGTTAGACACTTGGACAGCATTGGATCTACTGGATCAGCATGACAGCCAGAAGGAAGAAAGTAGGACAGCCTCCATATTCTCTCAGTGCTGCATGTTTTTTTTTTAACTTAATTAAGCCTCATTCACATAGACTCCTGTTTGTTCCATCACAGCAGGGGATCCTAGACTGATCCCCCACTGAGTCGTATCAGAATGGGAATAGATATAATATCTGTGTTCATTGGCCCCATGTACTTCCTATGGGCGGCTAGAAGTAAGTGGATGCGAAACTGCCTGTATCCACCCACATCTGGTCATGTCTATAAAAGCGAATGTGGATGCTAACATTTTCTGTTCAGTCTGACGAACCAGAAAGCCCTAGATGTAAGAGGAATCCTAGAACAGTGGTCTTCAAACTGTGGTCTGCAGGGATGTGGATCTTTGTTTGCCCCTATCTGGCCCTTGGGCCATTGCTCCCCCCACTGACACCAACAATAAGGCAGCATTTCTTCCACTGACACCAACAATGGGGCACTATTCCTTCCACCATCACCAGCAATTAGACATTATTCCTTTCACTGACACTAATGATGGGGGGGGGGGGGTAACTATTCCTTCTACTGACACCAACGATGGAACGTTATTTTTCCTACCACTGGCATTAATAATGGGGTACTATTCTTTCCAACGAGTCCAATGATGCTGTGACGAAGGTCAGAAATATTCAATCTTTTCAATATTTGTTTTTTTTTAATAAAACTGGCAAATCTCTAATTCAGGTGCAATGTGTAACACAATCAACCTATCTGCATAATTTGGTTTGTGGGTTGCTGTGTCCCCACAGGGGTCGGATGTGTGACTCTCTCAGTAAGGAGGGAATAAATGATTGTATCATGCTGGGGAAAAAGGCAGACGCCTCAGCACCAGAAGGTGTGTGACTGCATTCACAATACCACAGATAGCAATGAAGGGGGCAGACTGGGCAGTCTTTACTTTTAATGTTGGACAGAGGAGACGATGGCTGAAAAGTCTCCTTGGGAGACGAGAAATGATGGATGAACGGCTGAGACTGATTTTGTTTTCTTCCATGCGGGGACTTTAGTTCTGTGGGGCTTTCTCCATTTGTACTTCAGCTGCTGCTTGAGTGAAGCTGCGGCCAGGACACACAGCCCTCCCTGGACCTACCATGGGTTTGTAAAGGACATCTGCCCTCTGGACCTGTTTTCCCCTGCCGCTCGGCTTGGACTTCCCCACTGAGGCTGCTGTTGATGGGTGAGTCCCTGAACCTTTGCTGTGTCTTTTGTCTGCTGACCGCCTACTGGATGCGGAGCTCGCTGTGTGACCTTCTGCCGTGTGGACTACCAGCTGACTGTAACCCTGTGGAATCTTCTGCCGAGTGGACTACCAGCTATCTGTAACCCAACGTTCTTCAATAAACGCCCATGCGTCGGGTTTTGGAGTGATCTGCCTCCCTGTGCTCTCTCTCCGCGCTCGTAGTTCTTAACAGATGCCATGTTATTTCTTCCAGTGACACCAACGATAGAGCATTTTACCTTCCACTGACATTAGCGATGAGGTATTTTCCTTCTGCTGTCACTAATGATGGGGTACTGTTCCTGCTACTGACACCAACAATGGCGCATTATTCCCACAACTGGCACCAATGACGGGGAACTATTGCTTCCAATGACACCAATGATAGGCATAATTCTGCCACTAATATAAATGATTGGGCACTGTTCCTTCTACTGACACCAACCATGGGCACTATTCCTCTAACTAACACCAATGAAGGGGCACTATTCCTCTAACTAATACCAACGATAGGGCACTATTCCTCTCACTAATACCAATGATGGGGCACTATTCCTCCCACTGTTACCAATGAAAGGGCACTATTCCTCCCACTAATACCAATGACGGGGCACTATTCCTTCCACAAATACCAATGATGGGGCACTATTCCTCTCACTAATACCAATGATGGGGCACTATTCCTCTAACTAACACCAATGACGGGGCACTATACCTCTCACTAATACCAATGACGGGGCACTATTCCTCCCACTAATACCAATGATGGGGCACTATTCCTCACATTAATACCAATGATGGGGCACTATTCCTCCCACTAATACCAATGACGGGGCACTATTCCTTCCACAAATACCAATGATGGGGCACTATTGCTCTCACTAATACCAATGATGGGGCACTATTCCTCTAACACCAATGACGGGGCACTATACCTCTCACTAATACCAATGATGGGGCACTATTCCTCCCACTATTGGGGCACTATTCCTCACACTAATACCAATGATGGGGCACTATTCCTCCCACTAATACCAATGATGGGGCACTATACCTCTTCCTACTAACCGCATGTCTTTTTCTACTGCCACTGACCAAAGTAAACTGGTCCTTTGTTTAGAAGGTTTGGGGACCCGTGCCCTAGAGGAGCTCCAGTCTGCAAAAAAGTGATTAAGCCAAGGTTGACTTGTCCAGGAAAAGTTGTGATTTGCTTGTAACTTCCTCTATTCCTAGATCTCCTGCTTGATTTATAGACCCATTTATACCACAACGCATCATGCACCTTTTTGTGCATTTGAGCACATTGTGACATGCATAGGCTGTAATACACCTTAACACATATAAAAGCTGGGTGCTGGAGGTACATTGGACTTCCATTCAAAATGATACGGTTGCACAATAACGCGTTCATAATGTGGTACTGTGCATTGCAGTAATGCATGCATTTTATCCACACATTTCCATTACCCAATAATGCTTTTTTCATCAATTATACCCTCCATTTATATATTTATTTCACCATATATCAAGTTTATATTGGCTGGGTGTCAAACAGGGTTACTTTAATATATTCATTTTTTTAATTGCATATTAAAATTCAAAAAATTGTTATAGAAGAAGGGGAGGAGGGGAATGTAGCCTCCAGAACTAAGAGAGGCCATTGCTCTGAACACAACTGCGCTCTCTCCGTGTAGAAAGATTGATGACCATGAACTCGCCTGCACACCCACAACAGCTGCATCTACAGCCGCTCCTGCTGAGTTTTCTTTAAAGCTGCTGCCCCTTGTTTCCTTTAACTTGTAATAATATTCAACAGGTGCGACCGTCTGGCCAGATTCCTGTCTGTTTTTCTACTACCTTGTATCTTTATCATATTGTTCTTGATATGGTCCGCTTTTCATTTCCTATGTGTTTATGGGGTGCCTGGGACCTGTAAATGGACATATATAGTGGGGCTTATATAGAGTGAAGTTTCCATTTGGTGTGCTTGCAGACATGTTGAGTTACACGCTGGCTTCTTATATCTCTCAGGGATCCCAGTTTTCCACCAGTATTCCCAGTCCACATTCGATGCACTATAAATGAGGATTTTCACCTTAAAGTGTATGTCAAGGGAAAGAAAAAATAGATTTATTACATCTCATCAATGAATTCACATTTCACGTGTTTTATTCCCTTACACACATTGCAGATACAAAAAGAGAACTGTTGACGTGCCAGAAATATCGTTTTCTCCTGACTTCCTGTTTGAGAACATATATTTCAAACTCTAAATTCCAAGGCACGTGGTGTCAGCCCTTCCTACCTTATATCTACTGATTTATTATTATTATACCGCATTTATATAGCGCCAGCTGTTTGCACAGCACTTTACAACATGAGGGCAGACAGTACAGTTACAATACAATTCAATACAGGGGGAATCAGAGGGCCCTGTGCGTTAGAGCTTACAATCTAGGAGGGAGGGTCAAGTGATACAAAAGGTAATAGCTGTGGGGAGATGAGCTGATGGAGAAAATAAAAGTACAGTTGTTACGTGGAGGCAGGATAAGCTTCTTTGAAGAGAGGGGTTTTCAGGGATCTTCTAAAAGCAAATAGAGTAGGAGGTAATCGGAAAGATTTGGGTAGGGAGTTCCATAGGATGGGAGAGGCTCTTGAAAGTCCTGGACAGGAGCGTGGGAGGAGGCGACAAGGGAGTTAGAGAGCAGGAAGACTTGGGAGGAATGAAGAGAACAATTAGGTTGGTATTTTGAGACAAGTTTAGTGATGTAGCTGGGGCAGAGTATTATGATTTGAATTTGTTGGGTGAGAGGAAGCCAGTGGAGGGATTGACAGAGAGGAGTAGCAGACACTGAGCTGTTGGTAAATTGGAATTACAAAGAATTCAGACCCCCCACCCCCATAAGCCCTCGTTGTGCACAGAAAGTTTGTCAGCTTCCAAGATTTCTAGCAAGATCAACTGGTATTTTTTTGTACTTATTGAACTGATGTAACAACATGCTTTCAATGGTATATTTAGTAGTACTAAGGCCCACGCATGCGTGCCCTGTCATAATCGACAAATCCTGATGGTCTTTCTGTGTTAGTGTCATCAAGCATGCATGCCCAGTCATTGACAAAATACTCTTGTGCTGCCTCTGCTAGCACCATTACACATCTGTATGTAAGTGGGGTGCAGAGTGGGTAGAGAGCAGGTTTCAGCTGCACTGACAGCGCCTGTTAAGAGGGGCAGAATACAGCCTGGCCATCTCATGGCCAAAGGGGAGATGTCCAGAGAAGTTGCAAGCCCTACACTTTCCCTCCTCGTCAGCAACCTTTCCCTGCTGCTAACTCTGTTCTTACCAGGGGGTACCTGTCCCTGTTCTAACCACTTGCAAAATGTGTTCCAACCCTTGGAGCCAGGACCTTAAATAGGCTCTGCCTGACCCATTATGACTGCTAGAGTCACATGGGGCGGCAGTATTCAATTTGAATGCTTCTTCAGTGACCAAGGTAACCATAGAGGAACCATGTTCCCCTTGACTTCCTCTCCAACTGCAATGCCGGTGCAGATGAGAGCCACCTGTAGTGGAGAAAGTAGACTGATCCTTTCTACACGTGCCCTGCGATTGACAAAATACTTTCGGGATGCCTGTGTTGGCATCATCACACATGCATGCTCCATCACTGGCAAAATACTCCCAGGCTTCTTTTATACTACTGCCATTACACATGTGAGCCCCATTATTGACAAAATACTCTCAGGTTGCCTTTGCTAGCGCCATTGCACATGCGTACCATGCCATTAAAAATATATCTTGGAGCTGCTTGTGTTGGAACTATTGCACATTTACACCATCATACATGTGTGTCTCATCATTGAAAAAATCCTGTAGCCAAAAGCACAGGCAACGTCTGCACATTGGGATGTAGCGCTCTCCTGTGAGTGTGCATGAAATAGTGACTACATTGCCCTGTAGGGTCCTATGGAGCCAACCTTTTATGCACACTAAAATTGGAAGAATGGTAACCTTTGAAAGAAGAACAATAAGCAGACAATGTAAGTGATGAGGTCAGCAGCACTATTTTGTATTTACATTTTAGGATTTAAGAAGAATTCAAGACCAAAAGGGAGCAAACAGAGCTTACATACACTTTAAATCATCATTTGGATTTGCTGTCATTCATACTCTGCATAGCCAAATTTTATAACCCCTAGTCAGGAATGAGGTCAAATACAGGCATGGAACGGGCTCACATTCCACTTTTTGTTTTCTGAACAGCACTTAAAGGACAAGTTCATTATAAAAAAGAAATATACCCTCTTTAGCCCTCAAACCTAATTTAACCTTGAACCCTTGAATTCTGTACTCCTACTCCTGGACCTTTCAGCTGCTTTTGATACAGTTGACCACCCCCTCCTCAAAAAAAACTTTACTCCCTTGGTCTCCGTGACTGTGCTCTTCGGTGGCTTTCATCCTACCTATCCCAATGCACCTTCAGTGTCACTTGCAATTCTACTTCCTCCTCTCCTCTTCCTTTCTCTGTCGGGGTCCCCCAAGATTCTGTTTTGGTCCTCTCTTATTTTCAATCTACACCTCTTCCCTGGGCCAGTTGATAGCCCCCCACGGCTATCAATATAATTTCTATGCTGACAACACCTCAATCTATCTCTCCACCCCTCAACTCACTCCATCAGTCTCCTCACGCATCACCAACTTACTAACAAGACATATCTGTCTGGATGTCACACCACTTCCTCAAACTCAACTTGTCCAAAACCAAGCTATTTCCTCCCCCATGTGCCTCTTCCCTAACTTCACTGTCGAGAGCAATGGCACAACCATCCACCCATCCCTGCATGTCAAGGTGCTAGGTGTTATCCTGGACTCTGAACTCTCCTTTTGGCCCCACATCCAATCACTTTCCAAAGCTTCCCGCCTCAATTTGTAACAGTTTGGTGTTTTCTTAAAGCCCAATTCCATATTAGTTCCACCCAAGTCTCCCCACTGCTGGAGGCACCTTCTACCCCATAGATCTTACCTTTTCTTCAGGGATCTTTGGTCTGGTCACATGAAGTCACAGGTCCTCTTCCACTGGCGGAGTTGTCACTCCCTGCAGCATTCTCTAGTGTGCCCAAGACCCTTTTATGTTGTACCCCCAGGGAGTGTGTCCTTAGTAACCTTGGGTTGACGGTGCCAGCCCTCTACTGAGTCTGGAAGAGAACTGGCTCTGGATAGAAGATTTAAGAGTCTGTGAGGGACAGAAAGAAAATTAATATTGCAGTGAGAGCTGGGTTTAGCTGTAAGTGAACAAATATTCACCACAAATAAATTGATGGAAATGGATCCAGGGCTAAATCTATGGCAGCATAGTGGGTTAGTGGTTAGCTCTTGTTCCTTGTAGCACTGAGGTAGTTGGTATGAATTCTGGCCAGGACAGGACACTACCCTCATGCTATCCCTGTGCTTGCTTCAGTTTCCTACAGATGCTCTGGTTTTCTCCCACATTCCAAAAAAATTCTGGTAATTTCATTAATTAATTGGTACTTATCTAAATTGGCCCTCACATGTGTGTGTGTGTGTGTCAAAAAATAAAAGGTGACCTTCTATGAGAGACCCTGATAACACTCTATTATGTGCCAACTTTGGTATGCATTTTAGACATGGAGCCATAGAAAAAGTAAGGTTCCAAGCTTTAAACTGCACCAAAGATAGCAACACGGTAAAGGTAAAGTAGAGAAGGGAAAGGGAAAGAAATCCTTTGACAGCTTTCAGAGGACCATTGTATGGGCTTGCTCCTAACTATTGGCTAAGTGATGGATGACCCCACTTTCCAACAGTATGTGTGGCTGGAGATGGGCCTAGGCTAAAGGTACAGTGCATGCTATTTGTGCATCAGAAGTCATTCTTTCTCTTTCCAGTGGCAAGATGTTCACATTATAATTCCCAGTGCTGCCCAGTACGGTGGCCATAAAAAGCCAAACAGTGGTGCATCCCTAAAAAATAATAACACCTCTATTTTAGCATAGTTGGAATAATTAGCAGTTCAAAGTCTCTAGGTGTCCTTGACAGGTTTCAGAGTAACCCTGCTTGGGCATGCCCCCTCACTATTGGTGGCCACCCACCAATAGTAAGTGGCGGAAGATGTACCTAAACTCAGGGTTCCCTGAATGCCATCGGGGCTTTAGAAGCCATTCTGCCTCTCTGGGATTCGAGTGGCAAGATATCCACATTATAATTCCCAGTGCAATGGTCATAAAAAGCCAAACAATGGCCCATCCCCTAAAGAAAGTGACACCTCAATCATGTTTAATGGGAAAATTCACAGTTCAAAGTCTCTAGGTGCCCTTGACAGCTTACCGATCAACCCTTCTTGGGCAATATTGACTTAGTGCTATAATTGATGACCCCACTCACCAGTAGTAAGTGTGGCAGAAGGTGGGCCTAAAAGCAGGGTTCTCTGCACGCCAAAGTGGCATTAGAAGCCATTCTCACTCTTTGGGATTCCATTGACGAGTTATCCACATTATAATTTCCTCTGCCTATCTGGAATGTCCATAAAAAGCCAAACGATGGTCAATCTCCAAAAGAAAGTTACACCTTTATCATAGCCTTGTAGGAAGACTCGCAGTTCAAAGTCTCTTAGTGCCCATTCACGAGTGATATATCTCTTTGAGTTGCAGCTTACCTTTAAATTTGTATTTAAAACACCTGCTTATATAAACCGGCTATACCGTGGGCATGTAATCCCCTTTTTAGGAGGTAGACTTTAGCACTGGGCTCCTGCAACACCAGCATCCTGACTGGAAACTTCAGCTCATAATATAGGTAATAAACACGGGAATTAGCAACTCGGCAGGAATTAGGTGATGTAAGGAATATGTAACATCCAACAGCAACACTCCTGCTCAGCACTATATTTTTTATTGCCCTTCGGAGACACTCTACGTGTTGTCACACTGTGTGTGGCCTCCTTGCAAATCTTGCCATCAACGAGTCAATGTTGTGTGCGTACTCTGGGGCCTCTGGGACCTCTCTTGTCACCAGTGAATAGAGAGGAGCTGAGTGCTACATCGTTCCCAAGAGGTATCGCAGAGCATGAAATCTTATATTACAAGAAACCTCAGTAATACTGCACAGCTGAGGAGTTTTCTACATGTTACTTCTTCTCTAGGGGGCTCCTACAAGATTTTTTTGATTGGGTAGTTGAGGAGCTGAACATAGGAATCTAATAGGGCCTATACACATTAAAATCGGATCATAAGATTTTGCAATTTAATTGAATGTTTTATACTTGAAGTAGTATTAAACCATTGTATAAAATGTATGATTGTTAAAAATGTAATTACTGTTTAAAGGAGAAGTGCAGCCCAAGCTTGTTTGGCTGTACTACTACAATGGATCACAAGAGTGCAGTTTGTTTTGCACTCCTTTGACCCTCTGCTGACATCACAGAAGTCGGTCCAGGCTACGCGTCATCATGCCCACGAAGTTGGGATCCGCCCTTCTCCTTCCCCCGCTGCCTTCTGGGAGATACACAGGTCCCAGAAGATGATGGGACCATTGAGAAAGCACAGCATGACTCGCGCATGCGCAGTAGGAAACAGGCTATGAAGCCGCAAGGCTTCACTTCCTGTTTTCCTTACTACAGATGCTGGCACCTGCGCCCAAAGCCTATTCATGAATCAGATAGGACAGGTAAACGTCCTTATATTAAAAGTCAACAGCTACAGTATTTGTGGCTGCTAACTTTTATTTTTTTCTTTTTAAAGGCTGGTACTCCTCTGTAACCACTTGCCAACTGCCTCGTGTACATAAACAGCGGCAAAGTGGCTCCACTGTGCGAATCGCCATCTATAAACAGTGATTCGTGCAGCTGCAGTTTGCGAGTGGCACGCTCTGGTGCCCGCCGCATGCTGCGTGAATGTGCCTGCGAGTTGGGCGGACTCAATGTCCGCTGGCGACCCACAATCGCCTAACGCAGAGGCAGAACGGGGAACCGCCAATGTAAACATGGTTCCCCGTTCTGTCAGGGGACATGACAGTGATATACTGATCCCTGTAATAGGGATCAGTTAGATCTATCATGTCCCTGCCAGCCCAGCCCCCACACAGTGAGGGAGCACGTTTAACCCCTTGATTGCCCCATACAGGTTAACCACTTCCCTGCCAGTGACATTTATACAGTATTCAGTGGCTATTTTTAGCTCTCATCGCTGTATAAATGTCATTGGTCCCAAAAAAGTGTCAAAAGTGTCCGATCTGTCCGCCGCAATATGGCAGTCCCGATAAAAATAGCAGATCGCCGCCATTACCAGTAAAAAAAAAAAATAATAATAATAAAAACGCCATAAATAAATTCTCCAAATTTGTAGATGCGATAACTTTTGCGCAAACCAATCAATAAACGCTTATTGCAATTTTATTTACCAAAAATATGTAGAAGGATACATTTTGGCCTAAACTGAGTAATACGTTTGTTTTTTTTATTTTGTTTTTTTGGATATTTATTATAGCAAAAAGTAAAAAAAAATGTTTTGTTTTTTTCAAAATTGCCGCTCTTTGTTTATAGCGCAAAAAATAAAAACCGCAGAGGTGATCAAATACCGCCAAATGAAAGCTCTATTTGTGGGGAAAAAAATACATCAATTTTGTTTGGATACAGCGTCGCACGACTGCGCAATTGTAAGTTAAAGCGATGCAGTGCCGAATCGCAAAAAGTGCTCTGGTCAGGAAGGGGGTAAATCCTTCCAGAGCTAAAGTGGTTAATCATTTTCAGAAAATCGGTCATAGAAATACGCGCATGCAGATATGTCCAGTCTTTGGAAACTACCATCTAATGCTGTGGTCAAAGGAATAGAGAGATTGATTTGTTGCGCAGACTAAGGCACCAGTCAAGCATCTCACACTTTTAGGGACAGTTCACGCCACATGCAGTCCAGTGCGTTTTTTTTTTCTGCATCAAACACGCATGGAAAGTAGGTTATATGGTTTCCAACGGCATAGTTCACACCAGTGCAGTCCATTCCAGGTCTTTTCAGTTCCAGAAAATCCAGAACATGCTGCATTTTTCCTGCACTGGACTGTACTGGAATGCAGTAAAATGCATCAAAAATGCATCCAAAATGCACTGGTTCCTAGTATAGTGGAAAAAAAACAAGAAAAAGAGCACCTGGAATGCATTCGGAAACGCATCAAAAATGCACCAAAAACGCACTGGAATGCGTTAAAAATGTGCATGCAGAAACGCATCTAGAATGGATCTGGAGTGCTTTTTTGTGGTGTGAACCAGCCCTCTGTCCCTTAGCCACAGCATTATTGATGATCTACCTGGGAAGAATGAGATCCAGCTGACAGGTAAGCAACGGGAACTATCTTTTGATTTTTTTTTAAAACAGGCAGCACGAGAGGTATGCGGAACTGAAGTCAGTTTCGGATTTTAGTTTACTTTAAAATTGATATTTTGTTTGAATTGAAGATAACTGAAAACTCAAACATGAAGACAGACAACGCTCAGCATGGGGTAAGCTACAAACTCCGAGATCTCACTGCTGGAGATTGGGTATGGGAGCCCGGGAGGATTTTCATAAAATCTGATCAATCTCAAGTCCCGTCAAGGTGTAGAAACTTCAACATGTGTATTTGTGTACATTCTTAATGCTTTGCTTACATGCAGCAGCTACTGCTTAAACCTACAGAAGTTTGCATTCCCGCCTCCCCATCATGTCAATTACTTCCATGTGTTCCCTTATCACCAGCACACCAGGTATGATAAGAGGATGATTTACTAGAGAAGAATGTGAGAGAGCAAATTGTCCACAAGGCAGAGATGAATCAGACAGGCTTGGCTCCTGCTGTTTGTAAATTAGGCCATAAACCTAAGGTTGGCTGAAGACCTGAGATAGACAACTCCCAAGGCAGCCGTTGTCAGTTGTATCAGGTGACCATTGCATGCAGACCACCCTATTTGGAGAAGCAATGCTCAGTCCAATTTAGCATTGTTAAAGTTGATCGAGTACTGTCCGTGATACTTTTGTATTTGCACTAACATACAATTTTTCATGTTAGTGCAAATAAAAATGTATCAGGGACAGTACTCAATTTTCTCCATCGCAATTGCACTAATATGGCTACAATCACCTCAAGCATTAAAGTGGACCTAAATAATTTAAAGAGGAAGTAAACCCTGATGGGTTTTACTTCCTCTTTATTACCCTGCAATGTAAAAGCATAATGGGCATCGCATATTAGCCCATTATGTGGTACCTACCTGCATTGGAAGCCCGCGCTGTCCCCGCTCCAGGCCGCTTCCATCTTCTGCCCCTCTTCCTTCCAGGGCCACGATCTCCGGCTCTGTGACTGGCCGGGAGCCGCCAGTCACTGTACAATCTCAGTGAAGGAATGGCACGGAGGCCGTTTCTTCACTGTGCATGTGCCCGATGACGTGGGCACATCACAGTACACTGCATATCTCCTAAACCGTGCAGGTTTAGGAGATATGCAGGGAACCTACAGGTAAGCCTTATTATAGACTTACCTATAGGTTAAAGTGGTTGTCAAGGGTTGACAACCACTTTAAAGATTCCAAAAAAAACGAATGATTGTTTTGGCTTGAGCACAGTCCCCAGAAGACCAAAGCTCATTGGGTTTGATTTACTAAAACTGGAGAGTTCAATATCTGGTGCAGCTCTGCAGAGAAACCATTCATCTTTCAGGTTTTATTGTCAAAGCTTAATTGAACGAGCTGAAGTTAAAAGCTGATTGACTACAATGCACAGCTGCACCAGAATTTGCACCCTACAGTTGTAGTAAATCCCATAGAAACATAAGTAATAACTTTGTATTTTGGCTATAATATGTATGCTCACTCATGCCAATGATCCTCATCTTGGTCCTAGGACTCATTCACACCAACCAGGTCCATTGTGGCCCGCTGTAGTGTCAGCTGCACATTTTTTCTTTGGTCCAACAACCTGACATTGAACAAAGTAGACCGTGGCTGTCCAATGTATACCAGCACAGCCATTTGCAGTCTCCAACAAGGGCATATAGGATAGTGTGACAACATAGGAGCACAACTGGGAGGCAGTTATTTAATTATTACAGGTACCTATATAACACCATCAATTTACATTTCACATCAGTCCCTGCCCTCAAGGAGCTTACGATCTAAGGTCCCTAACTCACATTCATACATATACTACGGCCAATTTAGACAGGAGCCAATTAACCTACCAGCATGTCTTTGGAGTGTAGGAGGAAACCCACACAGCACAGGAAGAACATGCAAACTCCATACAGGTAGCGCTGTGGTTGGGATTTGAACCAAATGGAATAATGATATTAGGTGGAAATGTTAACCACTTTGCCTCGGTACTACAGAGCATAGCAACAGGAAGCACCTGAACAATGCCCTTTTTTTAGGATCACCACATATTCTAATAAAGCTGCAGATTTTGCCAGATTGAAAACATTTGAAATGACATTAGAATGGGAAAGCTTATATAGGATTTTAGTTATTGGCATTAGAATACTACTATACAACCCAACCCAATTCCAATCTGCTGAGCCCTAAAGCACCCCCTTTCCCTGCATCTATTATTATTATTATTATTATTATTATTATTTACATAGATCTCTTTTTTAGAGGTCTTCAGGCTTTTCAAGTGATGAACAGGATCCTGTCTTTGCCTATTCACCACCATTCGGTGGTCCTCAATGATGCAGGGAGCTTCGTCGGTGTGATGGCCATCTCCAGACTGGTTGTTATCAGCAGCATTGAGCCAAGGGTCTCAGACAGCTCCTGATTGACAGCTCTTTGGGTAGAAACATTGATTACAAAACCTGTTCCACTCACTATTGTTCTCTCATGAAATTAATGGCTTTAGAATCATCTGCATGTGTAAAGTACCTCCTCTCTCCTTCCCTCTGTAATAACATAAATTTGCAGGGTCAGCAGAGCCAACCTTGTAGCTTTATGGAGTTTTCCACAGCTCGTGTGAGACTTACATCCCTAATGTCTAGAAGTAGCCTTAAAGAACCCTTGAAGGATGTAAGATTTGAACGACATGTTAAAATGGAATAGGATTTCTAGGTTGACATGTGGGGAGACAATCATGGTGGATGATGCAAGGAAGGTCCGCTTGACTACACATGAGAATGGAGAAGTACGGACAAACCTGTGTCTAGACAGACAGCAGCCAGGTAGGGAAGTCAGGGGGGAAAAATGGAAGAGGCTGAAGAGGTTTTATTGTTGGGTCAGGTTAGTGTTGTCAACAGGAACCTTTCTTTCTATGTACAGTATGTAAAAGCTTTTATAAGTAGAGGATAAAACATATGTTATATTACCAAATACTAAAGCAGTGTGTCACAAAAAAATTGCCATTTTAAAAATAAAGTACTTGCTTTCCATCATTTATTTTGTCTCATCGCTGCTGATCCCATTTAGCCTATGTGCACCGCTTCCTATCTGCATACACTCCTGGCATTTCTCAGGGTGGGTTTTCATGATAGGGATGACAACAGACCTTGCCTGCCCAATGTGTTGGCGTGACCACTTGTAGTTGCCCATTGAACAGGTTAAAATGCAGAAGCACAACTGGGAGACAGGGACAGTAGGCTAATTTCACACTTGCAAAAAAGTCTAACAATGACACCAATGCACCTATAGTGTTAATGCGTGATTTTGAGGTGTTGAACGCGCGTTTAAGGGGCTAACAGTTGGTGCTGATCAAGGCCTTTTTGGCAAGCACTCCAGATATTACTGTAATGAAAGTTCCAGTTTAAGAATAAATATCCCTTTGAAAAAAATATTAAATCTTGTATGAGATTTGAGTTATTGGGTTGACATATACTTTAAAAATAGCCTTTTTATTTTGCACCTCGGTAAATCATCAAAAAAATTAGGAGATAAGGACTGAATGCAGCAGGCAGAACAAAGAGGCATTTTATGGTACATTTGGACGCTAATGAAAACCAGGGATACTTCCATCCAAAAATATTCCAAGGATACAAAAATGTAAAAAAATATTCCAATCTTTAGAACCTGGGCTTTTCAAGGAATGGTTGATGACTATGTAATAAGAAGTACGCTTAACCTATTTTTAGGAAAAAAGCCAGCTAGCAAAAATGAGCAAAAGTCATCATTTTTTCAGCCGACAACACAATAATACAATTCTGTTCATTAAATTAGCATTTAGTGACCAAGTCCCCTTGATGGTAAGATGTAGGCTAGTGCTAATGTGTGTGACCTTGTCACCTTTTTAACCTCTTGTATTTTCTCTTGACTCCAGTTTTTGTGTTTCGTCTGTCTGTCTGTATGGCTTTTTTGTGCTTCTCTACTCTTGTGTGTAATTAATTTACCCTCCTTTGCGTCATCATACTTTGTGATCGTCTCCCCACGTCAACCTGAATTTCTTTTGCCCCTTTCTGACAATACACAACATATACGCCCCAATGACCTTCTTCTTACATACCTCGATGCTCTATTTTTTGTAAATAGCATCTGAAACGCTGGCCTATTTATAAACGTTTCACACGACTTTCACCCAGGATTCACACATTTTAAAAATTGATTTCAATTAGAAAAATGGTGAATTTAGTGAAAGACATTTATGGATAGACTCCTTAGAGATTTAGGACCCCTGGGGGGCAGGGTTTTAAAGGGCAATTTACTGGTCTGGCTGGTAATAGGGGAATTTGGTGCCAATGCTAGCAAACGCATATCTTAGAAGGTTTAAAGGCCTTTTGGTCCCAAGAAAAGGGCCCAATGCAGGGGCGAGCTTAGCAGTAGTACATTCCTAGTAAACTGGAAGACTGACTATTGCTTCACGTCACAAAAAAGAAGATCCCTTTTGAGTTGGTGACACGAAGAATAATAGATTTATTCAGAAAGTCAGTAGCTAATGGAACCCACTGCAACCAAGAAAAATGACTCTCTTATTTCAGCAAACTGAAATCTGATTGGTTGTTTTGCTTTTCAAGACTTTGGGTCTCATAATTGCTCTATATTTTGGGATCAATCCACAACAGCATTTCCCAACTTAGGTGGTGCAACATATTTACAATTTACATACTGCCTGGTACCGCCTTGGGCAAGGTAAAAAGCAGTTATGCCGCAGTGTTATCGCCACTCCTAAAGTCTAAAATATAGCCAGAGGAGACCGTTCACATACTACGGCCACACTGTTTTGCGTTGCAGCAAATTTAATAAAGCATGGCAAATTGACAGGTGGCACCACCTGTCAAACTTGGCCATTCAGGTCAATGAGGTTGTGCCATAGTTGCTGTTCATCAAAAAATAAATAAAAAGGCAATATCGCCTCCTGAATACCCAACAGCAGCTGCTTAACTGCACTCTGAAAAGCGAACCATGGGTTAGTGTGAACCTAGCCTTAAGCTGGCCATTCATGGATTGAAATTTGGCTGGTTCAGCAGGGACTGCCTGGATTTTGATCCCTATATAGGCAGGTTGGTTGTACAGAAGTTGATCTGCTGATCAACCTCAGTACAAACGCTCTGTTGGAAAATTTCTGCTTGATCAGCACCGCCTGCTGGCTGAACGGGGAAAAAAAAGACTAATGTATGGGCAGCTTTAGTGTATTGTGTTGGAAACAGAGTCTATGGGGATGATTAACTAAATGCAAATAGGCTGTGCATTTTTCAATGCGCTGTTGGACTCTGTAAGTGCAGTTGCTCCAGAGCTTAGTAAATGAGGTAAAGCTTCACTTTGCAAAGAATACCCAATCACGTGCAAGGAAAATAAAGACAGGGGGTTTTTGCTTGCACATGATTGGATGATGGAAGTCAGCAGAGCTTCTGCTCATGTACTAAGTTCTGGAGCAACTTTGCAAAGTGCACTGTCTATTTGCCTTTAGTAAATCAACCCCTATATCCTAACTTTGTCTTTCCACTGGAGTTAGGGAAGCCACAAAGTTTCTTGCCACCACTACCACTGCACTTTGTTAGAGCAGAGGGAGAAAAGTCTACACTAATGCAACAATTACAAGGATGGGGAAATCCACCAGAAATAGAAAAAAAGTAATCTTTTCCCTATATCATTCCCAAGTAAGAAAGGAGGACGTCGGTCCATTTATTGGTTGGGGTAAAATAAGAGCACACCAGCCTGTCTGGGAAATGCTTACATCAGTTTAACCGAACTTCGAGTTCCATGTCATTACAGTATTTTGGCTACCCCAAAAAAAAAAAGAAATAAAACATTTCTGGTCCAAATTGCCTTAATAGTTTTGGGTTTGACAAAAAATAAAGCCAATCCTCAGCTGAAGTTGGCACCATGCTTCCTCCCCAAGAAAAAAATAGTATCTCTCTCCTGGATTGCTGGGTTGGTAAGCTTCTTGAACACAAGGGCCTGCAAAACATTTGATTGTTTGATGTTCTGTATCACGGATGTCTGAAGGTTCATTGCGGTTGGAAACCACTGACTTAAAGTAATCAAACTCAGAGCGCACCTCCATGAATATTTATATACATAAAGAAATGCTCACATACTGTCATAATATGCTGTCCTTGCAGATCCTCTGTTGGGGGAGGAAAAACTATAAATCAATGCACGTGTCTGAAAGCGATGCAGCTTTCTCCAGCTGGGAGGGCATAGGTTTACCAGAGACAGAGCCAGCCTGTGTGTGTATGCGATTCTGGAATGCAGAGTGTGTCTGTATCATGGGGGATTCTACAAGGGCTGCAGAAGCTACAAGAATTTGGTTTCTTTTTCTTTTAAAATAAACTTTTGCAGCCTCAGGCCAATACACATCAATGAATGCATCTGAAAACATGCGCGTTTTACACATTTTGTAACTATTTATGCATTCTGTCCCTTTTTTTTTTTGCTTAGCAAGTATTTTTATTTTTTTTTTTACCCTTAAAGGCCATCATCCCTCTAAACCAATATTTTAGTTTTGCATGATTGCTGGCAAAGTGAATCACATGCTTGTTTATTATAGTCCTAGCCTTTCATGAGATATTTCCACCAGACTTCCTAGTTCTGCTCCATTGTCACAGCTATCACAAAACCTAATGGTTGTAAAATAAGCGGTTTATCTAGCTGAAGAATTATGCCGACTTATCTATGGCCTTGTGGAAAGGACACCTAAACGGTGACAGTTGTATGGGGGAGTAGACTTTATGCCCCAACCCTGTGCATAGTTGCTATCCCATAGTTGCTATCCTAGAGTTGCTATCCGTTTGCGTATTTACCTGTAATGTCTCCTACATCAGTGGTCTCCAAACTGCAGCCCGCATGCCGGATGTGGTCCTTTACTTGCCTATAGCCGGCACTTGGGGATTCTGCACACGGATATGAAGTGCTATTCCTCCTACTGATATAAACTTTGAAACAGTATTTCCTTCACTGACAATAATAATGGGGCACTATTCTTTCCACTGATACCAATGATGGGGCACTATTCTTTCCACTGACACCAATGATGGGGCACTATAACTCCCATGACACTGGCAATAGGGCACAATTCCTTCCACTGACACCAACAATGGGGCACTGTTCCTCCCACTGACACCAACAATAGGGCACTGTTCCTCCCACTGACAATGGGGCACTATTCCTTCCTCTGAGACCAGTGATGTGGCACTATTCCTTCCTCTGAATCTAATGATGGTGCATTATTCCTTCCACTGACACCAACAATAGAGTATTATTCCTATCACTAATACCCATTATGGGGCATTATTCCTCCTCCTACTGACCATGAGCGCTATGTAATTTTTTTACTCCCACTGACCACAGTCTGGTCCCCCTAAAGTCTGAAGGACAGTAAACTGGCCCTTGTTTAAAATGTTTGGAAACCCCTGCCCTACACCATTGTCCGCAACGTGAGTGTGTTCTTTATGCTCGTGCAAGCTTTCACTCTTGCATTTCATGCCCTGCTTGTAGTCTCGGGTTGTTTCAGCAGTATCCAGAGCCTGCAGCATTGGGTTTTGCCATATGGGCATGCACTGTAGTGGCAAGCGAAGGCTCTAATGCTGGCCCTTGGAATCAAAACTAGAGGAAACTTAGAAGAAACATTGTGGACTGGAATAGGTTTGGGCCACCATTCTAATCAGGTATGCTTGTTATTGGCTATGACACCCCTGTACAGTGAGATAAATGTGGCCACATATGGGTGGGAAGAAAGGATGGAGGCCAAGACAAGCTTTGAATGTGCAGCGCATGATGTTTAGCAATAAATAGAATAGGGCCACAGTGGCAACTGATATACGGGAGACGTTTTTTATTAGCTGCTGCTGTTCACTTTATAGAACTCTGTGCACCTACTGTATCCCTACCAACATCACCTGACCTTTTGCATCTCAACTGTGAACTCTGATGGAGAAATCAAGGTTACAGAATGAGGTCATAAATTGAGACAAGTTCTCAGCTTTTTTTGCCTGTAGGCCAACAATACAAATACACAAGGTTTGGTGGTAACTGTGAGGCTCAGTCACTCTCAGATCATTTTTATAGAATTTAAACTGGTAGTAAACTGAGTTAAAAAAAAAAAAAAAAAAAACTGGTCCCCCCACAGGCTCAACTCATAATGTGCTAGTATGCTAACAAATTGCTCTAATGACACATCATCACTGCTGACTGGGAATTCACCTTCACCCAGTCTTCCTTCCGGGTTCACGGGCTCCAGCCGCTTGAATAGCTGAGCCACGATGACGTCACTCCTGCACATGCACATGGGAGGCACGGCCGCAACACAGCTCTCTCAATGGATGGCATGACGTCCACTGAAATCGCAGTGCACAGATGCCAATGACATCACTGGCTGCTACACTTGTGCACTGTTTAGGAGGTATTTACTGTATAACAAGGCTTTCCTGTAGGTACAAGATAAAAAGGACTTTACTACCATTCAAAAGCTGAACTCTAGGCAGATAATAAGACATAAATTAATGCAGCTCTGTAACCAGTAATACATCAATAAGGCTGGATTCACATCTATGCATTTTAAGTGCTTTTTGCAGATTTGCACTACAGTCCATTTAACATGGTTTCCTATGGAACACATTCTGCAGTGCAAATCTGCAAAATGCAAAAAGCACTTAAAATGCATAGGTGTGAAGATAGATGGTTTTTTTTTTTGCTTTTTTTTTATGTAAGCAGTGTTATTACATGAATTTGACCTAGCATAAGCCACTTGCAGTCCTTCTACAGCGGGGCTCAAACTGGAGGAGGAAGAAGCAGAACAAGAAGCCAATCAGATCATGTGCTAACAAGAAGCATGCTGGTAGGAGAAGAACACTAAGTGATGGAGAGATGAGCTTATCCAGTCCAGTCCTGTCCAGTTGTAGGCTGGGAGGGATCTAGGATGGCATAGGCTCAGGGGGGAGAGGCAGGACTGCTGTTAGAAACTATGGGGCCCCGTACAGCCTACCTGACAGGGCCCCCCACTCATACTGAAACCGAATCCCTTGTGTGCCTGCAGCAGCTGCCATCAGGGGAGGAAAGGAGGGGGCCCACACAGCAGGGGGATGGGGGGGCACACATATAATCGAGGATTGGTTCCTTCAATAAGGCAGTACTGCCTGCTCTCCTCTCAGCAGGTGCCTGGGCCCCCCTTTTGAACTCATGGGACCCGGGCCCAGCACAGGAGGGCCAGCTGTACTGCCTTATCAGCCCTGGGTAGAGGGCTGAATGAGGTTGGCCTTAAACTGAGGACATCAAGTGGCAAAGTACTGTGGGAAAAATATATGGATTGAAGGTGAGCATTGCAGCAAAGCCTATTTTTGTTATTTTATCTTTTAATGGGCCATCATTTTTTTCTTTTTATATTTGGCTGGAGTTTTGTTCTAAGAACAAGCACCACCTATTCATCATAATCAAACACTTTCTGCAACATCTGAGGTTACGCCTGTGAGCTTATATGCTTATCTCAAAAGTCTCAGAATCCTCACCAAGCATCAGGAACCTCTTGCTCCTCTCATTGGCTAGATTCAAGGACATGGCACTTGTGAACCTGAGAACAATGCACTCATTATTTGTGATTTTGCATTTGTAAGCGCCCCTTATTTCACATCACCGCAACTGCTATAGTTTTAGTTGTCCTGTACAGTAAGAGCTGTAGACCAGCAAATTATGTTTTGGTTTTGTCTTTCATGTGCAAGGACAGAGATTGAATACCCAAAAATGGGCCCATGTTTTAATATTGCAGAGAATAGCAGGGGCATAGTCATAATGGACCAGAAAAGTACCTCCTCCAGACTGTTGTCAAAAGGTTGGAAGTCCACAATAATACAGAATACAATGGCATGTATTCTGCAGCACTAACAGTTCCCTTCATTAGAAACACTGAATATTTGGAGGAGTGTGAACATAGATTCGGGAGGCACAGCGGTGTAGTGGATAGCACTTTTGCCTAGCAGTAAAAGGGTCAATGGTTCAAATCCCAACCATGACACTACCTGCCTGGAGTTTGCATGTTCTCCCTGTGCCCGCATGGGTTTCCTCCGGGTACTCCGGTTTCCTCCCACAATCCAAAGACATGCTGGTAGGTAAATTGGCTCCTGTCTAAATTGGCCCTAGTCAGGGGAGGGCTGAGCCAGGGGGCAGGGTGGCAATTGCCCCCCAGGCCACCCTAACTTACATTCAAAATGGCTGACGGCCGCTGACCTCTCACACTATTTTCTTCTTGTGGAGGAAGGAAGCAGGGGCCAGGGGTGCAGCCACCAACTAACTGCAGGCAAAGGGGGGGCACCCAGGGCCGGCTGTGCTGATGGGCACTGGCGAGCCTGCATTGATGGGCACTGATCAGGTTG
This sequence comes from Glandirana rugosa, assembly GCA_018402905.1. Classification (NCBI taxonomy): domain Eukaryota; kingdom Metazoa; phylum Chordata; class Amphibia; order Anura; family Ranidae; genus Glandirana; species Glandirana rugosa. The sequence goes on from BLSH010461406.1 coordinate 1,198,428, forward strand.
CATTTGATAGGTACTGGTGCGGCTGCATTGATGGGCACTGATGAGGCTGCATTGATGCATTATTTTTGTTAAACCTCCTTTCTTGCTATTAACATTAAATTATGTTACCACATTGTATCATAGTTGTCTTGCTTCATAACATCAATGTCCATTATAAAACCAGGTGGGCATGCATGGTGACCTGATTCGGTGGTTCAATGGGCCACTTGACTGGACTTGCCCCCCAGGCCTAAGGCTGCCAGCCCTCCCCTGGCCCTAGTATATGTATGAATGTGAGTTAGGGACCTTAGATTGTAAGCTCCTTGAGGGTGGGGATTGATGTGAATGATGTGAATAGATAGGGAGAAGGGTCCTCGATATAACAGGCAGTGGGACATCTGCCTGTCCTTGCTTACTGGAGCCCCCAGCATTCTTCACCCAGAGCTGGTGGACACATTATTGTCGCACATCAAATGTCGCACATCAAATCTTTATTTTTTTTTCTCCCTAAAAAGAATGGACTATTCAATGTCCATATGCATAGAGATTTCACTGTGTTGGATAACCTCTATGTTCAGTAATGAAGCCTTCTGATGCTCAAAAACCTAAGATTTATGTCCTCTAATTAACTTCTACATCACCCCATTATTGAGTATGATGTTGAAATCTGTTTGAATCTCTGGCTGTATTACTTTTCAATGTCATTCTTTGTCTGGCTATGAATGAAAATACTTGTGGATGGCGAAAACTAGGATCGCTATGTGGGACACAGAAGAGTATAAAAATACTTACCTGCGTCATACCTTATTGTGTCGCTCCCCTACTATTTGGTGTGTGAGGTGGTTCTTTCCGGCTAGTGACTTACATTCTGCGGCATTTAAGTCAGTGAAGGGGAAACACATACAAGTAGGTGAGTGTTGTCCTTGAACATTCTAGTGGTCTTGTCAATGGCGAATTCTCACCAGCAACAGATTGTTGATGTGGCATTGGCCTTGGCTACATTCACATGAGTGCATGGGGTGGTCAGTAGAGTGTGTCAGTAGATTCTTGTCCCCATACAAAGAAATTAAGGGTGGAGCTTCATACTCCAGTGGGTCCTCATCTGCTATCCACCGCTGGGAGTGCATGCAGGGAAAGGGCTTGTCTCAGCTCCATAGAAATCGATAAGGAAAGAAAAGGAATCCTAAGAGTTGCATCTCACACAAAACTCTTGTACGAAGAATAGAAGCAGCCTCAGCCTAGACTCTGTCCAGGCCATGCCTCCAACGTATTTCGTCCCGCTGACAGGGCTTAGTCTTGGGAAGTAAGTAATTCAATTCTTGCCGGCAGTTCTAAACATTGCCTGCACACAGCATATGCCACCAGCAGCAGTTGTCGGTGATGGCTGTCAGATTTGCAGATCAATGGTCTGTGCATTTACATGCAAATGGCCACATACAAATTGGCTGTAGCTAATCAGCTCATTTGTATGTGGCCATAGCAAAGTGTTGCTGCATCCAGAGGCTGCATTTAGCCACCTCTGCAAATTGCCCCTCCCCCCCCCCCATTCCCCCATGTGCTTGTGTGAACAAAGCTTTACTCCCCTCTACAGTATTACCAAAGAATTTGATTACAGCCGTATCCTATCGGCAAGAAACAAGAAGACGATAGGAATGAGAGTGTAACTCAAACACAACATAGTGCCTTTAAAGTGGTATTAAACCCAAAACCTGAAAGCAAAAATGTATTATATTGCAGCTTACAGTTCATTGGATGTGAGGTGATGCTGCAGCTGTCCCCCGCCAGCTCTAATCTAGAGAACTGAGAGATCACATGCCCGCTGATTCCTCCATTTTTTTGGTCCCCATTGACTGTCAGTCTCTGCTCGGCCCCTCCAGCACTCACTGGAGTGCTGGGCTGAGAAGGGGGCAGGAGCAGGTGGCTCTGACCAGGGCCACTGTTAGAAATCATGGGGCCCCGTACAACCCTCCTGACGGCCCCCCCCCAACCACACTTACACCCCACTTACCCCCCAGGGTGCACCAAAAAAGCAGCACTGGCTTTGAAATGAAAAAAAAAGTCCCTCCTCTGCTAAGTCCTGGGCCCCTCTGTTAACCTGATTGGGCCTAGTGAAATGTAATTTAAGCCCTGGTAAGCAAGTAGGAGAGGGCGTGGGGGTCTAGTAAAATCCAATTATTCATTTAGGCAGAAATGAATAAAGGTGCCCTGGACCCCCTGTTTAGCTGATGGTGCCTGGGCCCTGTACAGCAGGACTGGTTGTATTGCCTTATCAGCAATCTGACTCTCAGCTGCATACAGCCAGCTGCCAATCAGGCATCCGGAGGGGGATGCTTCCAGAGCCTGGAGCGGCTCTGTGACATCAGCTGACAGCGGACTTTTGTGAGTCAGAGGAGAGCACAATTAAGTGCATTCCTGTGACTCACAAGAGAACTATGACCAAAAAAGCTTTGTCCATGCTTCTCTTTTAAAGCCTCATACTGTACATATTGGGCTTCAAAAATGTCACTTTTAAGGATGTTGGACTTTTTTTGCAGCCTGTAAAAACACCTGTATGTCAGCCATGCACACACAGGCGTTTACAGGCGTTTTGGAAGAGAACCATTTAGAGGCTGAAAAAAACCCCATGAATTGCGCATTCAGGAGAGGAGCTTTTGGGAAGAAAAAATGTAGAACGCGCCTAAACGCCTTCATTTATTCCAATGGCCTAAACAAATTAATATTGATTAATTATTAACAATGGAATCAATAAAGCAATATATTACAGCACACACGACATTACTCCTGCAAGGCTATTTAAAAGCATCTATACATATAATGCAAACCTATGGTGATTTGATCACACTATATGGCCATAAAGTGCTAAGTCCACTAACTGCGTCAAAGTACCCCTAATTTTCAGTGGGTCCTACACTAACCATAGCATGAAAGATCCTGTCTCTAAACCATGGAAGCAAATGCTCCTGGAACTCAGAGAGAGGGATCTGAGGGAGCTCTGTGTCTGTTTGGACAAGGTTTGCATTTTGGCTTATGTTTTGTGGTTGTCGGGGGGCCAGCCCCATACCGTATAGTGAGGAAACTATACTGTTTAGTTTAGCGCCAGACGGCAAGGACTTATTTTCTGTTTTGTTTGTTTTTAACCTGAAAACCTTTTACCAATAAACCTGGCGAGCCACCAGATTTTAAAGAAAGTTGCCTGCACGCTGACTATTTTCCTGAGGAAAGCTGATCCCCACGAGCTAATCTCCCACAATGTATAGATGCTTTTAAATAGCCTTGTAGGAGTAAGTGTCATGTTTGCTTTGTAATGTATTGCTTTGTTTGTGAGTAGAGTTGAGCGAACACCTGGACGTTCCGGGGTCCGAACGAACTTTGGAAAGAAGTCCGGGTTTGGCACCGAACGTTGCCCGAACGTTATCCTGGACCCCGAACCCCATTGAAGTCAATGGGGACCCGAACTTTTAGGCACAAAAATGGCTGTAACTAAGTCCTGGCAAGTGCTAGAGGGCTGCAAAAGGAAGTAAAATGGGGGTAAGAGTAGGG
>BLSH010461406.1:1203006-1244820 GCA_018402905.1 Glandirana rugosa
GGATTTCGGCACAAAACGTGTGTCCAAAGCAGCGTTTTGCATGTAATAGACTTCAATGGGCATGCAAGAAAAATGTGTTTTTGCCACGATTTGCCTATTGCATTTTAAATCTGCCTAGCAACAAAATTTAACCCCAAAAAAAAGAAAAAAAATGAAATATAAGAAAACGCAAATCGCTGCAAAATGGTGGTAAAAACCATGGAAAGCACAGCAAAAAGCAGTGAGAAAACCCTGAAAAGCAAAATGCATTGATATGAATCGAGCCTTACAGCAGCACCATGCGTTGTTAGGGTGTTCCCCCCACATATTTGCTTCAGTGGAATCAATAAATGCCCAAATGCTTAGTGTGCCTAAACCTGTGTGCAAAACACGGCTTTAGGTGCGTGTTTTTTTAAGCTGCTTTTTTCCTACCAGGATCATTCAGGGGAGGAAAAAAAAGTCCTGTGTGTTTGAGGCTTAAATCTTTTTTTTACATTTTTAGATATACATGGAGATCTCTCAGGGGCAGCTGGAGATATTGGTAACGTGCTCTTAGCCTTAGTTCACACTGGTGCGGCTCTGAAATCGTACTACTTCAACGCAATTTCAAAGCTACAGATCAGTGCGATTTGCACCTCCAATTTCATTGTAGCTTGCCACTTTGTTTAACAGAAGTCTATGCAAGTCGCATTGAAATTGGCAAAAGTAGTACAGGAACCTTTTTTAACCACCTCAATACCGGGCCAGTTTGTTGGACTTGGTGTTAACAAGTTAAAATCATTTTTTTTGCTATAAAATTACTTAAAACCCCCAAACATTATGTATATATTTTTTTCTAACACCCTAGAGAATAAAATGTCAGTCATTGCAAAACTTTGTCACACCATAATTGCGCAGCGGTCTTACAAGCGCGATTTAAAAAAAAAAAAATATCACTTTTTTGAGTGAAAATATAAGACGCCATTAAAGTTAGCCCAATTTTTTTCCATATTGTGAAAGATAATGTTACGCCGAGTAAATTGATACCCAACATGTCATGCTTCAAAATTGCGCTCGCTCGTGGAATGGCGACAAACTTTGCAACCTAAAAATCTCCATTGGCGACGTTTAAAAATGTCTACAGGTTATATGTTTTAAGTTACAGAGGAGATCTAGTGCTAGAATGATTGCTCTTGCTCTAACAATCATGGCGATACCTCACATGTGTGGTTTTAACACAGTTTTCATATGCGGGACTTACATATGCGTTCGCTTCTGCTCGCGAGGATTGGGGCGCTTTCAATTTTTTTTTTTTCTTATTTATTTTACTTTTTATTTTTTAATTTTACACCGGTCTTTTAAAAAAAAAATTGATCACTTTTATTCCTATTACACGGAATGTAAACATTCCTTGTAATAGAAAAAAACATGCGAGGACCTCCTAAATATGAGATCTGGGGTCAAAAAGACCCCACATCTCATATTTACAGTAAAATGCTAAAAAAAAAAAAAAAAAATAAATAATAAAAAAAAAAAATGTCCCCCTTTATGAGCATTGGCCAGAAGTGACTTGTGACGCCGCTTCCGCCCTGCAATGTTATGTAGCTGAGTGGTCGGCATCTTCCGCTCACTCGGCTTCCTGTGCAGGGGGGCATGGACCCGATCATCTTCGCCGCTGCCGACGGTCTGGTAAGTGGTAGAGATGACGGGAAAGTTGCGGGGGGGGGGGGGGCACCTCTCCCACCACCGATAAAAGTGATCTTGCAGCGAATCCACCGCTAAGACCCCTTTTATCTTGCAGATAATTTCCGGCAGAAAAAAAAATGGTATGGTGCCTGTAGCTGCTGGCACCATTCAGATATCACCACTATCACCTATATCATATGACGACGTCCCAACTTGAAGTGATTAAAGGAGAAGTACAGCGAAGGCCCATCTGGCTGTACTTCTCCTGTGGATTACAGGAGTGCAGTCTATTCTGCACTGTGACCTGTTTTTAGCAGACAGTGGGCAGAAGCCTGATGTCAGATGACGTCACAAAGCCAACCCAGGCTTAGGAAAGATTGTGACCATAATCCACCCACATGCCTGGACCGACACATGGCTCAGCCTCTCAGCGAGCCAATGAGAGCTTGTGCCGGTCGCTCCCATCCCCTCCACAGCCAGGGCTCCTGTGAGCATGGGGGGGGGGGGCAGAGCAGAGAGCCAATGATTGACAGTTACCAGCTCTCTGCTCAGGGAGCTCTGAGAACCAAATGATTGGCGGTGTTTGATCGCAAGGTTCTCGGTGTTAGAACTGGTGGGGAACATATGCAGCATTAGACCGATGCTGCATCCACCTAGGTAAGTATGATTCTTAAATAAACACATATCCCATACTTCTCTTTTAATGTCACTGCAAGATGAGTCGTGGCAAATTGAATGGTTCTATTGCCAACAATGGCGTGCGACTTTTCAAGCGATTTGGAACTGACAAATCACATTGGTGTGTACAGGGCTTAGACAGAGGCAATCATACACAGCATGAGATACAAACATTGTAAAGCCATTGCTTTGGATGTATCAGATCACACCTGGTCGTGCTACATCACATTTTTTTTTTAATCTTTTTTTTAGAAACGCAGAATAGGCCCTTAGATAGGTTTCACATTATTGGATATACAGTGGTCAGCATTAGGCAGCATTAAGCGGAGTAAATTTAGCCATGCCAGCTCGGCAGAAAAGTGCCCCGAGCAATTATTTTATTATATTGAAAATGTGAATATTTTTGACAAAAAGTTATAATGGTGTGCAGAGTCTTATCCATGGTAACCAATCAAATGTCCGCTTTCCTGATTCAAAACAAGGAAAAACGACATTGATTAGTTCCTATGGGCTTTGTTTTGTACCCTCTTAAATAAAATAGTATTAGGTCGTTCGTCATATATTCCCTGTGGTAGGTGTGAAATTTAATTCTGTTATCAAGTGCAGTAACCCAAGCAGTAAATTATGGATTTCATCCTGAGATCTCCTCATCTTCAGCTGGAATTGTGTTTCCCCTCGAAAGTATTCCTTCTATAATATCGACACAATAAAGGACCACAAATGTCCGCCAGGTTCCATTTATCCATTAGTTGCCAGCTTGCGCCTGGAGGCAGAGAAATTACATCTTTCAAATACCAAAATCCCCATTCCATCTCTTGTCCTAAAGCCATACATTTCTCTAGTATGTGTTTCATTTATGTTAAGGACACATGGACGGCGTAATCCTTTTGTGCGAAGTCTAGTCTAGTGCATAGGAATGAAATCAGAGGAGAGAAGGGATCCAAGGCGAGGAGACGCCATGTAAGCGGGGCGATGTGGCTCCCTCCTGCCCCCACAGGGGTTAATTAAAACCTCAGCATATTGGAGGGAGGGAGGGAACTAGAAACAAAGCATACACTTGCAGTTTCTTTTTGATTGCTGGTGGCAATCTTAAGAAGCCTTTGGATACTACTTAGCATTTAAAAGGACAGATCCCGGGGAGAGCTTTGAGGTGGTGCGGCGGTGCATTGGGGGGATGGGCACCTTTGAAAACCTTTCAACTGGAAATTGTGTACAGTGATGGGAGAAGCATGAAAGAAGTTTGTGGGGAGTAGTGACATACTGAACTAGTTTCCTCATCGTCTGATGATGTTGTGTCTCTCGTTCTATTTATCGTTGTTCTGTGCCTTGCACTCCAGCATGAGCATTTTTGGCATGGGCGCCAAACGGCTGTTATGCTTCTCAACTTTTTAAGGTGAGAAAGAGGGGTATTTTATGTAGTGCCAAACATTTTAGACAACAGACAAACTGTGTATTTTGCTTTTTTATAGATTACATTTTTTTACAGCATTATGATGGAATCTACAGTCTACTGTTTCTACATACCCACAACACAGGAGGTCCAACTAGGAAAGAGCCAAGTACCTACCAGTGCTTTTTTATTGGGGATTTGGGGAGAGAAACGGAGGCCACACAAAGGAAGCACATAAAAACTCCACGCAAATATCCTTAGCAGCAATCAAGACCAGAATTTCCATATCTCTTAAATTGGAGATGAGAAGGGACACATTTTAACAGAAAGCATGTGGACAAAGAACACACCTCAGCCATACACCTAATTACGCCGACCATGTAGAATTAATACACAAAAAATGTTATTGCATGTTAAGCAATTGTAGCCATGTGCAGTCTACCTTCTCCATTGCAGGCGGTGCTCATCCACAGCGGCAATGCAGGTGGAGGAGGAAGTTAGAAAAACCTGTGGTTTCCACTGTCACAGTGGTCATCTTAGGTTGGGCAGAGTCTTTTTAACACCCTGGCTCCAGAGCTTGGCACGCATTTTGTGAGTGGCTAGAGTAGGAACAGGTCACACGTCTGTCAGGGAGAGTGCTTAGCGTCAGGGAAAGGTTTCGGAGGAGTAGGGAAAGTGCAGGGACACACCATCCTTCCTGGAAGCCTTCCCCTTTGGGTGCAGACCGGTCAGGCTACATTCCGCTCCTCCAGACAGACTCTTTCGGCACCTTGGTGCACCACTCTACTGCCACTTTGCTGTTGCAATTTTGGAGGGCTCCTGCCGATTACAATATATTCTAGTTATTTCACCTGGACTCTTCATGCTGTTTCAAGCTGCACCTTCCCACACTTTTTTTGGCCACGGCTATACTAACTTTTCATAGTAACACATGTAATATTTTAGAGTAGCCATTCCCGAACCAAGGTTCCTTCAGAAGTTGTTAGGGGTTCCTTGAGTAGTGGTTGATTGACCTCCCATTTGATGGTGTCTGCATGGGTTAGTGCCACTTGGAAGAGCCAACAGCACAATATAAATAATATTTTTAGCTGCCTATAAGAGTGGCATACCACTATTGTAAGGGGGCTATTTTTCCCACTTACCATTGCTGTAAGGGAGATATTCTTCCCAATGGCTATTAATGAAAATAACAATTTTCCACTGATCTCTGATGATTTGGTTATAGCAAGGCTTCTCAAGACCTGAAATTTATTTTAAGGGTCCTTTTGGAGTAAAACGATTGAGAAAGGCTCATTTTGAAGTTGGGCAAAGGCATTTTTCTAGTTCAGCACTTTTAAGGCCTGTACACACGATCAGAAAATCAGAAGTAAAATTTCTTATAACGATCTGCTGATTTTCTGATCGTTGGTATGGTGCTTTCGACAGCCGATTCTGAATGTTCGGACGATAAAAACTTTATGTGCAGGCTCGAAAATGTTTGTAGTTTGTGAGCACAACATCCGATTTGCGTTTAATTAGTACAGTTTTCATCCGAAAAAAAAATCGCTAGAGCAAGACTACGCATGCTCAGAAATGAAAGAACACATACAAAACAATTCAACACATGAAATCAGTTCTGAAGTTGAATTCTGTGGTACAAAAATTTTCGTATGTTGATTAGCCGCTTGCCGACCGCTGGTCGGCAATTGACGGCGACAAGGTGGCTCTTTCCCGCAAAACGCCGTCATATGACGGCGGCTGCGGGATCGAGCCTAGTGAGCGCGCGCGCGCCGCCGGAGGCACGCCCGCACGCTCACTGTGTTCGGGCAGGGCCAGGGAGCGGGTGCGATGGAGTCGATCTCCGCCGGCCACCCGCGATGCCCCCCCCGGAGTGAAAGAACGGAGGTCCGTGTAAGTAAACACGGACCTCCGTTCTGTGAAGGGGGAAGGGCTGTGATCACAGCCTTCCTGTATACGAAGGCTGTGACCACTTCCCTTCCCCAGCTAGGGCAGTCCCCCCACAGTAAGAACACGCCCAGGGAACACAGTTAACCCTTAGAGCGCCCCCTGCAGGTTAACCCCTTTACTGCCAATGGCATTTACACAGTAATCAGTGCATTTTTATAGCACTGATCGCTGTATAAATGCCAATGGTCCCAAAAAAGTGTCAAAATGTTCTGACATGTCTGCTGAAATATCGCAGTACCGCTAAAAATCGCAGATCGCCGCCATTACTAGTAAAAAAAAAATAAATAAATAAAAACCCCAAAAATGAATTCTCATCATCCGGAAACGCGACCACTTTTGCGCAAACCAATCAATAAACGCTGATTGCGATTTTTTTTTATCACAAATATGAGGAAGAATATAAATCGGCCAAAACCGGTGAAAAAAAATGTTTTTTATATTTTTTTTTTGGATTTGTATTTTAGCAAAAAGTAAGAAATTTGTTTTTTTTTTGCAAAATTGTCGCTCTTCTTTTGTTTATAGCGGCGATCAGAAATGACGCAGCGGTGATCAAATACCACCAAAAGAAAGCTCTATTTGTGGGAAAAAAAGGACGCAAATTTTGTTTGGGTACAACGCCGCACGACCGCGCAATTGTCAGTTAAAGCGACGCAGTGCCGAATCGCAAAAAGGGCTCCGGTCCTAAAGCTGGAAATCCTTCCGGGGCTGAAGTGGTTAACCTCTTCCCTGTCAATATCAGACTAGCATGAAACAAGAAAACGGACGAAAATTTGTCCGATAATCTGATCGTGTGTACACAGCTTTTGTAGATAAATAGTACAAGTGTATACATCATTCCGAAAAAAGGAACAACTGAGGAATTTAAAAGGGGAAAGGGGATACATGATTGCAGCCTTTAAATACATCAAGGGGGTGAATGCCAAGATCAAGAACACAAGGACATGACTTTGAACCAGCAGATGGAAAGTTCAAAACTACTCTTATAAAGTATTATTTCACAGAAAGAATAGCTGATGCTTGGAATAAATTTCAGCAGAGGTAGTGAGTCAGTCAACAGTAAGGGGATTCAAACATGCTTGGGACAAACACCAGGCTATACTATATAGCAAAAAAAAAAATACAAAAAAAAATGGACCGCTCGGTCTTTTCTCTGCCATCATTTTCCTATGTTTCTCTAGTCCTTCTAAATGAGAGAGCTATGCATTCCAGCCGTAGAAGGCAGGGGTGTTAACTATTTGGTCCCCATGCTGCTCTGGTTGACCTTGTTATACTTCTGCCATTGTCACAGTTAACAGCAATCCCTGGTGTTGGGGCTGTGATAGTTCTGAAGGGTTTTTTTTTTGCTTTGAAATTCTTTTGTCCTTTTGTTTTTGAGAAATCGGACAATATAGTGCTTCCTATTTTGAGGATGCTTAATTGAGTTTTTATACCCTGTTTATAATAAGTGCACTTCATTCCAAACTGATATCTATTGAAGACAGGGATTCTAATTTTTTTTTTTAATGTTTTTATTTACCAGAAAGTTGCAGTTAACAGTCAAATAGAGATATAATAGGCAAAACAATGGAATACCATAATACTGTAAAAAAAAAAAATACTGACAATCTCATATAACGATCCATATGCCAACACATTATATGAGGGAGCCTGGGTGGCACTGATGACAGCAACAAGGGAGACCTACAGCATAGGATTTAAAAAGAAAACTGTGTAACTATATAAAGCAAAACAATGTGCCGGGAAGCCATGCATCCCGGTGGCTAATATAACCCAGAAGGTGGACGGTGGGACTAGGACAAAGAAGGTGTTAATAACCGAAAAACCTGCATGGTATAATGCCCATAGCTGAGCTAAATACATATGATAGGTGGTGGACAGATGAACAAGGGAAGAGGGGAAGTGGGAAGGACAAGAAAGGGTGCAGACAAAAAAGTGTAAAGGATAAGAGCCAGAGTCCCCTGCACAGGGGGAAGTGCAAGTAGACAAAAAGAAAAAAGGGCAGAAAGAACCTCTCGCCTAGGACTCAGGAGGTCAACCAGGCTGTGAAATTCCTTGGAGATAGGCATTGGTGAATACAAAATATTGCTAAGGTCTCCAGGTGTCATGAAAGATCTCCTCTAGGTTGTTCAGGGTAGCCGTGAGATCTTCCATGTCTCTAAGCTCATTAACTTTAGAAAACCACAGGGACTTTGACAGCGGGTTCTCGGATCTCCAACACAGAGGGATGCATGCCTTAGCTGCATTTAGTAACTGAATTGTAAGGGAGGCCTTGTATTTCTTGATAGGACATTCCGAGAGATGTAGCAGACATGCAGCAGGGTTTCCCTCCAGATCAACATTAGTCAAGTGCTTGATCGTACAGGTCACCTCCCGCCAGAAAGGTCTAAGTTTGGGAAATTCCCAGAAGACATGCAACATCGTATCCTCTGCAGAGCCACAACGCCAACACTCCCTAGGGACTTGAGGGAAAACGCAGTGCAGAGTGGTGGGTACCTTGTACCATCGGGTCAAAATCTTGTAACTGGTATCCTGTATCCTAGCGGCGATGGAAGACTTCTGGGCAAAATATACGATTTCTCCCTCTGTGAGTCAGAAAATCGTGTTTCAAGATCCGACTCCCATTTAGAGAGGAACAAGGGGACAAACCCCGACGTCAGACGAATCAAAGATACGTAAACCTTCGAGAGGCAGTGTCTAATTGGCTCCCTCCTATGGCATATATGTTCCAGTTCTGTGAGCTGGCAAAGGATGCTTGGAGAACGAGAACAGTAATGCAAAAAATTACGGCGCTGGAGACCACTCCAGAAGTCCAAAGGAGGGTCTGTGTCAGTTGCCCCAGCAGAGGAAGAGAGCCAACCATCAGATCCCACAAAATCACAGAAATGCTGGTGGCCACTCAAGGCCAATCATTGAAGATGAGGGTTCTGGAGACCTGATCCAAATTCCAGGTTACCCAGTATGGGCACCAAGGAGGAGGGTGATGGTGACACTGAAGAATGTTGAAAGGCATCTCTGGCAACCGACAACATACTACCAAGGGTGGGGTGGTCACTGATGGCTTTTGGCAAAGGGGAAGTTATCCATGGCCAGCTCTTTACCTAGTCGTGGGAGTCCTCTAACTCCATGGCCACCCAATGTTTTGCTTCAGCATTGCAGTACCAGTCCACTACCCTGGTGAGATGCGCCACACTGTAGTAGGCCCACACATCTGGGAGGCCAACACCTCCCTGGCATTTCGGAAGACGAAGAAGCTGGAGTTTAAGATATGACTTGTGGTGAGACTATACAAATTCTCGAAACATAGCAATCACCCACTTAAAAAACACCAGAAGGAAGCAAATGGGAAAGGACTGCAGCAGATATAACATCTTGGGCAGCATGGACATTGTAAGGGTGTTGCAATGCCCAAAACAGGTTAAGGTGAGTGAGTGCCAGTGGAGCAGATCTGCTTTAAGTTAGAGGAGTAATGGGGAAAAATTGGCCATGTAGAGATCCGAAGGATCGGGGGTAATATCAGCACCCAGATAGCGAATAGAGTTGGATGCCCATTGGAGAGAGAAAGAAGATCGCAGGGAGCAAACCGTTTAGAACGGAGGACTTGGTTAAATTGATTTTGAAAAAGGAAAGAGTTCCATATACCTGTCAAGACTGAAGTAATTTTGGAAGAGAAGTTAACGGGTCTGCGACGGCAGAGACTGCCCATATCGTACACAAAAATGGCTCCAGAGAAAGTATAAAAATTAGAGGGGATAAGGGACAACCCTGTCGTTGCCGATGTTGAAAGGGACAGATCTCGTCTCATTGACCTTGACTGCAGCAGAGGGGTTGGAATAGAGTGAAAAAATCCAGCTCAACATAGACGAACCAAGCCCGATATGCTCTAGAGCAGGGGTGCCCTTCAGCTGTTGTGAAACTACAAGTCCCATCATGCCTCTGCCTGTGGAAGTCATGTTTGTAATTTTCAGCCTTGCAATGCCTCATGGGATTTGTGGTTCTGCAACAGCTGGAGGGCCGCCAGTTTGACACCTGTGCTCTAGAGTAACTCGCATAAATGCCCAGTTCACCCGGTCGAAAGCCTTTTCTGCTTTCGTGAGAAGTCGGCCCAAAAGAAGTGGATTAAATTCACTACCCGGATTGTGTTATCCCATGGTTCACGGAGAGGTGCAAACCCTGCCTGGTCTCTGTGTATAAGACATGAAATATGGGGGAGCAGTATATTGGCCAAGATTTCAAGATTCAAGTCAGTGTTCAACAGATCAATCGGACGGTAATTGCCGCATCACGAAGGGTCTTTCCCTTCCTTTGGGATAAGAGAGATATATGCTCTCAGAGTATCCAACGGAAAGGATTTCCCCTATGTGATGGAGTTAATTGCAGAAACCAAAGGGAGGGACGATGTCTCAGAAAAGACTTTGTAGAAAGACAGGGTGAGGCCATCCAGGCCTGGGGCCTTTTTTGGCCTTCACTGTGATAGGTTCCTCCAATTTCTCCTGGACCGTACTGGAGAGTGATGTCATGCTCGAGGAGGTAAGATATGACTGTATGGCCTGATCCACGTCCAGGGAGGGACCTGAGGTGGAAGAAGGCCCAAAATTGTATAGGCCCTGATAGAAGGGTCTAAACTCTGCCACCATTTCAGTAGAAGAGGTTAACTCCTGTCTGAAGGAGCCGATCATGTGGGAGATCTAGGTTTTGGTATGGGGTTCACCCAGGGCCCGTGCCAACAATGTACCCGGTTTATTCAAAAACTCATATATTGTACGATGAGTCCAGGCCAACTTTTGTTTAGTTTTGTAGTATAGTAGAGAGTTCCTCATGGACTTTGAGAAGTTCTTGGTATGTGGATTGAGCGACTAGCCTTGTGGGAGCATTCCAGGCTGCGCAGCTTATTGAAGAGCTTGTCCATGCGGTGAGACCTCTACCGTTTAAGGCAGGCTCCTATTTTAATCAGCGTACCCCAGATTAACCATCTTATGGGCCTCCCAAACCACCAAGGGATTGTCAACCGAGGCTCGATTGATGGAAAATTATTTCCGTAAGGCGGCCAATAACTCAGTGCGGACCTCTTCCGACTGTAATAAGGCCTCATTCAGCCTCCAAGATGGAGGATTCTGTATCACTGAACCCAACTGAAGAGTCAGATGAACCAGTGCATGATCTGAAAGAAACATCACATCTATGCTGGAAGACACTACCATGGATAAGTCTTTATGCGTGATCAAGGAATGGGGATGAAAGAGGGTAAGAGGAGGAGGAATGAGGAGGGTAGAAAATAGGGGTAGGAATGATCAGTCTACAGTAATAATTTACTGAGGACCTTGATAGAGCACACAAGGGGTTTTACATTTTATGTGTATATGTACACAGTTCAGGACATGGGAATGTAGTAGTCCATTGTTGTCAAGAACAATATGAAAGACTGAGGCTGATTTACAAAAACTGAAATAGTTACATATAGAATATACAATACATTAATACATACATAGGGGTTGATTTACGAAAACTGGAGCGTGCAAAATCTGTTGAAACCAATCAGCTTCCAGTTTTTTTTTTGTCAAAGTTTAATTGAACAAGCCAAAGTTAGAAGCTGATTGGCTACCATGCACAGCTGCACTAGATCGTGCACCCACCAGTTTTAGTAAATCAACCCTATAGCATTTGTTCTACAAATAGACATTTAAAACTGAACTATAGGCAGATATAAAAGATAAAAAATAAACCAATTCCGTAACGATTATTACATCAGTTAATGTAAGCAACGTATGTACCTGGGGAGAATTTAAGAATCAGCAGGAGAGGTGAAGGACACACAGGTCCACAGAATGAATGAAGCGTGAGCAGGAGGATCCAGGAGAGGTGAAGGATGTACCGGTCCACAGAATGAATGAAGCATGAGCAGGAGAATGCAGGAGAGGTGAGGGATGCACAGCTCCACAGAATGAATGAAGCATGAGCAGGAGGATGCAGGAGAGGTGAGGGATGCACAGGTCCACAGATTGAATGAAGCATGAGCAGGAGGATGCAGGAGAGGTGAAGGATGTACAGGTCCACAGAATGAATGAAGCATGAGCAGGAGAATGCAGGAGAGGTGAAGGACGCATAGGTCCACAGAATGAATGAAGCATGAGCAGGAGAATGCAGGAGAGGTGAAGGACGCATAGGTCCACAGAATGAATGAAGCATGAGCAGGAGGATGCAGGAGAGGTGAAGGATGTACAGGTCTACAGTATGAATGAAGCATGAGCAGGAGGATGCTTGAACTGCCGCTACTCAGGTACAGCTTCCTCTCCAGGAAGGAGAACAATGAGCTTCACCAAATCTCACTTCAAATCTCATGAGACTAGCAGTCAAAAGCAGTAATTTACTGCAGATATGCAGCTACGAGATACAAGGCATGGGAAGTGCACTTCCCAAGCAATAAAAATAAAAAAAAACAGAAGAGGGATTCAAATCCTCACTCACCTTAGCCAAAACTTGAAAATAGTGTTTTTGACTTTAAATACACTTTAACAAAGAAAGTAGACTTTTATATGATTTTTTTTTTTATGAATGTTTCTGGATATGGAATAGAGATGGAAGAGCTCATAAGCACCAAGCATTTGGTTGGGAAAATATCTAGCCGGTAGCTTTGTCCCCATGAGAATAGTCAGCCAGGCTTAGCCTGGAAATTTTGTGAAAAGCCTACAGACATTCAAACAATCCCCGATGTGAGCTTTCTCTGAACTTTATGGGAAACTTTCTATGCAGCCTCTTCAATGTAGTCTATATAGAGATTATCATTTCACTAAAACTCTTCTTTGCATAATCTCGAAAGGTTCAGCACTCTTGTATGGAGGTCATTGTGGCGTCTGTAAAACATTTTCTTGGCAACAAATACAAAGTTAAATGTTTGTTAGTATTTACACTGACACAGGCTTCAGTCAGAAAACACATCGGCCAAATGCGTTTTCGAGCTAAAAGCATTAACAGATGAGATGAGGTTATGTTCAGTTTTCAGATCCGTCTCTCGGTGATTGATTTCACAGCTGTTTGGGGTCTGTGTAAATGTATGACCGCTATTTTTATTTTACGTTAGTTGATTACACATTTGTGTGTTATTTTTTTAATAGTGGCTGGTTTATACAAGCTATTGAGATCTATATAAAAAAAATATCTGATATGTGGTTTCTATGGGCATTTCCAAGGTTATCGCTGCAGAATTTGGTTTGGATCAAACCTTCATTCTTCTTTGCTATTTTATCTACTATTCCTTTACCACATTCAAAAATGTTATATATTTTTTTGCATATAGTTTTGTTTTTTTACAAAATAACTGAAGCTTCTACATTTCTCTGCTCGGCGAGAATGAATTTGCCCCAGCTGCCAACAGCCTCCTTCACATCATGCATCCCAGGAGGCCTCTGGGCAAGCCCATATGCCGTGGTGTGTCATCAGGGGGCTGGTTGTAAGAACCAGGGAGAGACACCAGCCTCCTGATGAAGAAGAGAAGATGGCCACAGTGGTGTATTACACCAGACAACGTTGGATTTGCTAGGTGTGTATGTTTTTTTATGATAGCCCAGCAGACAAAAAAAAGAGGAGAAAGTGAACAAAATGTAAAGCTGGCATTTTCGTTAGCGTGTTTTAGGAATATTGCTTTAATTTTTGAATTGTTCAAGTCAAGTTGATGTTCATTTTCTACTGCAGCGGTGAGAACATTTGAAGGCAGTGGATGGAAAACTTTTCTCCCCCTATTCACCCAGACCCCACTGTAGCGCTTCTTAAAAAAAGCCCCTAGAACTAACACACCGACAACATAAACATCTGCAGGTTACCATGGCAGCCAAACAGATCCTAGAGAAGGGCCGGAAGACCCCCTAACCTTTGTGTTCTTTCAGTAAAACATAAGATAACGCAAGCTATGATTCCTGCAAAAACTGAAGCTGCTCTCACTGGCAAAGTTTACAAATTTGAAGCCCCCTAGAGTCCCTGGGTGACCCATTACCTTCTAAAGGACTTTGATGAGTCGTTATTGTTCCCCTAAATATGCAACACACTTCACTTGGATACTGAAGCAATGGGGCCTCCTTCTTCTAGCAGCCTCCCATGGTTCCCCACTTCTGCTTTCCTCTTTTACCCCATTATCCTAGACCCCCTCTTCACCCCATTTTCTTTCCTCTACTTTGCTTTTGTTTCCAAACTATTCTTATTCTTCTTAGTTCTCTCTTCTTCTTCAAATACCACCAGGGTCAATGGCCCTTTCCATGCACAGGCATGCTACCTTAATATTTGAATTTCTTTTACCGTAACACTCATACTAGTAGCTTTTACCTATTTGTTATATATATATATATATATATATATACAGGTCTAATGTAGCCCATCCTACATCTTTGAGATGTTATCTTTTTTATTCTTCCACGCCTTGTACCTGAGAACTAAATTCTATAAACATCATTCCAGTGTACTCTGATGGTTGCTTCCGTACTTTACTTAAGACTGTTATGTTTTGATGTAATGTTTGCATTATCTTGTACCTTGTTTTTATCCCAATAAACAAATTGAACAAGGACAATTTTCTCCAACAGCGAATGTGGTTTTCATTCCGGAAAATAACATTTATTCAGAAATTAAATGTTGAGGTACTTTCGAGCAACATTCATCATCAAATGTACAGATGAGAATTTTCGTATGAATGTTGATAGGAACATTTGTTGAAAATCCACTAATGTATACTTTTTTTATCTTAATGCTTTCTATGCATTAAGATAAAAAAACCTTCTGTGTGCAACAGCCCCTCTCAGCCCCTCTAATACTTACCCGAGCCCCATCTAGATCCAGCGATGTTGTAGGCGTGTGTCGCCTGCCCAAGACTCCCCTCCTCATTGGCTGAGACAGCAGTGCGGTGCCATTGGCTCCCACTGCTGTCAGTCAAAGTCAGTCAGCCAATGAGGATAGAAAGGGGGCGGGGCAGGGCCACGGCTCCGTGTCTGAACGGACAAAAGGAGCTGTGGCTTGGCTTGGATGCCCCCATAGCAAGCTGCTTGCTGTGGAGGCACTCAACAGGAGGTAGGGGCCAGGAAGGCCGAAGAAGGACCCAAGAAGAGGAGGATCAAGGCTGCTCTGTGCAAATACAAAGTTCCTCTTTAAATAAAGAGTACGTTATATTTTCTGGAAAATTACTTTTTTTCTTTTCCAAGTGTAATTGTCACCAATTTATAGTTTTGGATAGAGAACGGAAAAGTAAAATTTCACTAGATTTCCTGTTGCGGTGGTGGGTAATCATTTTTTTTTGTCAGCCGAGTGGGGAAGGGTGTTAACCTCAAGTTTCTATAGCTGTTTGTGTACCCATTGGGTAGATTTACCTTCAGTTCCTTTCCAAGTTCCAATGTGTTTAGGTGTTACAGGATGTCATCATTCACATGTTGTGAACTGGAACCCAGTGTGCTGCACAGCTCATCTGTGAGATTCAGTAACATGCACAAGTCCGGAATATTGATGCACTCCTTGGAATCTTTATTGAAGCATTAAAATGACATCACAGGTATGACAGGAACACTAAAATGTGATGCGTTTCACACTAAATTTAGCACTTACTCAAACCAGGTTTGAGTAAGTGCTGAATTTAGCGCGAAATGCATCACCTTTTAATGTTCCTGTCATACCTGTTATATCATTTTAATGCTTCAATAAAGATACCAAGGAGTGCATCAATATTCCAGACTGCATGTTAGTAAATCCATCAGGATAGGGAGTGTGGTAAACCTTTCCAGTGGGGATACAGACAGCAATCAAACCTGGCAGAGTATAAGGATGCATTCACACTTGCGAATGCACCCTGGTTGCATTTAGCTGCGAGAACTCCAGCGGGGCTTCCAATTATAAGTTGCTCTCAATGGGGCTGCCTATTCGCAATCAGAGGCTGCTGGCTATTGCATGTAATCTCTAAAACAGCGATTACTTGCAGTTGATTGGCCCTGTATGCAGGCAGTCTAGCGTCATGTGGGCTGCCTTCCCGGAGCTAATCACAGGAAACCTTGCTGGGGTACTCACAGCTAATCGCAGCCAGGCAGCATTCACAATTGTGAATACATCCTTACCCTTTGCTGCTCTATCCAAAACTAGAAAATGTCTCTTCTACCATAGAAAATGGCTGCTCCCTAACGGTCAGTGACCATTTTATCTGCCCCCACCATTCTAGCCCCACCAACTAGTGCTAACATTTCAAATCTGCACTCCTCCCAACTTATCCTAGCCTAATACTATAGTGTGGTAGACCCTAAAATGCTGGTCCCAACCCAAGCTTCCCTTGTACTAACTTACTCAAAAAGAGCTGTTTTGAGTACTTTGCAGTGCCCTTAATAAGCATCAAAAATCATCTGCTCCAGGTCCATCTCTGCTGGCTCGGTTGGATTTAGATCACTAAATCTGTTCTATGGTTTACCTGCTGTTGATGCTTAGAATCAACAATTAATCTTCTATGTTTAAATATATACTGTATGCCATTATACAAATGCTGCCTCTGCAGCCAGGCTATTAAAATCAGCAGGTGGCCACAAACCATTACAATTCAAGCAAAAATGTCATATATGCTAAAAGCTATGGATACTCATGGATCCTTTGAAATGGCTATAATGCAGGGAAGAGCTGCATGCTGGTAAGATGACATTCTAAGCTAAAGTTGACCATATATATAACACTTCAAGTGACCCTTTTACTTTGCCCTGCATAGGAAAAAGAAAGGGCCACTTTAGGTCCAACCTAACCTGATTCTTCCTCCCCCATTTTATTTTTATTGTTTCAATTGTCTTCCCCAAGGACAGTAGCCGATAAACCCACGCTCTCCTATTTGCTGATGATTTCCCCTTTGACATGAGTTGACGATCCTAGCGTATGGAAGCATTCCCAGCACCTGGTGGAAAAGTGAGAGAACGATTCAGAAGCCAGCGGTGAATGGCGGCTGAACTGAGGTTCCTTGGGGCAGTCTAGAATTACGCCTTTATAATGCTGACTAGCCTGTATGCCCTGATTACTTCCAGCTTAACTGGCAGATCTCTGATTCATTCTCTGCATTGTCTTCTTCTTTTCTTGTTGGAAAAGCTATTAGCTCTCAGTTTACCACACAATCTGATCTAGAATGAACAGAAGCCCCTGTGCCGATCATATTTTTCCGTTTTGGGTTTCTCGTGTGTCATGGTCCCTTTGCTCCTCATCCTTAGGTTACATTCCCAGTTTCTCCCCCTCTGTATTTCATTGCAGTTGACCGCCATGAGATAAATATTAATAAAGCCTAGGATATTTGTGGTCTGTATAAAACACCAAAATCTAATAAAATGTTTGAATTTGTAATTTTTGCTGTCAAATGTTGAAGAGTTTGGCAGAAAAAGAGGAGGAAAGGGATTTGAAACAAAACAAAACTGCAATCTTTGTGCAATAAAAGTTGTACACGTATCTTGGAGTGACCGTTTCCATTTCCCCACCACAAGGGTCATGGACTTTTCTCTTGGTGGGTGGTGCATAGATTTGGAATGCTGCTGCTCAATGTGTGTTCCAATGGTACGTGTTGCCCCTGGTATACACTGGGGCTCTTGATTGCCTTTTTCATTGCTTGACAGCAATAAAGTTAACCTAAACCTTATAAAGTGTTTTGTAAACCTCAGACATAAAATATAAACAAAGCATATCCTCCTGCAGTGTGTGCTTGTCTCAATTAATAGCACTAAGTATAATTTCTGTCTGCTGCTTTGTTCCTCTACATGAGTAACTTCTGACAAGTTATCCTGACATCAAGAGAAAAATGGTGAAAGGGGAGGGACCTCCAGCTGATTGACAGCCTCAGCTCTGTTCCTGTGTGCTGTGTGAAGGGGGTGTCTCCCTTCCCTCCAATCAGCTCTCATAACTCTTCTCATTGATGTAACTTCAGCTCCCCGCCCCCTGCTTTTTAGAGCTGAGAGATCCTGTGTAAATGTTGCACGTTAAGTAGATGTATGGGGAAAACAGCTGTAGATAAACAGGTACAACTTATGTAGGAGAATCCATGTGTATCAACCGAGGCCAGTCACTTCACTGGGTATATGTGAGGGTTTACAACCACTTTAACTGGAAGACATTAAAACGTATCTAAAGCTAAAATGTTTTTTTTTTTAATAGAAAGGGAAAAGGCTAGAACCCCTATCAGGCTGTCACATACCTGGTGATGGAGTCTGATTGTGCAGAGGGCAACCTCTCTTACGGCCCTGGTTCGGGAACCCCTGATAGAGAAGACAGGAGATTCCAGAGGACAGGGGGCACGAGGGCTGGTGCAGATGCAGGTGGTGTTAATAGGATCCTCCAGGAGCTCGTGCAGACAGAAGAGTGGTGATGCAGGCTGGGTCGGTAACAAGCTGGCTAGTGCGGTACAAGGGAGCAGGCAAGCGGGTTGTCGGGTGCAGGCAGAGTCATTAACAGGCAGGCAAACTGAGGTACAGGAGGGTCAGGCTGAAGCATGGTCCTAAACAGGCAGAGGATCGGTGCAGGCGGAGTTCAATCAAAGTCAGGCAAGCCGGGTCACAGATACAGGAAGTCTTTGGTAAACGGGTCACTGGAACACTGTAGAATGGACAGCACATTTGTATTGCTGTCTCCTGTTTCAGGGACCCATCATTGCTTGAGGGCTCCTATCTCTTCCTTATTGTAATTGTCTATTAACCTTTCTCAGTAACTTCACTTGAACCAGATTGTCAGACAGACTCCACATGCTGATATCTGCTTTAAAGGGGCTACCACTGCTGACCTCCTTCTGAAAATGCTAGTACCCAGGCTGAATCAGTGACTTTACTTTCTTTTTGAAGATTGACCTGTAGCAGGCATCCAGGGCAGAAGTTCAGACTTAACGCAGACTTTTCTGATTTGCATGTGTATGCCATGTCAGTGATGTAGAACATATTGAAGCTACAGACAGCCAGGCATTCACATTTTTAGGAGGATTCACCTGTTTGGGCTGTTCTGATGTTTTTTTTTATCACCCCTGAAAAGCCAGGCACTTACCTATGCATGATCCACCAAGACGTTTAGCGTGTGGCATGCTCAGTACCTCAGTTCCTGCCAGGGACTTTAGATGTCCTACTGGAATGAACAGAAATCTTGGCATGCATGTGCTGGAAAAAAAGGACCTGCCAGTAAAAGTTTTAATGCAGAGGTTGCCTTGTGACAAGCAGGCCACAGTGAAGTTCTCAGTGGAGAGAATACAACACTTGTCAGGGTTCGTCAAGTCCTCCAAAAGTGGATTTTCACTTTAAGTGGCCACAGATTAGCCCCCAACTGTTCCTCTCTTGGAGTCAAAACCTATTCCTCTTTTTAGTCTGATGGATGGATGTGTGTATATACATTTTAAGTCGAGTCCAACTCTTGGTGATTATATGGTCTAACTATCTGGGTACCATATTAGATACAGTACACTTGAAAGCCTTTTTTCCATAAAAATAATTTTTTTGCAAAGTAAGTTGCCACGTCTTTCTTCAAACTTCTCCAATTGCTAAGCATGAGGAAGGTGATAACACATGTGCTTAACCAATTTGTATACACATATTAGGGTCAATTTAGGCAGGAGCCAATTAACCTACCAGCACATCTTTGGCGGTAACCAGAATACCTGCAGGAAACCCATGCAAGCACGGGGAGGGCATACAAACCCCATGCAGAATCTGGTGTGTGGACTGGATGTGTATGTAACTATCAGTAGTGTTATATTACACTTAACCATTTGTCTAATATTTAAATCAGACTTTCTCAACCTTTTCAACACAGAGGAACACTTGAAAAACTTTCTGGTCTCAGGGAACATCTACAACTCATGATGAGTGTGATGGTTTGTGGGAAGAGTGTCCCTTACATTTGTGGTTATTCGGAGGAATCCCCCCCCCCCCCACAGATAGCTAAAAAGTCATTGGTGTCACTGGGAACTTATCTGAGAGAGAAAAACGTGGTCATTGCTCGAGGAACCCCTAGCAACCAGTGGAGGAGCCCTAGGAGTTCCACAGAACCATGGTTTTAAAATCCTGTATACGGGAAGGAAGTGGTGAAAAAAAATGTTTGTGGGCTTAATAGATTTTTTTTTTGCCTTTTTATTCTTTATGGTCCACAAAACCTGGGGCCAAGCAGGGGTATGTCCTTTGTCTACATATGTTGTTTAAAAGGCATCCCTCTTCCCATCTCAAATGTTGGGTGGTAAGCCATTGGTATCAAAGGGGCTGATTTACTAAAAATTGAGAGTGCAACATCTGGTGCAGCTCTGCATATAAACCAAAAAGCTTCCAGGTTTTTTTTTTAAACCTTAATTGAACAAGCTGAAGTTAGAAGCTGATTGGCTACCATGCACAGCTGCACCAGATTTTGCACTCTCAACTTTTAGTAAATCAACCCCCCAAAGCGTGTTATCTTGTCGTTTCTATCTATTGGTATTTAAAATATTATCACATTCTTATATTATTTCTATATTCAGTAAAGATTCATGATCTTTGCAGTCTGTACACACGATGTTGGCTGAGCAAACTAGAAAACTTTTGTTGGCCAACAAGCCGTTGTACGACTGTTGAATCGTGTGTACAGAAGTTGGCCCAACAAAAGATGTACGTGCAAAACACGCATGCTCAGAAGTCAGGAACGCCCGGAAGTGTTCGGTTGTGTAAACCTACGTTCCTAATTCACAAATCCCATGCACCTGAACTTCCTCTTTAGATGCTCGTGACACGTCACTACGTTCGGCTTTGTTGTACAATTACTTGACTACCGTCAGTACGCTAGCCACAACTGGCAACAGCCTTGGAAATAGTTGAATGTGCAGTAGTACGACCATTGCACCGTGTGTACGAGGCATAAGAATAGCAGTTTTTTGTTGAATCCATGGGCAAAGCTTCACAAACTGAAATTTGGGAAGTCATCCTGAGCAGTCTATATCACATTCCAGTCCAGCCTTTCTCAACCTTTTCAACGCAGAGGAACCTTTGAAATAACTTTTCAGTCTCAGGGAACTGAGAAATGAATATATATATATATATATATATATATATATATATATATGTGTGTGTGTATATATATATATATATATATATATATATATATATAATTCATGACACATTGGTGTCATGGTCAGTGGGAAGAATGCTTCTTGCACTTGTGGTCATTGGGAAGAGGCAGACATTGCTCAAGGAACCCTTATCAACCTCTGGAGGAACTTTAGCGTTCCATGGAACCCTGGTTGAGAAACCCTGCTCCAGCCTATCGAACATACCCTTTATCTAATTTGTATTGCATGTGTTTTTTTCCCTTCCATGCCTTGTCATCTTTTTGCGTCTGCGATTTTCATTAAATGCCAGCAACTCACATAAAGAAGTACCAGCATGATGTTTGGCACTGAGTGCATCTGTAGCTAAGTAATGCACTTAGCATCATTACAAGCCTTAAATGCACTCATTGAGGAAGCTAATTGCATTTTAAATTGGTTTGTTTTTCAGTTGAATAGGCCAGAATGCACTGAAAGACAAAGAAAACAAAGTGAGAGAGAAGTAAAAAAATAAAAGAAAAAAAAAAACCCACTAGTTTCCTTGATTATAAAGCTCTCATATAGAATTTGCAACTTTGGCTAAGTAAGACCGTATACAATGCAGTTCATGTTCGTGTTAATCATTATCGCTGTAGTTGGAGTGCAATTGTTGCAGCAGAGACAGTGTTTAGGCTTGAGTGTTCTTGAAAAGGATCTTCACCACTTCATAGTTACATGATTAGCCAGATTAAAGTCCATCTAGTTCAACCAATAGAAAAAAAAATAGAATAAATTAATAGAACATTTTAATATATAAAATCATATACACACAGTCAATCCAAATGAAGGCAAAGCCAAAAAAGAAATAAAATAAATATGTAGAGAACCACCATATACAGAGTCCAATACCTGCGGTTGATGTACAGGAAGGAAAATAATAGAAACAAAAAAAAAAAATAGATAAATAGAAAACCTTCATATACAAAATCCTATACCCACAGCTGATCCAGAGGAAGGCAAAAAATATACAAGTATGCTCCAATTTGCTCCAGTAGGGGAAAAATAAATTCCTTCTTAGGCCCCATTCACAATTGCAGTTACATGCAGGAAACCCAGCAGGAGTTCTCAGGGATTAGATGCAGGAGGAAGCCCCATTGAAAGCAATGGGAGTCTGACAGCTTCTGCAGCTAATCGTGGCCACTCGCATGTAATCGCTGATGGAGTGATTACCCGTGAATGACTGGCCCTGGGTGCAGACTGGGTCTCCTGCATTTCATTGCAAACATCCCTATTTTCAGGTGTGATAATCCCCCGGAAGGGAAACAGCTATTCCCTGGATCAACAATATCTGTTGTTTTTAGCTATAAATATTGTGTATTTTTTTTTTGTAAATTGGCACATATCTATTTCACTTGTGTTATCAATGACTAACATACTCACCTATCCACCATTCTGCTGCTGTACACTAGTTACCAAGTTGCTATCTTTTTTATGATATCAGCAGGAGCCAGCTGTCTTTTCCTGGTTCTTGCAGCCAGCTCCCTGATGACTCGCATGCACAGCCAGCACCCTGATGATGCACATACAAAGCCAGCACCCTGATGATGCGCATGCAGAGCCAGCACCCTGATGATGCACATGCAAAGCCAGCACCCTGATGATGCGCATGCAGAGCCAGCTCCCTGATGATGTGCATGCAGAGCCAGCTCCCTGATGATGGCCATGCAGAGCCAGCTCCCTGATGATGGCCATGCAGAGCCAGCACCCTGATGATGTGCATGCAGAGCCAGCTCCCTGATGATGTGCATGCAGAGCCAGCTCCCTGATGATGCCCATGCAGAGCCAGCTCCCTGATGATGTGCATGCAGAGCCAGCTCCCTGATGATGTGCACGCAGAGCCAGCTCCCTGATGATGCCCATGCAGAGCCAGCTCCCTGATGATGTGCATGCAGAGCCAGCTCCCTGATGATGCACATGCAGAGCCAGCTCCCTGATGATGCGCATGCAGAGCCAGCACCCTGATGATGTACATGCACAGCCAGCACCCTGATGCCGTATCACGGTGCATATGCAGTGGTTTGCCCCAGAGCTTCCTAGAGTATCCTATGAGGCAGTTGGGGATTTATTACGTTTTCATAGGCAAGAATTCAGTGTTTACAAAAAAAAAAAAAAAAACCAACACAGAACACAATCTGTGACTGAATGTAGCAGGGAGGGAAATAATTTACAGTGCCTTGAAAAAGTATTCATACCACTTGAAATTGTCCACATTTTTTCATGTTGCAACAAAAAATGTAAATCTATTTTATTGGGATTTTATGCGATAGACCAACACAAATTGGCATATAATTGTAAAGTGGAAGGAAAATTATAAATGGTTTCAATATTTTTTACAAATAAATATCTAAAAAGTGTGGTGTTCATTTGCATTCAGCCCCCTAACTAAAATCTAGTGGAACCAATTGTCTTCAGAATCCATCTAATTAGTAAATAGAGTCCATCTGTGTGAAATTGAATCTCAGTATAAATACAGCTGTTCTGTGAAGCCCTCAGAGGTTTATTAGAGAACCTTAGTGAACAAACATCATGAAGGCCAAGGAACTTACCAGAGAGGTCAGGGATAAAGTTGTGGAGAAGTTTAAAGCAGGGTTAGTTTATAAAACACATATCCCAAGCTTTGAACATCACATGAAGCACTGTTCAATCCATCATCTGAAAATGAGTATGGTACAACTGCAAACCTACCATGGCCGTCCACCTAAACTGACAGGCCGGGCAAGGAGAGCGTTAATCAGAGAAGCAGCCAGGAGGTCCATGGTAACTCTGGAGGAGCTGCAGAGATCCACAGCTCAGGTGGGAGAATCTGTCCACAGGACAACTATTAGTCATGCACTCCACAAATCTGCCCTTTATGGAAGAGTGGCAAGAAGAAAGCCATTGTTGAAAGAAAGTCATAAGAAGTCCCGTTTGCAGTTTGCGGGAAGCCATGTGAGGGACACAGCAAACATGTGAAGAAGGTGGTCAGATGAGACCAAAATTTTACTTTTTGGCCTAAAAACAAAACGCTATGTGTGACAGAAAACTAACACTGCACATCACCCTGGACACACCACCCCCACCGTGAAACGGTGGCGGCAGCATCAAGCGCTGTGTAAATTGGTGGTGCTATATAAGTACCTGAAATAATAAAATAAATGTCGTGGGCTGCTTTTCTTCAGCAGGGATAGGGAAGCTGGTCAGAGTTGATGGGAAGATGGATGGAGCCAAATTCAGGACAATCTCAGAAGAAAACCTATTAGAGTCTGCAAAAGACTTGAGACTAAGGTGAAGGACAACGACCATAAACATACACCAAGAGCTACAATGGAATGGTTTAGATCAAAGCATATTCATGTGTTAGAATGGCCCAGTCAAAGTCCAGACCTAAATCCAATTGAGAATCTGTGGCAAGACTTGAAAAGCAGTTCTACAAAGTATTGACTCAGGGGGGCTGGATACAAATGCACGCCACACTTTTCATATATTTGTAAAAGATTTAGAAAACGATTTATCATTTTCCTTCCACTTAACAATTATGTGCCACTTTATGTCGGTCTATCACATAAAATCCTAATGAAATACATTTATGTTTTTGATTGTAACTTGACAAAATGTGGAAAATGTCAAGGGGTGTGAATACTTTTTCAAGGCACTGTAATGGAAAGTGGGTGAGCAGGACGAAGGGCCTCTTTAATGAAATGTTTGTTACAAGCGTTGGACTTGAATGCATTCTTTTGTCAACCCACCCAAAAGTCAGAAGCGTATTTGTATAACTTAACTTATCATCAAAAAGGTTCTCTTCCATTTTCTTTTCTTGTAAAAGCTTTCTAAAATTTCCCAGATGTCCCTCATCTTTCAAATTGCTTTATTTTTTCCATTTATATATATGTTTTGTTTTTACATTTTTTAACCACTTCAGCCCCGGAAGGATTTGCCCCCCTAATGACCAGAGAAAATTTTGCGATACGGCACTGCGTCACTTTAACTGACAATTGCTCGGTCGTGTGACGTTGTACCCAAACAATATTGACATCCTTTTTCTCCCACATATAGAGCTTTTTTTTGGTGGTATTTGATCACCTTTACGTTGTTTTATTTTTTGCGCTATAAACAAACAAAAGAGACGATTTTGAAAAACATTTTTTTTTTTACTTTTTGCTATAATAAATATCCAAAAATAAAAAAAACAAATGTATTCATCAGTTTAGACTGATCTATATTCTTCTACATATTTTTGGTATAATAAAATCGCAATAGGGGTATATTGATTGGGTTGTGTAAAAGTTATCGAGTCTACAAACTATGGGAATAGATTTATGGCATTTTTATTATAATTTTTTTTTTTTTACTAGTAATGGCGGTGATCTGCGATTTTTATCGGGACTGCGACATTGCCGTGGACCGATCGGACACTTTTGCCACTTTTTTGCCACTGATTACTGTATAAATGTCACTGGCAGGGAAGGGGTTAAACTCTAGGGGGCGATCAAGGGGTAACTGTGTTCCCTCAGTGTATTCTAACTGTGTGGGGGTGGGGCTGGGCTGGCAGGGACATGACAGATCTGACTGATCCTGATCACTGGGAACAGTAGATCAGTGTCATGTCCCCTGACAGAACAGGGATCTGCCTCGTTTACATTGGCAGATCCCCGAGTCCGCCTGATACGCTGGCACACTCACGCAGTGTGCAGCAGGCGCGAGCATGCCGCTGGCACACTCCCGCCCGCAACTGCACCTGTACAAGCCGATGTACCATGACGGCGGTTTGCGCAGGAGAGCCGACCTTGCCGCCATAAAACTACGCCAGCTGGTCGGCAAGTGGTTAAAGCTAAACTCCTTGCAAACAGCTACATACACAGATGGAAGACATATAAGGGAGATGTTTTCGTCCATTCAGATCTAAGATTTACCCAGCTTTGCCACAGAACAAAGTCCTTTCTGAGCCTGATTTTTACCGGTTAGTGTTAAAGTGTATATAAAGCCACAACTTTTTTTTAAACTTTGGATAGAATGTGGAAGTTTTAGAAACCTTGTCCGGTATCTGCAAAAGATATATAGGAAGAAATCCTACAACAATGTTGGACTTTAATGGCACTGGCATTTGACACAATCCTTATATTAATAATAAAAAAAAATCTTTATCTACAATTCATAATAAAAACATTTGTGCATATAAATATAGTTCAAAAATCAGGCAACAATGCTTCACACAAGAGCCTAGTACAAGGTATACCCCAAATGGACCAAAGCAAAGTCACTTTATATGAAGTAACTTGTGCAAAGTGGATAGAAGTGTGTAGGTCCGAATTCATAGGTCAATGCATTTCAACTACTGCGTAGCTTACTAAAGACCATAGCATGTGGAGTAATGATAATATATATATATATACAGCATAAAAAAAATAACATATGTAACATATAAATGTTATTAATGTTCTTTTTCTTTTTGTTCCAGGAAGAAAGAAAATGATGGAATGGCTATAACCATGGATATTTTGGGAGACACATCGATATCTCCCCCTTATATAATCTTCTTATTTTTAAATTTATTTTTTAAATTATGCATTGGTATCCAAGGACCCTCACCACAGATCTTCCAGTTCACATACCCCACATACAATGCTACTGTTTACGAAAATTCTGCTGCCCGGACGTACCTCAACAGTCAAACGAAAATTGGAATCAAGTTAGCCAACCTATCCTGGGACATCAAATACAGAATCATGTCTGGAGATGAAGAGGGTTTTTTTAAAGCGGAAGAAGTTGTAATTGGAGACTTTTGTTTTTTAAGGATTCGAACAAAAGGTGGAAATTCTGCCATCCTGAACAGAGAAATTCAAGATAGCTATTTATTATCAATAAAAGCATCAGTGAGGGGAGAAGACTTAGAGGCTTGGACAAAAGTTAACATTCAGGTCTTGGATATGAATGATCTCAGACCTCTGTTTTCCCCGACAACCTACTCTGTCACAATTGCCGAGAGTACACCGATAAGGACTAGCATTGCACAAGTTACCGCCACGGATGCCGATATTGGATCCAATGGGGAATTTTATTACTATTTTAAGAGCAAAGTAGATCTATTCTCTGTTCATCCCACGAGTGGGGTTGTTTCGTTAAGTGGACGCTTAAACTATGATGAGAAAAACCGATATGACCTAGAAGTGTTGGCCGTAGATCGCGGGATGAAATTATATGGCAACAATGGCGTAAGCAGCACTGCCAAACTTTTTGTTCACATTGAACGTATTAATGAACATGCTCCCACAATCACTGTGGTAACTCACATTCCTTCCATGTTGGATGTGGATCCTTCTTATGCCATAATTACCGTTGATGACATAGATGAAGGTGCAAATGGTGATATTGAGTCTGTTTCAATAGTGGCGGGGGATGCGTTGCAACAGTTTTCTTTGGTCAAAGAGGGCAAATGGATGAACGAGTATAAAATCAAACAAAAAAGTCCTATTGATTGGGACAGTTTTCCATATGGTGTTAATCTGACACTTCAGGCAAAAGATAAAGGGTCTCCCCAGAGATCTTCTGAAATGAAATATGTACATATTGCTAGCCCTAAAAAGGAAAAGGTGAAAGCTGAGTTTGAAAAAGATGTTTATGAAGTAACTGTCAGTGAGTTCTCGCCCCCTGGAGCTGTTGTTGCAGTAGTGAAGGTGCAGCCCATGACCATATCTGTGGAATACAAAATTTCTGAAAGTGAAGATTCAGAATATTTTAAGATTAACGCAAGAACAGGTCTTATCACCACAGCCCGTCATCTAAACTTGGTTGGGAAAGATACTTATGAAATCACAGTTGTACAAAAAGGCAGTGATAGTAAAGCAAAAGTCATGATCAGGCTAGAAGATGCCAACGATCACATTCCTCAGTTCCAGCAAAGTTCATATGAGGCATTTGTCAACGAAAGTGTTCCCATTGGAACTAGCATTTTGATGGTTTTTGCTTCTGATATGGATAAAGGAGAAAATGGTTATATCACTTACAGCATAGCTAGCCTGAATTCTTTGCCTTTTGCCATTAACCAGTTTACGGGAACTATCAGCACCTCTGATGTTCTCGACTTTGAGTCTTCTCCTGAAAGTTACAGATTCGTTGTGAGAGCATCTGATTGGGGTTCCCCATATCGCCATGAGAGTGAAGTGAACATAACAATTCATATAGGGAATGTTAATGATAATAAACCATTGTTTGAGAAGGTAGCTTGTCAAGGAGTCATCTCCTTTGACTTTCCAACTGGTGGACATATTACAGCAGTCTCTGCAATCGATATAGATGAGTTAGAACTTGTCAAGTATAAGATAATTTCTGGAAATGAGCTTGGATTTTTCTACTTGAATCCTGATTCTGGGGTTTTACAACTTAAGAAATCTTTTATTAGTTCTGGATTAAGAAACAGTAATTTTGCTCTTAAGATCACTGCTACTGATGGGGAATACTTTGCAGACCCCATGTTTGTTAACATAACCATTGTCCATGGCAAGGTACCTTCAAAGTATTTTGATTGTAAAGAAACAAGGGTTGCCCAGAAATTAGCAGAGAAGCTTCTAAAAAAGTCTAAAGCTAATGCCAAGATTAATTATGAAGATGGTTTGTTTGATTTCTATTCAGTAAACCGACAGCCACCCCAGTTTGACAAGTCATTTCCTTCGGATGTATCAGTGAAGGAGGACCTCTCTGTGGGAGCCTCTATCCTTAGGATTAAAGCTAGTGATCCAGATTCAGGGTTTAACGGAAAGGTACTTTACACAATTACAGATGGCAATATGGATAGCTGTTTTACTATTGACTTGGAATCAGGTCAACTGAGTGTATTAATGCCGATGGACAGAGAAACAACTGATAAATATCTACTTAACATTACAGTATATGACCTAGGCAATCCCCAGAGGTCTTCATGGCGATTGCTAACTATCCATGTAAATGATGCAAATGATAACAATCCCATCTTCCTCCATGAAAGCTATTCAGCTAATGTCCTAGAGAGCACAAGCATAGGGACAGAATTGATTCAGGTAGAAGCCAGGGACAAGGATCTCGGGCCAAACGGTGAAGTCACTTACTCTATTTTAACAGACACAAAAAAATTTGCTATTAACAGCTCTACTGGAATAGTATATATAGCTGACCAACTGGACAGAGAGCTCATGTCCAACTACACCTTGAAAATTGAGGCAAGAGACAAAGCAGAAAATGGTCAGCAGCTTTTTTCAGTTGTTACTTTAAGGGTCTACTTAGATGATGTCAATGATTGTTCTCCAGTTTTCATCCCTGTTAGCTACACTGCTAGGGTGCTTGAAGACCTTCCAGTTGGTACTGTCATCTCTTGGCTTGAGACACAAGACCCTGACCTTGGCCTTGGAGGTCAAGTCCGTTACTCATTGGTGAATGACTACAATGGAAGATTTGAAATTGATAAAACCAGTGGTGCTATTCGCTTAAACAAAGAGTTGGACTACGAGAAGCAACAGTTCTACAATTTGACTGTAAGGGCTAAGGATAAGGGACGCCCAGTCTCTCTCTCATCTGTCTCTTTTGTGGAAGTTGAAGTGGTGGATGTTAATGAAAATCTGCATACTCCTTACTTTACGGATTTTGCTGTAATAGGATCTGTAAAGGAGAATTCACGAATCGGAACTAGTGTTTTGCAAGTTTTGGCTAGAGATGAAGATAATGGACGTGATGGTGAAATACAGTACTCTATAAGAGATGGCAGTGGACTGGGAAGATTTAACATTGATGAAGAAACTGGTAAGTGTATCAAAGTGTATTCAGCCTTACATTGTTTTTTAGATGGTGCAAGCTAAAAAGACCAGCTGAACTCTAAGCAACTCATGCTGCCTAATGTGTATATTTGTTAATATGTTAGTACTACCCCATAATGTAAGCATATAATACAACTGTGTGCTTATATTGTGTAAAGAGCATTCTCTCATGTTGTGTAAAAGCAGTCAGAAGTGTTCTTTAAGGTGTGTTATAGAAAAACGCACAATATTTGCAACCGTGGATTCCAATCTATAAAGCAGAGCTGCACGGGCATGGTTTTGGTAGGACAGAAACTGTATTGGCCCATTTTACTTGGAACGCCTACTGGTGAAATCTGGTATTGTAGCGAGACTATGAAATGCAATGGCTAATAATTTGCCACTATATTTCTTAGGTCCAGACCAGTTCACCAGTCTAATCTAAGCAATAGCTGGACAGGAGTATTAAATTACTTAAAAATACCAAACTGCCAGCTTGCTCCCTGTCAGCATGCTTAGGAGTAGGACCCTTGCTCTCTGTGTGGAAACATTGGTCTCTGAAGATTTCCAACATGCCTTCTGCTGAGTCAGAGCTAGGGAGTTTTGCTGATTGCAGAGCTGTCTCAGCAGAAGTTGGTTCCAGGATAACTCTTCAGCCTCTGGCAACCCAAAACATTTTTCCCAAACTCAACAGCACCAGGGTTGATTTACTAAAGGCAAATAGGCTGTTCACTTTGCAAGGGAAGTTACACTTTGAAAGGAAATGTCTCAGAGCTCAGTGATTGTAATAAAATTTTACTTTGCAAAGAATTCCACATCACATACAAAGGAAATGAAAAAAAAAACAGCATTTTTGCTTGCACATACTTGAATGATGGAAGTCAGAAGAGTTTTATGCCATTCCTTAAGCCCTCCTGAAGATTCCCTTGCAAAGTGAACAGACTATTTGTCTTTAGTAAACCAACCCCACCATATCCAAATTGTAAACTGCTACTCCTATGTGATATTCCTTTTAAACAATACAGTTTCTATGACGGATTTGTAATATTCAGTATAAGTAGTTATATAGCATGTAAAAAGTGCTTAGTGTTTTATATATGTGTTTTATATATATATATATATATATATATATATATATTGATTATATGTCTTTACGATTATTGTCTATACTAGAGTTTAAAAGCATACGTACATCTAAAAGTCTATAAAGCTTGTGAAAGTTGCTTTGTATCGCTTTTAAAGTCTTGTTCTGCTTAGACGTGGATTTCTCTTGAATGTAGATAATTTGCTGCCAAGCTAAAGGTGCAGGTTGTAATTTTTTTAAGGGGTAGTTGCTTGAAGCCATTACAAGAGTTGACTTACCTGAAAGCATGATAAATTTGTAGCTTGGTCTGAGATCATTTTGATATTTTGTAGCCTTTCCCAATGTATGTAGGAGAATAATTGTGACTGAAGGGGGGGGGGGGTAGAGGGTAGAAAGAAGAAGGGTCTTCCAACCCTCACTTCCAAGGTAATTCTTGAAACGAGTTCTGCTACTGTACTGACTTTTTTCTGCCCCCTCAACAATGGAGACAGCAAAGCATTAATAAATAATGTATTTTCAATGAAATGTAATAATCTAGAATTAACCTTTGAATGTTTCATTTCGGCCAGGCCAATAAGTTTGGCTGAGTCAGCTTGGCAGTTTGGACTGCTGCCTGCTGAGATATGTGTGAAAGCCATTTGGCAATATGATCTGTGATACTCTAAGTCATTAGTGGATTGCTATTGGCCCGGTGGCAGCTAAAACACCTCTGAATAATTAATCTTCTGTCTCGTTACCGAGAGAGAGTCACAGATTGAATTACTTTACACTGACAGGGCTGTTTATTTACCGTTTGTTTAGCTCATGTGCTCATTATGAAGTGGCCATCGATTTTAGGTTAAAGGTTTGCCGCAAATCCAGATGTGTCACAGGTTATTAGCCGAGGCAGTTAATGAAGGCTGGCGGTGCCTATGCATTATATCTTGTTTATGGTTTTCTTAAAGATCTCCTGTAAGTACAAGCATATGTATTTATGATGGCTCCATTGCACAACTCTTTATAAAAGAATACATTGCAACCCCATTTTGCAACAGGAAATGTATTTTCGTTATCCCCTATACCTTCCAAGAGGGCCTAAACTGCCATCTGCTTTTTTTGGACCCGGCCTACAAAGTTACAAAGGACTAGTCACCAGTTTTACCTGTAGACAGCTGATCTTTTCCCCATTAGGCCTCTTTCACACGGGCTGACTCCATTTGGATTATTAGGAGATCTCCGCTGATCAGAGCAGAGCGGGCGGATGGCAGGTCTGTGTTCGCTCAGTTTATACAGAGCAGACACGGACCAGACATGCTCTGCTCAGTGGGTGGCTGACTCCACTGTCCTAACTGCACTCCAAGCCATCTAGATGAAGGGGGAAGAATCCCTTTCCGTTTTATTTTAGTGGACCAGATCGGATTGGAGGCAGGCCGGCGTAAACAGACACAAGTCCATTTTCTCTTGCCAGTCCATAGGGGTGAATGTAAGGTCCAATCAGGTCTGATAAACTGATAGGCGGACCTAATTGGACCCTTTGTGTGAAAGGGGCCTTACAGACTCACTATGTCTTGTTCTGCACTGTGTCTCTGTGTAGTGGCAGCCATCTTGGTAGTAGCAGAACTTTTCTTTTACTTATCAGTGCCACCTCCCCAAGACTGGTGATCAGATGACTGGTGAAGCAATATTCAAAAACTAGCAAGGAGGGTGGAGGCAGCTCAGATCGACAAAACATATGAAGCAGAAGTAGAAGGGAGATGCTTGAACATCAGGTGTTTTCAAAATGACTCCTCTCCAGGATGGAGAGCAGTGAACAACGCAGTAGTAACATCACCAAATCTCACTCCAAATCTGGTGAGGTGAGCAGTCAGAAGCATCTGTGATTTAAATAATCTCATACTGCTGATATACAGCTAGGAGGCTCAAGAAACAAAGGAATTTCACTTTTTATAAGAAGTATAGAAAAATTGTAAATTTTAAAACCACTGATTAGGCACAGTTAAACCTTGTACACACGATGCGACGTTCATATGATCGGACATTCAAAATCGTATGTTGGCTGTTGTGTTTCGCATACTGACGTGCACTAAGCGATCGTACGACCAAGCCTAATGTGGTGACTACGAGCGTATAAAGAGGAAGTTCAGGTGCATGTTATTTGTGAATTAGGAACATAGGTTTACACGAACGGACACTTCAGGGCATTCCTGACTTCTGAGCATGCGTGTTTTACACGTACAACTTGTTGGACCAACTTCTCTGTACACACGATACAACAGTCGTACGACCGCTTGTTGTACAACAAAAGTTTTCTAGTTTGCTCATCCAACTTCTGTACACACAGTGTGATGGTCCTACAAAAGCGGTAGCACAACAGCTTGTTGTACGATCATCCGACCGTTAGTATGCGCGATTATAACAGCCGATGTGCGAGGATCGCTCAACTTCTTCCCAAACTATTTTGTTTTGGCTACACTGGGGTGGAATTAGAACCTCTATTAGCTACTCCCATCTGGATTTCTATTGGGGAGGTTTACTCTAAGAAAATTATGGGAAATCTTATAAATGGGGACCTAGAAAAAACACATTTCTCATGGAGTAGGGAGGGTTTAGAACTTCTGACAATGTTTTTTTTTTTTTGTCCATACCTTGCTGTTCTAGTGACAACCACAGTTATTGTCCTGTTGTAAGAGGAAAGGAAGTTAAATAAAATGGGGGTCACAAAAAAAACCCAATTAGCTAGATGTTAACTCTTCCCCACTCTAGTCAAAACTAAACAAAAGGGGAGTTAATAGCACCAATAGAACTGTACATAGTTAACATGCAATACACATGACTGGATGTGGTGTAGAAGGCGGCTGTCTGTCATCCCAACACCAACCATTTAGCTTCAGTATGAGCGCTTATGGTTGTGTTATTTTTTCCTCTGGGTTATGAAATTACTAAAATCCAGGACGCAAATGTATCTGGAAGCCTTCAGAAGATGAAAGTGTTAATCCTCCTTGGAAAGGCCTTGTAGTAATAAATCTTTGCAGGCCTAGGGAGTTGAGCATAACTTGAATTCTGGCTCAGCTGTGTTGGGATTAATTGCTGTAGATAAGGTCTATGTACTGTTCTACTTCAAGGTAAAACCTGCACTTTCTCTTTCATGGTGGCTTTTAAATGCTGTACAGTCAGGTGAAGTGAACCGTGGTCTCCGAAAAACAATGGAAAGATTTATCAATCATGCCTCACAAGAAGGAATTGGAAAACAGTTGGATAGGTTATGAGGCAGATAAACTTAACTAATAAATTACTCCTTTAGGTGCATTAAAAGTATCACTGCACTGATAAAAAATGTACCGCCAACCAGGAATGGGCCTATGGGTAAGCAGAAGAGGCAACCACCTTGGATGCATCAAAGTTGGGTGGGGGGCAGTGTAAAAATACCTACTTCGGCAGCCTATATGCAAAGTTCATACTAAGGATCATTGGATTATCACACATGTTAAAATTTGACTGTAGAAATATCAACCTAAGACAATCAACCTACGTAGAACAATGTAATATGGGACCTAGGTCAACTCTCCATTCAATCTATGTCCAATCAGGCAGGACTTTGCACTACATAGTTACAGAGTTAGTCAAGTTAAAAAAAGACACATCTAGTTCAACTAATAGAAAAAATAAATAATATATCTAGCTATCTATATCTATATATCTATATAGCTATCTATCTATATCAAGCCCTTATATGTTAATGTGGCTTCAAAAGTTTTCCATACCTTTAACAATTCTTTTATTAGAATGTATGATGATCCTCCCATAAAGGTCCTGGTTCATGCACTTCCTGTAATGGGGTAAGAATGCTTATGCTCCTGTTTTGTCACCAATGCACCCCCGCAGACTACAATTGGCCATGTTGACTCACACTTCACTAACCTGGGCTACAGTTATCACCATCAGGAAGTCTGTCGAGAGCAATGATGAGCAGCTGACACTGGAGATAGAGTGCATGTAGACAAGAAATCGCTAAAGAGGATTGAGGAGAAAAGTACCACAAATGCAAAAGATGCAACAAAGAAGTGAAAAATAGTATTTTACAGCAAAAATGTATGTTTTGATGCACGGTGCTTTAGCAAACTAAATATCATCCCGTTAGAATTTAGATCTGTCACAATAACCAATTAAAGAAGGATTCAGAATGTTGTGATTCAGAAAGTTGTTCACTTTGAAATTAATTCATTTTTGTAGCACTGAGATTATATGAAACAGTCTGCAATGCTTACTAATGCAACAGATTCTTAAACTCTAGTAGACAGAGTGGTGGCCCTAGCAGTTCTTCAGCGGGGTCAGTATAAAACTGCCTTTTGTTCATAGTTACAACCTATTCACAGCTGCTCCTTTGTCTTTTGTGTGGTGTAATATATTGAAAGCAATTCCTTGCTTTGATTCTTTCCACCCTCTCTCTTTTTTTCGAGCCATTATTGCTTTCAACACTTTCTTATAATAATCAGGACTAGTATCAAGTGAGATCCCCATTAATGGATGTGAACATGCTAAGAAAAAGCCCAAACTCTACACAGATGTTCCATACTTCAACAGCTCCCATCAATCCATTCCAAAGACCTGGTCTATGAATGCAAATCCAGTAATGCATATTTTTTGGTGGTGTGAAAGTTCCCTGTCTAGGCAATCCTATTTAAAGGGTTCTGTGAGATCTTCTGTTCAGAAATTGTATCCCTTTAGAGGAGATCATGTGCCGTAATGTAGCACTTAAAGTGTTGACATTTCAATTGCTATTGAAGTGTCCAAGACTTTGGCTGTTTCTGGGTATTATTCTATGGATTTTTTTTCTTTTCATCACTTGAAATTAAAATTAGGTTGAAAATGTGTGATAAACCAAAAACAAATGTGGGGGAAAATAATGCCTTGAGTCAGGAGCGGTATTAAAATGCTGAAGAGATGGTTGTAGACATGAAAAAGAACCGATGGGGAAGTAGACAAAAAGTTAGAGGCAATGTTCCGTACTGTTTAAAGAGACGTATATAATTTTTTCCTCTAACCTCACACATTCCATCTTTGGTGAGGAATAAAAAAATGTTGCAAAGCTGAAAGCAATTTGAAGAGCAGCTAATTTATATGTATATTTTATTCTACTTGACCAGTAAAGAGCATGCAGAAAACTTGGGTCAATTGAAAGGACTGTGGACGTCCTGAGGGCATAACAAGGGTAAATAGGTCCATATGTCCTCACAAGTTCTGCATTTTGCTTATGGAACAAATGAAACCTTTGTGCTGATTTAAAATACCATTATATCATGATAAATTATATTGATATGTTCATTTTTTTTGTGTCTTTGATTTTAATGCTTGAAGGTAAATGCAGGTGCCCAGACATTTGCCGTCTGCAGCTTTTACAAGTGCCCAAGACCTGGTGACCTAGAATTCTTTTGTAAAATGGCAGCTCTAGTGGAAAAAAGAAAAATATTTTTTAAGCAGTAGAATGAGGATTTAAGTCTCATTGGACAATCTTGATAAAGCCTCTTAGATTTACCAACTGTGTATGATGTGACTGTGAGGGCCTACCTAATGCATACAACTTGTATTTAGTAAGGTTGGCCATGCACTACATGATTGACATATCTAAATTATATTGTACAATTGAAATGCATCGGAGCAGCAGCAGACTCTTCTAAATGTTTCCATTTGAGGACTGCCATTCCTGAGCATTCCTATTCATTTGTCCAATCCTATGCTCCTCCAAGCTCTCATCAAGCCAGCCAGAAGAGAGTAGAGCACTATCTTAAACTTTGGGTCAGTGACTATACTGCTTTATGGATCTGTTATAGGCTTGATTTAAGTAATAAAAGTGCAACACTTTTTATTAATTGATCTGTGCTATCTGATTTGCTTTGGTTTTGTTTTAGTTGGTTTGCTACAGCTCACTCTTGGATATACAGAGCTAGCAGGGATTGACGGTGGGGCATGTGTTACATTACTGGGTGGAGGGTGTTCCTATCTATATATTGCAGCTTTCATGTATGGTCAGCTTTATATCTTTACAGATCGTAAATATGAGCAGCTGCTGTGGAATATTTATTTTTAAATCAGTGTTTTTTATATTTTGATGGAAATTGACTTTTTATATCTAAACACCAAAACAAAAATGTCATATATCGCAGCTTACTAATCCTTCGATATGGAGGCTGCTTTAGTTTTTAGGCTTTTATTTCTACATGATGATCTGACCAGTAACACACTTTTTGCTGTAAGTTGGCTCCTATATCTACGGAGGAGCAATAGGGATTCGCTTGGACAGCAGCATTGTCTGGAGAGGAGGATGTTACATGGATCAGTCGATTTTAGATGGACTTTACATAAGTGACTAAAAAATTAAAGCTGAACACCAGCTAACACCATTCTTTTGAGATAATGATTTTATTTAAATAAATAGAAGTTGACCATTGTAAGCAGCCCTGTCTGTGTTAAATGGTTTGTCTCAGCCCACTAACTACCACCTTTGTTGGACAGTTGGTCTTTTAAAGAAAGTTGAAAAGTAATAGACTTCTTGGCCAGGTCACTAGGTAAAAAATAAAGATAAAAAATGCCTAAAATAATAACTAATGAAGCCACCACATTTAATGATTGGTAAGCTGCATTATACTGTATTACATTTTTGGTTTTGGTTTTAATATCGCTTTAAGCCTAAATGTAGTAAATGCTAAATATCAGATTTTATTGTGTGTGACCAGCTTAACAACTGTTGTCTATAAACATGGGGAAAAGAAAGTGAAATTATTTACCATAGCAACCAGTGAAAGTTGAGTTACATTTTCTCACCTAGAAAAAACGACTTGCTAATCTTGGCAGGAATCCGGTTGCTATGGGTATTACCTCCACATTTTAAAGATTATCCTTGCCCTTTTGACCATTAGCATTATCATGACTCTACAATATTTATTTATTTTTTTTACGGCGTGCAATTTGCTGAATTCAAAAAAAAAAATTTCAGGTTTGTCACGTCTATCTAGAATTATTTCACCGGTAAAAATTAAGGTTAATGAGGCAGAAAGAATAATCAGTGGGAGACATTAATCACAATTTTAGCAAGCAACAAAAGTAAAGTTCCCTGAGGGGTATGTTTTGGGAAGAGGCAACTTAAAAGGACATTCATTTTTCTAAAGTAGTTTTGAAAAAGTTGTTTTCTTGTTGCAGCCTTGGTCATTACTTAACGGTGGGATCTTAAGTTGACAGACTAGCAAATGGCGGCCAGCGACACAATTGAAAACATTTTATCTGAAGATATGAAAACATCTCATCAAGCAGTCCAACTTTTCAATTGAAATCTGTTTGTTGTTGGCATCTGAAGTGATTGTTTATGACAGAACCTCTCCTTCATGCTCAAAGGAAATCCACAAAGGAGACAATTGTTTCAGATGAAATGACCCCTTTCACACAGATGTCCCATCAGCCCATTTTTGATGTGTGAATAGATGGATCAAAAACAGACTGCAACGTATCCTTGTGTAAATGGATACATATCCATTTACATCCAGGTCCATTTAGGTTCGGCAGGCCAAACCCAATGAGTTTGCATCCAGATGTTGAATTTGCAGACCTGAATAGAAAGAATTGGATATGTATTGATAAGGTCTTCTGTGACGGACTCGGGAAACCCCGACTGGGTATTTCCACCAAAAAGCTGCTCCCCAAGCTCTGGAACACAAGGCAAGTAACTATAGCTGTAGCTACCCCAAAGAACTAGACAACCATTTTTTGCAGTAAACAAGAAGACTGCTTTATTAGAGACTAGAGTTGAGCGAACCCCTGGATGTTCGGGTTCGGCCGAACTTCGCGGAAACATTCCGAACGTTATCCGAACTTTACCCCGGACCCCGAACCCCTTTGAAGTCAATGGGGACCCGAACTTTTCAGCACAAAAATGACTGTAAAAAAGTCCTGGAAAGTGCTAGAGGGCTGCAAAAGAAGAAAAATGGGAGATGTTATTAGATCTGCAATCTGTCCCTCAAAGCAGTAGTAATCTCTACCTAGTCCAGTATCAGATCATTCTGTAATCAGATCGTTCTGTAATGCAGGATGAGAGATCGTTTTGTAATCAGATCGTTCTGTAATGCAGGATGAGATGTTATAGATCTACAATCTGTCCCTCAAAGCAGTAGTAGTAATCTCTACCTAGTTATTATCACTGCAATCTGTCCCTAACAGCAGTAGTAGTAATCTCTACCTAGTTATTAGATCTGTAATCTGTCCCTCACAATCTGTCCCTCACAGTGCCGACAGCATCCTCTCCCTACACTAACCTGAGAGCATGTAACATGCAGCACTGTGACTCCAGCCTCATATAGAGGCTGGGTCACATGATGCACTGGCCAATCACAGCCATGCCATTAGTAGGCATGGCTGTGATGGTTTCTAGGGAAAACCAGTGAAATGCTTGTTGATTGGCTGCCCTGCAGCTATTCAACATGCGTGATAAAATACCAGAACCCAGAACCCGAACGTTTTTCTCAAATGTTTGGGTTCAGGACACTGACACCCGAAAGTTGGGTACGGACCCGAACTTTATAGTTCGGGTTTGCTCAACTCTATTAGAGACACATTGAATTTATACAGAAAACCATCAGACCACAGACAATGCCCACCTCGGACAGGCTGACGCCCACATAAGAATACATTTTACATATGGCATATGTTACCTTGATAGTTCATTTGAGGTGATCCCAAGGACAATATTTGATAGCCCCAGGCCACCACATGATATGAT
This sequence comes from Glandirana rugosa, assembly GCA_018402905.1. Classification (NCBI taxonomy): domain Eukaryota; kingdom Metazoa; phylum Chordata; class Amphibia; order Anura; family Ranidae; genus Glandirana; species Glandirana rugosa. The sequence continues at coordinate 1,242,289 of BLSH010461406.1, forward strand.
CTGAAAAGCGACATGTTCTGTGGACGGGGCCGGAGTGACAACAGGTTAAAATTACTTGGATACTGTTTGTGGACTAACCAGACAACAGTTCCATAGCCATGGTTACCAAACCCCGGTGAGATGTAACTCTGAATTTCCAAGGTTCCCAAGCAAGCTCCCTCTCAGTAACCACCACAGCCCATGTCCCACCAAAAAGAGAACATAGTCCCAAAAGAGTGACGTGGCAGGACAATGAGCTTTTGTAGCAACTCCTAGAAAAGTTAGTTGGTATTCCTACTGGCCCTAACACTATATAGTTCCATGCAAATGTGGCTAGGATCCTTCAGGATAACTTGAAAATACAGTAAAACACAGAGTTCTCTGGGCAATGGTTCTCCTGCAGCCCCAAGTCCGTCACACCTTCCATCGAAAGATGGAAGAATAATTCCATTTTGATTCAACTCAGCACGGGATTCATCTGTAGCATCCATGTCCATTATGATTCCATTCCATTTTTCCTCTATCTTTTGATGGAAGGCCTGATGTAAATGGATGTACAGCCATATATATATACCCAGGCCTTTTCAATCAGGTCAGCAAATTTGAACCTGGACACGAGATATTAAATATGGTCTGCTGAACCTAGATGGACTTGGATATACTATGAATGGCTATATTTCCATTTATACAGTACAAGGACACATGGCAGTCTCCTTTTGATCTTTCTAATCATGTCAACAAATGACTGACAGCATGCTCTTGTGAAAGGGGGTCTTAAGACAGCTATAGATGGGGGCCAGCCCAGATTTGGTCCATCTATGGGCAGCCTAACTGTACCCAAGTCGATCTATCGATCGACTTGGGTACAACCAGCATGTTGGATTTCTAGTATGCGATTATTGCCAGTGGCTATAGTCGCTAGCAATAATCATTGTGCTCTCACAGCAGGGGGCGGCTCCACTCCCCCCCCCCCCGGAGAACACAATAGCTGACTGTGTTGATGGGAGAATTGAGTGATTTTCTTCCTGCAACCACCAATCGCATAATCTATAGTCTCCCCTAGACTAAGAAAGCTCATCTAAATCTATGGCCTGCTGTCAGGGCTGGTGCAAAGATTTTTGACACCCTAGGCGAAACCTCATTTTGCCACCCCCCCTTGGCTCAGCCTTACCTGTGCCCATCAAATGCAGCTTCACCGGCGCCAATCAATACAGCCTTACCTTTGCCCTTCAAATACAGCTTTACCAGCGCCAATACAGCCTCATCTGTGCCCATCAAATACAGCTTCACCAGCGCCAATCAATACATTGTATGGGCTGCATGCATCGGCTGTGATTACGCGCCGATGCATGCAGAGCAGCCAGTGATGGATCAACAGCGGCCAGGCGCCCTAGGCGGCAGTGCGCCCTAGGCGGCCGCCTACTCCGCCTAGTGGTAGAGCCGGCCCTGCCTGCTGTAGACTAAGAAAGCTCACCTAAATCAATTGTTTTCTTTGCAATTTTCCTTTGAGCATTGAGAAGAGCTTTGTTCATAAACAATAATTTCAGATCGATATACCTGATAAGATGTTTTCATATACATGAATCTTCCGTTCATGTGGATAATGGCCCATGGTGGGTAGACTTATGTCAGTGTGTGCATAAGAGAATACTTATCGACAAATGCTGTATATGTGAAGCTTTATGGCTGGCCAGAGAATTACATTTCTAGAGATATGTTCAGCACACACAGAACATAGGACAACACTAGTTGCTAATGGTTTATGTCTAGTCTAAACTTTTGTTTTTGATTTGAATATAGTAGGGAAGGATTAGAACTTTTTCAGTTTTTTACTGCTACCCAAAGCTTCCTTAAAGAGATTTTCCCTCACTTCCTGTCACAATGACAGTTCACCAGACAGGAAGTGAGATGCATTTTATAACAAGAACATACAAAGTTTGGTGCGGCCATGTGCACTGCTCTATGCACAGTGCAAATCCCAGAGTCCCTAGTTGATCTTGGGAGTGAGAAAGAGAAGATGGCTATGTTCCTACATACTGTACAGTGGGATCATGGAGAACACACATAGCCAACCTCTAATATGAAGTGGGATCACGGCAAAAAAAAAAAAAAAAGAATAAAGAGCAGGCTGGGAACAATAGGAAGGACTTATTTAAGTTAGGCCCCTTTCATACATGTGGACCGTTCCTTTAATCAGTTCAGTAACGTTTTTTCAAAAAAAGTTTTTCAGTTTTTCATCCGTTTTTCCATCAGTTTTCCTTTTTGCCTACTTTTTGACTTTTTGAAAAAAACTTTTTTGCAATGACTTGACTAATTTCCTTGCCAGGTGTACATACTTTCCCCGGATTGAATTTATTCAGGAAGGATAACAAGGGTCGGACGAGAAATAAGAAAAAAAAAAAAAAAACGGCACTAGGGTGAAGTATAATCTCCAACCGATACACACAAGAGGTACTAGGGTGACATGTCATACATCCTTGTATCGGTAGAAGAGAAAGAGTGAGGGTTCTAGTTGATCCCTGAGACCCTAAACGTGACACGTATCTCGTCACG
>BLSH010461406.1:1244937-1255842 GCA_018402905.1 Glandirana rugosa
CACAACAATCAGATTGTGGGATCGTACACAATGCTCAGATTGTGGGAGTAATTTGAGATTTCACATACTGCTGCTTTGAGCGATCTGACTGCACTAGGTATAGGGACAGATTATTGTTCAAAAATCATCTCCTAGTTCTAAAGGGAGAGGTTTTAGCTGCAGCTGTAAGTGACACATTATTGTTCAAAAATCATCTCCTAGTTTATTTGATTTTAATTTATTTTCCCTATCCCCATTTTTGTGTAGGGCACTTGCCCCACTCTTACCCCCATTTTACTTCCTTTTGCAGCCCTCTAGCACTTGCCAGGACTTTGTTACAGCCATTTTTGTGCCTAAAAGTTCAGGTCCCCATTGACTTCAATGGGGTTCTGGGTCCGGGATAACGTTCGGGCAACGTTCGGAAGCCGAACCCGGACTTTTTCCCAAAGTTCGGACGGACCCGCAGAACCCAAATGTCCAGGTGTTCGCTCAACTCTATTCTTAACCACTTGAGTCCTGGAGCCATTCCTTGATGCAAAAATGGACCGTTTGTCCATTACATCTGTTTTTCGTCCGAATCGTGGAAGAAAAATAGGGTATTGATCCGTTTCAAAAAACGAATGTTGATGGAAGCAGATGTAAACGGATATAAATGGATGATCATCCATTTATATCCGTATTTTCCTAGAGATGCATTGATGTCCGTTTTTCATCCGTCAACGAATGGATGAAAAACAGACAAACAGTCCGGTCCGCATGTGTGAAAAGCTCCTTAAGAATACATACGTGTATAAGCATTTTTTTTTCTAGTGTCACATTATTATAATTAAAATTAAATTCCAAAACGACTAGCAATAATATATTCCATATGTTTTAACAAAAATGGAACTTTCGTTCAAAGCTTGTCTCTAACTGTCATTGATTGTGTGTACACATGACAGTTACTAGAACAGTGCGTTATAGGTTTGAACATTTGTAGAAAAGTAGAAATAATAAGGCCTGAGGCATTGCATAAGATAAAAGGTAAGAAAATCTTTAGCACGTTGGCTGCTCTTTTTTTGACAGTTCCATACTGATACATTTAAACCTCTAACTCCGGATTCGGGAATTCTGCCAAAGCTTATTATTAGTTGAACTTTTTGTTATTCTGTGACGATATTTAGCTTTAGGTGTTCTGCAGTTTGAAAAAGAACATGAACCTCGGCAGTGAATATTCCCGCATGTCTTACATTTTGTAGTTGTACTTCTGTTGGATTCTGTTAATAGTTGGCAGCTCTCATATTTTTGTCTTCTTTAGCAACATCGAGACCAGCAGAGATTTACAACCATTAGGAAGGAATATTTTTGTTTATTACATTGCACATTACAGACTCACATTTAATGGGCAAATATTGTTGTTAGGAACAGATTGAGTGACTTGGAAACATAAAGTATTTTTTATCAAACATCACTTTAAAGTGTAGTTTTACTCTTTGCTGTCACATTTGAGAACCCCCCACTATATATTTGTTATGTGTACCCATTCACACAGCATGCCTGAAAAGAATTAAAACACATATTTCTTACCTTTCTAGTTGTTTCCTTGGAGCAGAAATAAACATAGGATTCAGTAAGCAGATTGTACTGTTCCGAATAATTTGCAGTGGGCAATTAGGGCACAGATATTGGGACAGTTTTTGTTTTTAAAGGGCATTAATATACAATGTAACACCCAAGCCTTGGGGTCTTTAGGTCCATTTACACCTGGGCGTTTGCGGCAATTCTGCCCACGGTCCCATAACACTCTGCAGAATTGACAGATCGCACCACGCTTGTTCAGGTGTCATTCATTTTCAATGTCACCTAAATGTGGGTGCGGCTGTGCCGTGATTGTCGCACAATAAATGATGGCAAACAGCATTGCACAAAGCTTGTCACCCACAAAGAAGCTCCTGCTCCGTTTTGAGCAACAAGCTTCATGCAATGCGGTTTGCTGCAATTGCAGAGTGATTTATTGCATGACAATTGCAGCAGAACGGCACCCATGTTTCGGTGCCATTGAAAATGAATGGTACTTGAACAAGGGTGGTGTGATCAGTCAATTTTGCAGAGCGGTTTAGGATCGCAAACACACAGGTGTGAACGGGGCCTTCAAGTGGTAGTAAACCACTGTGTGCTTTTTTTTTTTGCAACCTGCAAGGTAAAGGCATATTGTGCTAGTATGCATCGCATACTAGCACATTATGTGAAACTTACCTGAAAATGAAGCCCCCCAGTGATGCACTGTCACCGCTGAGAAGGCTCCCATCTTTACCTAGTCTTCCTCCTGGGTTTGCGGACTCCGGCTGAGTGGCTACATGCTTGTGGGAGCCGCCACTTATGACAGGAGCATGCGCCGGTGACGTCACGCCTGCATGTACAGTAAATAGCTCCTAAACAGTGCATGCTTAGAAGATATTTACAGTACCTATAGGTAAGAGACAAAAAGGAATGACCACATACCACCATAAGATCCAAAGTCATTTTGTAATGATTGAGCGCACCTGAAGTGCGAGAAATGCGTCTACCTTTGTGCATTCTGGTCCTGTGAAGCTATCTGGGATGTCTCAATAAAGGACTTTGGATCTTATGTTGGTGTGAGGCCATTCCTTTTTGTCTCTACTGTGTGAGGTAGCAAGCCGGGGCGGGCGCCGCCGGATCCATTTGGCTTCCCCACTCTCACCTGTAGCAGCGAGTTCTCCTTGATTCCACCTATAGGTAAGCTTTATTATAGGCTTACCTATAGGTAATTGTCAGATATGGAAGCTTACTTCCACTTTAAAGTAGTATTAAACCCTCAGCATTTTTAGTTTAACACATTGAGCACAATAAAATAAACATTCTCCAGTAAATTTTTTGATAAAATTTCAACCCTAGCACTTGCAGTTTACAACTTTTAGTACTGCCGGCTTCTACTATTCTTAGGCCTGAAAGTACTTAAAAACTGAGAGTTTAATATCACTTTAACCCTTTGTAAAGACAGACAGTTTGCACGTCTAGTTTACAACTGATAATGATATCTGCACAGGAGAGCAAGAGATAATTAATTATGGTAAACATAACTCCCCAGCCCCCGCCGTAACATTATATAAAATGTAAAGCTAGGTAGGATTTTTAAGCGAGTAGAAAGCTATTTTTTAAGATTGGGAACATGTACCAAGTATAAATTAGGTGTTGTTTGCAAAAGTGTAAAATACATTTAAAGTGGAACATCACCCAAAAGGAAAAGTTCTGCTTTTCCCCCTCCGCCTCTATAAATTTTGTGTACTTTTTATTTGCGGGGCGAGTACCTAGTTTTTATAGTTACCCGCTCCAACTTCCACTCAGATCACCTAGGTGGTCTAAGCAAAAGTTCACCTCCCCCCCACTCCACCCCCAGCCCACAGCCTTCTCGGACACATCACAGGTCCCAAAAAGCTGTAGGACCATTCACAAAGTGCAGCGCAGCTCGCACATGCACAGCAGGAAGTCGGCTGTGAAGCTGCAAGGAGTCACAGCTGGCTTCCCACACTAGACATGGGGGGATCCGAAGACTGGCAAGGAACCAGCCCGGGTGAGGACAGCACTCCCTCCTTGGACAGGTAAGTGTCCTTTTATTACAAGTCAGCAGCTACAATATTTATAGATGTTGCCTTTTTGGGGATGGGGTTTCTGAAGATCCTCTTTAACTGCTTGCCGACCGCTGGTTGGCAATTGACGGCAACAAGGTGGCTCTATTGCGCAAATCGCCGTCATATGACGGCGGCTGCGAGATCGAGCCCAGTGAGCACGCGCGCGCAGCCGGAGGCACGCCCGCGCGCTCACTGTGTCCGGGGAGGACCAGGGAGCGGGTGCGGCGGATTCAATCTCCACCGGCCAACCGCGATGCCCCCCCCGGAGTGAAAGAATGGAGGTCCATGTAAGTAAACACGGACCTCCGTTCTGTGAGGGGGGAAGGGCTGTGATCACAGCCTTCCTCTACATGGAAGCTGTGATCGCTTCCCTTCCCCAGCTAGGGCAGTCCCCCCACAGTTAGAACACGCCCAGGGAACACTTTTAACCCTTAGAGCGCCCCCTGCAGGTTAACCCCTTCACTGCCAATGACATTTACACAGTAATCAGTGCATTTTTATAGCACTGATCGCTGTATAAATGCCAATGGTCCCAAAAAAGTGTCAAAATGCTCCGACATGTCCGCTGAAATATCGCAGTACCGCTAAAAATCACAGATCGCCGCCATTACTAGTAAAAAATAAAAAAAATAATAAAAACCCCAGAAATGAATTCTCATCATCCGTAAACGCGACCACTTTTGCGCAAACCAATCAATAAACGGCAATTGCGATTTTTTTTATCACAAATATGAGGAAGAATATAAATCGGCCAAAACCGATGAAAAAAAAAAGTTTTTTTATATTTTTTTTTGGATTTGTATTTTAGCAAAAAGTATGAAATTTGGGTTTTTTTGCAAAATTGTCGCTCTTCTTTTGTTTATAGCGGCAATCAGAAATGACGCAGCGGTGATCAAATACCACCAAAAGAAAGCTCTATTTGTGGGAAAAAAAGGACGCAAATTTCGTTTGGGTACAATGTCGCACGACCGCGCAATTTTCAGTTAAAGCGACGCAGCGCCGAATCGCAAAAAGGGCTCCGGTCCTAAAGGGGGAAATCCTTCCGGGGCTGAAGTGGTTAAGGCATTTATTGATCATGGTCAGAATGCAAGAAAACATTAGCCTGCATGGAAAGGTAAGGGCATTAGAGTGAAGATTCTCTTTTGCAAGCTAGGAATCATTCCACCTGAGCAAGGTCAGAACGTCTCTCAATTAACATGTCTTTTTACATTCAATATATACAGCTATAACCAGATTTAGCAAACCTTTTACAGTGCTTGTGGGTGTGGCTATTTCTTGGCCACATGATTCCTGTGTAAGCTCCCTCTATGAGAACTATAATGGGGCCAGCACTCAGAATCAGACATGAGGACCATTAGGAAGTCCATCTACTTACTAGCAACGCAGCTTACAGGGCAGCCAAATAAACAGGACACAAGGCAGAAATAAAATCAGAATCAATAAAAAAACGCTCTTTGGTTCTTTGGATACTAAATCCTCATGGTTGACTGGAGTGCCACTTTAAACAGTCAGTAGATGCGGCACGTTAAGATGCCACGGAGAAGACTAATTGCTGTTTTGTACACAGCCCAGCTATGTCTTAAAATTTTAAATAACAAGGCACGGCTTTCTCGTTAGAAGGAGACCAAAGTGATTTGCAGAGTAATTAACTGAGATGATTAATGCCACTTACTGTCAGTTAGTTGGTGGAACTTATTTATTTTCCAGCCTAGAAAATCATGAACGGATTATAGATACAAAGCTATAGCGCCTCCAGGATTTGCAAATATGACCTGCACGCTCACCCAGATTTCTGTAGCTGTCTAATGAGGACCTGCAATGTAATCATCAAAGTGGTCACATGCAAAACCAAAGCGGCACCCATGTTCAACAGCTCAACGGTTTAACAACAAAGTTGTTGATGGACAAATTGTAGTTACAGTATTCATTTGGGACACTGCTTCTGATGATAACGCCCAAGCACCATCAAACCAATGTAACAACAAGGAAACCCCCAAACACTTCAGAAGACCATTGCCTTAATTTTCTTAGCAGCTAGAATCACTATTGCCAGATCTTGGAAGACTCCTTCCATCTATTTTGAATTACCGTAGTCAAGGCCAAATTCTCCTTGATAACAATCAATGGAAAATTATCTGCTCTACTAAATGATACGACGGAAGTGTCTGGGATCCCTGGTACAATACCTCTCTGGGACCTGGAGGCATGGGTAGGTGGACAACCTTGCAGGATAGAGTCCTATCCCCCTTTTCCTTTCTTACCCCTTATTCTAAACCTTGCCCTTTTTTTTGACCCTGCCTTCAATTTTAACTTACCTCTTAATCTGTTTTTTCCTTCAATAAGATTAAGGTGGCATACCATACTTGAATTCAGTTCGTAGCAGTCAGAGACCTTAGCAAGTCGTCAAAGTTGTTCAAGTTTTTCAGTTCTGGGCATCCCATGCATCCCTATCCGACCTATCCCTTAAATCAGGGATCCTCAAACTACGGCCCTCCAGCTGTTGCGGAACTACACATCCCATGAGGCATTGTAAAACTCTGACATTCACAGACATGACTAGGCATGATGGGAATTGTAGTTCCTGAACAACTGGAGGGCCATAGTTTGAGGACCCCTGCCTTAAATAAACAAAACAAGACAACATCCCCTGGACCGTTTATTGAGCCTTTGAGAGAGTGTGGAAATCCCTGTTGCCTGGCTGTGTGAAAGGGAAAGACCCAAAAATATAGCACTTAATATCTATATATTTTTTAATGTTTTTATGTGATGTGATAGATACAATCTTTATGCTTTTTTTATATACTATACCTTTTGTAGTATTATGCCTTTAAAGTCTTAGTCCAAATCAATCTTCTACTGTATATTTCATTTGAGGGACGTCGGCATTATACGTGGGGGCAAAAACACTCAACATCTGTTTTGTCAATTCCATACTTCTGAAGACTTTAACACTTCTATGACATCACACCACATGACTAAGGGCGCCTCTGCCGCATTAACCCCTGGGGGGTTTCTTCCTCTCCATCCATGTAATCGTTTGAAATGTCTTTACTGGAAAATGTAACCACTTACGGTACATTACTTTACAGTAACTTTCATATGCAAAGTCAATTTTACCGTGTACTTAGAAAAACGTAATAAAAATCATTGAAATGGATAGCAACACCCAATAGTCCTTATCATCCAATCCATGTCAAAATCTGGGATCCAGCAGAGTTTAAAGTATAAACTCGAAATATATTTTTCAGTAAGTTCAGCATCGTGTGTCACAGTATACAGTTTTCATAAGGACATTTTTTATTTTTTTTGTATTTGTTGCAACATTTCTTACCTGGAGATCCTGCCAGTAAGAACACTTCCTGTTGCAGGCTGACAACGTTTAGCCACTGCCGCACAAAAAGGGCTCGTTCCACGTTGGGTTGCTCTTCAGAGGGCATTTGATCCTGTAAATGCCACACTATCGTGCCACAGTACCTTAGACTTACATGGGCGGCATTCAGCAGTGGCAACACCTACTGAAGGCGACATATTGCTTCATTTTTGCTATGGCCACGAAGTACAATCTCATAGATTTCATATCTTAGCAGTAAGGGCCCTTTCACATGGACAGACCTGGCAGTTTTTCAGGCAGACCTGATTGGACCCTCCAGTCTCCTCTAAGAAGCGGCGGGTGTCAACGGATATGTGACTGTTGATACCCGCCAACATAGTTACATAGTTTGGTTGAAAAAAGATACAAGTCCATCTAGTGCACCAGTACAAGGGGAAATAAATAACCGATCTGATGCGCTAAACAGACAGATGGGCATCCGTTCCCCATCCATCTGGTGGATCGGATCGGATGGCAGTTGGGTGTAAACCAGGGGTCTCAAACTGGTAACCCTCCAGTTGTTGTGAAACTACAAGTCCCATCATGCTGCGGGAGTCATGCTGGCAACTGTCAGCCTTGCAGTGCCTCATGGGACTTGTAGTTTTGCAACAGCTGAAGGGCCGCCAGTTTGAGACCCCTAGTGTAAACAGACAGGCGTCCATTTACATCCGACCGCCCGTAGAGCAGAGTGGAGTGTGTCTGTGTCCACTCTGCATAAGCTGAGAGGACACAGACCAGCCATCCGCCTTCTCTGGAGAGATTCCCCGATGAACAGGCAGACTCCAATGGAACCCACCCCATGTATAAGGGGCCTAATCCAGTGCAAAACTTAGCTTCCTGTAGTAAAGACCAGTCGCTGCTGCTCCTTTTCCTTGTGCAGAGTGACTGGTCTTGTCTCCACCCCTTCCTGTAGTTTTCTGCAGCCAGCCTGTAATGGGTGGAGCCTACTGGGCCCCGCCCACAGTTCTGCTCTGTGTGCAGGCTATGGACAGCACAGTGATGATGTCACTGCTACTTTTACAAGGCGATATCTTGGTTTGCAAAGACATTTGAAGCACAAAAGTAAATTTATATTCATTGTGGCTACTGAGAAATATATTTAACAAATTGCCGACCAGCCACCGCACTTATACTGTGGCAGGTCGGCTCTCCTGCACGAACCAACGCACCCGTAAGTCGGTCTGTGCATGTGAGATTGCGGTTATGCGCCGTCCGCCCGCGATCGTTGTACAAAGAGGAAGAATGGGGATCTACCTATGTAAACAAGACGGATCCCCATTCTGACAGATCACATGTCACAGATCTTCTGTTCCCAGTGATCGGGAACAACGATCTCTGTCATGTCCCTGGCAGCCCATCCCCCCCTACAGTTAGAACATGCTGAGGGAACACATTTAACCCCTTGTTCGCCCCTAGTGTTAACCCTTTCCCTGCCAGTTTCCCTGCCATTTTTATAGCACTGATCAATGTAATAATGTCACTGGTCCCCAAAAAGTGTCATTTGGGGTCAGATTTGTCCGCTGCAATGTTGCAGTCCTGCTAAAAGTCACAGATCGCCGACATTACCAGTATTGTAGCTGCAATAACTTTTGTGCAAACCAATCAATAAACACCTATTGGTATTTTTTTACCAAAAATATGTAGAGGAATATATATTGGCCTAAACTGATGAATAAATGTTTTTTTTATTTTTTATTTTTGGATATGTATTATAACAGAAAGTAAAAAAAAAAAAAAAAATCAAAATTGTCGGTCTTTTTTTGTTTATAGCGCAAAAAATGAAACCTGCAGTGGTGATCAAATACCACCAAAAGAAAGCTCTATTTGTGGGAAAACAAGGACATCAATTTTATTTGGGTACAACGACACACGACCGCGCAATTGTCAGCTTAAGTGACGCAGTGCCGTATCGAAAAAAAATGGCCTGGTCAGAAATAGATGCCACCTGTCCGGGATTCACCCGGACTATTCGGGTTTTGAAACATGTGTTCGGGTTTCAATCCACCTGAAACCCGGACACAATATTCAGAAAGTAATGTGGCTCAGAATAGGGCCCGATAGGAGGGTGAGGGGATACTATGCATGCCACATTACTATTCTCTGCCCAAAGGTGTCCCAGGTCTGTTATAGTGTATGCTAGAAAAAAAAATGTTGCTGTGCGCCGCTAAAGTGTTCGGGTTTGGCTTGAAGAAAAAGTGGCAACCCTGGTCAGGAAGTAGGTAAATCCTTCTGGGGCAGAAGTGGTTAAATGAAAGTTTTTGTACCTGGAGTTTAGCTTTAACAATTTTGTATTTTATCCAAAACAAAAAGGCAAGCTTTGGTGGGTGTGTGGCTTTAACATTTCTGCCTCCTAAACCCCTGGTGCCCAGCTTGTGGCCCTAGAGCACTCTGGTGCCCCCTGCAGGAAGTAGTCTGGTATTTCCTTACCTAAGTCCTCACACCAGCAAAGAAAAGAACCTTCTGTAGCCTGGCTCCTAGTAGATAAACGGATTGGTTTATTTCTATCATAGCACGGTACGTTTTCTGTGCTGTCCATTCATTTTATCATTCAATGTGTTTTTCTCTCTGATCTTTTATGATTGATCCTGCTGAGAGAAATATCAGATGTGGCACAAGTAACTTTTAAGAGGACTGTAGAGAGCACAAACATGGAAGCATTGATTTGTAAAGAGACTTTTACCTTTTTGTTGCCGATGGCATTTTTCTTTTTTTTTTTTTCTTTTTGCACATTTTGACCTTAAAGATTACTTAAAGGGTAACTCCACTTTTGTGGGGAAAAAAAGTAGCAAATAAAAAAAAAGAATAATATAGCATAAACATTTGCTATACAAGTTATATTATAACTGAATGTTACTAACCACTTCAGCCCCGGAAGGTTTTACCCCTTAATGACCAGGCCATCTTTTGCGATATGGCACTGCGTTAATTTAGCCGACAATGGCGCGGTCGTGCAACGTTGTACCCAAATAAAATTGATGTCCTTTTTTTTTCCCTCACAAATAGAGCTTTCTTTTGGTGGTATTTGATCACCTCTGCGGTTTTTATTCTTTGTGCTATAAACAAAAAAAGAGCAACAATTTTGAGAAAAAAAAAACATTATTTTTTGTTTTCTGCTATAAGACATCCCCAATAAATAAAAAAAAAATCGAATTTCTTCATCATTTTAGGCCAATCTGTATTCTGCTACATAGTTTTGGTAAAAAAAACCCCAATGAGTGTATATTGATTGGTTTGCACAAACATTACAGCGTCTACAAAATAGGGGATAGATTTATGACATTTTTATTTATTTATTTTTTTTTTTACTAGTAATGGCGCCGATCAGTGGTTTTTATGGGGACTGCGACATTTTGGCATACGGATTGGACACCTAACTGACATTTTTGACACTTTTTTGGGAACCAGTGACATTATTACAGTAATCAGTGCTAAAAATATGCACTGTTATTGTACTAATGGCACTGGCAGGAAAGGGGTTAACATCAGGGGCGATCAAAGGTTAACTGTGTTCCCTGGGTGTGTTTACTAACTGTGTGGGGGGTGGGCTGCCTGGGATAACACAGAGATCTGTCTTCCTGAATAGCAGAAAGATCTCAGTGTAATCCCCTGTCAGAATGGAGATCAGTGGCGGCTGGTGAAGTTTTAGGATGGGGAGGGGGCATGCCCCGCCCTTCCTTTTTGACCCTTCCTACTTCTAATAAGCCCCACCCTTATAGAATCCACCCACTCTTTCCCCTGTATTCCACATATTGTGCTCAGTATCACATCACAGGACACAGCATACTTCTCAGCATCACAGGACACAGTATACAGCTCATCATCACAGGATACAGTATACAGCTCAGCATCACAGGACACAGTATACAGCTCAGCATCACAGGACACAGTATACAGCTCCACAGGACACTACGACTCGACATATGACAC
>BLSH010461406.1:1265520-1291114 GCA_018402905.1 Glandirana rugosa
ACCTATTTTTATAAGTGAATTTCAGGTTGTGGGTTTTGTACTTTTATTTTTACTGAATTAAGTTTTATCAGGGTTTTTTCAGGTTGTGGTACTCTTACACTCTACCTTATATAACTTATGACAAAGGAGTAAGTCTATGCGGTTTCCCACTCATCTGGCGGTGGCCTCTACTCGTGTGAAGATCCAATTTTTTACCATGGGAATGGTCTCTAGCACCTGAATGATAGCGATCGTTCAGTGCAATTGTGGGATCTAATGTGAACGAGTATCTGAGCTGGAGAGAGGCTGTTTGCCATTTCAGTCGTCTGACCATTAGGAAGAGAGGACCTTTTCTGTTGAGATACCCCGCAGAGGGTTATTTTCTGCCAGCGCATGTGACTTGCTAGCGATAGTAAGTCCACGATCTCTGGTAAGGGTACCATTTTTTAACCTAGAAGTGTGCTCATCTCCGGTGGCGGTCTACTCACCCTTTGGCGTATCTGAATGAGGAAACAGTATTCAATATATTCCATCTCACATTCTCATGGTGTTGGACTTTTTTGGGACTATTTTGAATTAAGTCATTTTTATTTTCATGTTTTGGGTGTTGGACTTTAAGTGAATATTTTTATCCAAATCATTTTTTTGGACGTTCTTTTCACTTACATTTTGATCACATTTGTTTTACTCATTTGTTTACCTAGCGCAACAGTTTTTCCTATACATAGATATTTTATAGTACACTGTCTCACCCTGCTCTGCACATGCTCAGTTGCTCCCCATTCTTGGCACTGTGCCAAAAATCAAAACCACTAAAGGCCGATCTGCTTACAGGGTAAAAATGTATTGCTGCTCAGGGCTTCAACAAAATGGCAGCCTCCAGGAAGAAGCAACCGGAACAATGCTTGGGGCAATTTACAGCACACACTAATTTTGGTAACATAATTATTAATGTGGAAGATACACTATATCGCCAAAAGTATTGGGACACCTGCCTTTACGCACACATGAACATTAATGGCATCCCAGTTTAGTCCGTAGGGTTCAATATTAAGTTGGCCCACCCTTTGCAACTATAACAGCTTCAACTCTTCTGGGAAGGCTGTCCACAAGGTTTAGGAGTGTCTATGGGAATGTTTGACCATTCTTCCAGAAGTGCATTTGTGAGGTCAGGCACTGATGTTGGACAAGAATGCCTGGTACGCAGTCTTTGCTCTAATTCATCCCAAAGGTGTTCTATCTGGTTTAGGTCAGGACTCTGTGCAGGACAGTCAAGTTCCTCCACCACAAACTCGCTCATCCATGTCTTTATGCACCTTGCTTTGTGCACTGATGCGCAGTCATTTTGGAAAAGGGGCCATCCCCAAACTATTCCCACAAAGCTGAGCAGGGAACATGAAATTGTCTAAAATGTGTTGGCATGCTGACACCTTAAGAGTTTCTTTCACTGGAACTAAGGGGCCAAACCCAACCCCAGAAAAACAACCTCACACCATAATCTACCCCTCCACCAAATGATATGGACCAGTGCACTAAGCAAGGTCCATAAAGGCATGGATGAGCGAGTTTCAGACCTCAGCCCGATAGAACACCTTTGGGATGAATTAGAGTGGAGACTGCAAGCCAGGCCTTCTCATCCAATATCAGTACCTGACCTCACAAATGCTCTTCTGGAAGAATGGTCAAACATTCCCATAGACACTCCTAAACCTTGTGGACAGCCTTCTCAGAAGAGTTGAAGCTGTTGTAGCTGCAAAGAGTGGGCCAACTCAATATTGAACCCTACGGACTAAGACTGGGATGCCATTAAAGTTCATGTGCGTGTAAAGGCAGGCGTCCCAATACTTTTGCTAATATAGTGTATGTTCCTTGCTAAAGAACATTACCTTTTTCCAGTTGTTATGGGTAAAGTTCTGCATTAGGAAACTACGGTCTAACCAAAACAACATTTTCTATTGGCAACGCCGATTCCTCATTATAGCATAAGAATAATTTTATCTGAGTTTTAAAAGCTGGAAGGGTTGCTCATACACAGAATAACTGATCTCCTTAACCATAAATATAATTGGGAATCATGCTGTGTCTGCCATCATAGCCGCCATCTAAAACGTGACGTGATCATTAAATTGTGCAACTTACGCAGGCAAAATACACGTTTTAAATGGAAGAGAGCTAGAGGAGAAATTTCCCTGAATTTTTTTCGTTTCTTTGTTCTTTTATGTTTGATATTCCACTTTTTTTTTTCGTCCTTTTTTTCGCTTTGCCTTTCCATTTTTATGTTTTTACTTTAATGTAGCAATTTTTTTTTTTTTAACTTTTTATGGATTGGGTAATAACTTTGCGCTCAGCAAAAGGCAATTTTTTTTGCCGATTATAATAAGCAGGCTGCGTTTTTATGTTGGAAGCTGCGAGAAGAAAAATGGGACGCAGGCGTGGCTGACGGTGCAGCCTATTGACGCTGTGCACTATCCCCCATCCTCCGCATTCTGGTGGGCTTATAAAGGAGACATTTGCTCTTACATGCTTTATCAAACGTTACATGTGTGTTTGTTTTGAGTGGGAGAAAAAGAAGCATAGCGTGCCGTACAAAAGCTTTTATTCTTGAATAGACTGAGAAGAAAAAAAACGAAGAAAAGTAGGTACAGTGGCTTTCAGGATGTCGCTTGCCCCATGGGTTTGGAGTTTGAGTACAAACGTCTGTCACGCTTGTACGCATTCGCGATTTTCTACCACTCGCAGCTTTCTGTTATGTTTTCATTTTGCAAGAACAGTCTGACTTTAGGTGAGATTTCTATTCATACAGACAATACATATGCAATGGTGCATTGTTCATAGCGTGTTGTGTGAATTGAATAGCCTGCAATGCTGAAAGAGCGTACAGTTGAAATATTATTGAACTATATTAGGTTTTTGTTTTGTTTTTTTAATTTCATTTATTTTTTTTTTAGCTCAGTACAATTCCTTTCTACATTACCCCATTCACACCAAATGCGCTGGACAGCCTTGCCTAATGCAATCCTAATTTATTTTATTTTTTATTTATTTTATTTCAGGTACGTATACGGCGCCGTCAATTTAAGCAGCGCTTTACATATACATTGTACATTCACATCAGTCCCTACCCTCAAGGAGCTTACAATTTAAAGTCCCTATCTCACATTCATACACATACTAGGGTCAATTTAGACAGGATCCAATTAACCTACCAGCGTGTCTTTGGAGTGTGGGAGCAAACCGGAGTACCCGGAGGAAACGCACGCAGTTCTAATGCATGGATGAGGCAATTGAGTCCTATGAATTTGGTTCACACCACAGCGCTGAAAAAAAAAGTAGGGAATGCTCTACTGTTTTTTCAGCACAGCAAGCTGCGACGCACTACATCGCATCACAACCCGCAGTGGCGCATAAAATGTAATTTTCTGTTTTTAATCACTTGCCGACCGCGCACTGCCTTTTAACGGAGGCAGTGTGGCGCTGTCCCGCGAATTGCCGTAAATAGGCGGCGATTCGCCCATGCGCAGCTAGGGGGCGAGAGCGCACCACCGGCGGTGCAGACTCATGCCCGGCGCACTCTGGAGGAGTGTGCCCACGGCTCAGGCGGACCCGATGTCCACCAGCGAGACGTGATGAGCTGCCAGAGGGAAAGAACGGGGAACCATTCTGACAGGTGGCATATAAGAGATCTACTGATCCTAGGGTTGCCACATCATCCCTTTAATCCAGGACACATATGGATTACACAGGTTCTGAGGCTAATTTAATCCAGATAAGGCACCAAGTGAGTTTAATTACCACCTTGTGTGTCCTGGATTAAAGGGATGATGTGGCAACCCTAACTGATCCCTGTCACTGGGATCAGTTATATCTCTTATGCTCCTGACAGCCCAGCCCCCTCACAGTTAGAACATGCCTAGGGAACACAGTTAACCCTGAGATTTCCCCCTGCAGGTTAACCCCTTCAGTGCCAATGACATTTATACAGTAATCAGTGGATATTTACATTTCTGATCCCTGTATAAATGTCATTGGTCCCAAAAAAGTGTAAAAATGTCCGACATGTCGCCCCAATATCAAAGTCCCGATGAAAGTCCCGATGAAAATCGCACATCGCCGCCATTAGTAGTAAACAAAAAAAATGTAAAAACGCCATAAATTAATTCTCATGGTTTGTAAACACGGCAAGTTGAGTTGGCTCATTAAGGCCTCTCCCAGCACAGCAGGCCTAGGGGAGTTGCTCCACCCTGGAACCAGTTTCTGTGTCAATAGACTGGGGAGCTTGGCACCAAACCTGTGCGGTAAGGCCAAGCCTGTGTGGCTCCTTATAACACCAGAGAGATAGGTGCTAGGTATAGCAGAAGGCTGTACCTAGCTGACAGACAGGGAAACCTACACGTGTAGTCAGTGGCCAAGTTGCCAAGGATTTATTTTGATGTTTGTTTTGTTTTGTTTTGTTTTGCTGTTGTTCTATGATTGCATATAGTAAATAAACCACATTTTTGTTTTCACCTGCAACTGCTGTCTCGCTGTGCCTATTTTGTGTAGTGAACCCTTCCAGGGGGTCACACACACCCGCTGCCGAGCTAACCCCTTTATAGAATATTTGACTGTTCTTCCAGAAGTGCATTTGGGAGGTCAGGCACTGATGTGGACAAGAAGGCTCGCAGTCTCCGCTTTAATTCATCCCAAAGGTGTTCTATTGGGTTGAGGTCAGACCAGTCAAGTTCCTCCAGCCCAAACTCGCTCATCCATGTCTTTATGCACCTTGCTTTGTGCACTGGTCCAAATCATTTTGTGGAGGGGGATTATGGTGTAGGGTTGTGTTTCAGGGGTTGGGATTGGCCCCTTAGTTCCAGTACAAGGAACTCTTAAGGTGTCAGCATACCAAGACATTTTTGACAATTTCATGCTCCCAACTTTGTGGGAACAGTTTGGGGATGGCCCCTTCCTGTTCCAACATCACTGCGCACCAGTGCACAAAGCAAAGTCCAAAAAGACATGGATGAGCGAATTTGGGGTGGAGGAACTTGACTGGCCTGCACAGTCCTGACTTCAACCCGATAGAACACCTTTGGGATGAATTAGGGCAGAGACTGAGATCCAGGCCTTTTCGTCCAATATGAGTGCATGACCTCAAAAATGCGCTTCTGGAAGAATAGTCAAACACTCCCATAGACACGCTCCTAAACCTTGATTATTGACTAAGACTGGGATGCCATTAAAGTTCATATGTGTGTAAAGGCAGATGTCCCAATACTTTTGACAATATAGTGTATATTTTCTTGTTTCAGACTTATTTTTTTTCCTCAGTTGTTTCTGGCTTTCCAGCCTAGGCCAAAGTGATGTCATACATCCCAGAAGTCTTCATGGGCATTTCTTTTTTCTTTAATCTGAAGGAGGGGAGGAGGGGCTTCTCAGCCATGCACACCCTCCTGCCTGCATGCCTGAGCTAGGGACAGGTGGATTCCAGGAATTAAATGCTACATGAATCATCTGCTCTTACTCAAGGTGGCTGCAGACAGAATGTTGTAAATGTTTTTTCTCAACAAAATAAAGCATGGAGACATGAATGGATTGGTTAGTTTGCTTCAAATATTTAAAAAAATAATTAAATAGTGTTTACAGTTTCTGGTGCTCAGATATAGTTATGCTTTACTTTAATGGACTTATTTGATCTGTTGTGTTGAAATGACGTGACTCTGGATTACCTGTTTAAAATGCAGTGTAGGAATCTGCTGTCTTACCCATTTAGCTGCTAGTATCACACTATAATGTATAATTATGCATGTGACTTCCTGTCTCTGGGGTTGTTGGGAAAAGGAGGAGGAAGTAGAGAGAAAGTCTCAGCTACATGTCCTGCCCATGCTACTAATACCAGATCATAAGAATCAAATATTGCCAGATAACTAGGATTGCGTTCCAAGCTGGTTGGGTAAAGGATGGAGGGTCTCCTCATCACTGCAAATCTTGTCTTCAGATCTCCAACACAAAGACAGACACTGCATCATTCTCAGGGGCCCCTGCAATGGGACTTTGCTCACACATACATCTGGAGGTATCTCTACTAAAATTTGTCAGCCAAGGGGGGGACCACTATCCATACCTTGACCACCTACACACTTTGACGCCTCTTTACTGCTCCCATGCTATGACATTTTTGCCCCTGACTCCATTATGCCCCTTTAATCCCACTCCCAGGACTCTTCTCCCCTTACCCATCTATCCTCCCCTCCTCTTTTCTTTTCCCCTTCCTCTCTTACTTGCCCAAACTTAGGCAGCCTGGGTTTATAAAATTGCCACTCACTTGCTTTCTCAGCATTTAGATATGATTTAACTTGCCCTTGAAGTTCTTATCTTTTGGTATGTTGTTGATTGCTGTAGCCGCCTGGATGGATGGCTGCACTCCAATAAAATCACCTTTATTGAGTCAAAAACTCCATACAGTAAATGAGGAAAGGAGATACAGCATACAATACAGCTAACGCCTTTCACAGCATACTCGGTGCTTAATCATAGCTGTTTAATGTTTTAGCTGTAACCTGGCAGGTTGGTTGTACTAAAGTCTATTGATGGATCAACTTCAGCACAACCAGCCTGCTTATAGGAAAGAACCAGCAGAATTTCGATCTGTCCATGGCTGACTTAAGTTCCTCATTACAAGTTAATTTTTTCTTTGTTCCTTGTGTAGCGATGCCCCCACCCTCTAGAGGCCTGATGGTGACCTCCAGAGTCAGGGGCAGCTGACATTCTTCCTCAGGGTGCAGGTTACTAGACATGGTGGGTGTGGTGCATGGTGGAATGATTGGGCACCAGTCACTTTTGAAAATGAACAAAAAGAGATTTGTTGTTTCTTAATAAGAACTGGAGGAGAGAGGGTTAGGGCCAGGACACCCTTAGGCAAAAGTAATATGCAAACAGGCAGACTCCGCAGACAAAAATAGAAATAGGCTGACAGCGATACAGAAAAAGGGCCTTTAAGCTGAATGCATCGATCTGTATTTTCGCAGCAACTGCTGTCTCCTATAGCAACACTTCACTTCAATACTTCACTGTAGATCTGCACACGTAACTCACAGTAACTCACAGTAACTCACTGTAGATTTCTACTCACATCTCACAGTATCCCACTGTAGATCACTCAAGCTTCTCCCCCGCTATCCCGCTGGGTCCCTGGCTTGACTCACAGCCACCCGCTGCACTTATCTTCAAGGAGCACCCATGCCTCCTGCTGGGTTTACGGATGAGACTACTGAAGCCTTCCCACTTTTTACTGTCCCTGGCTAGTGAATGGGCTGCTCTGGTACTTCTTCAGTCCTCCATCCTCTCTCTACACCTGCCTCTGATAACAGGAGTGGTCGTCCCTTTGTGGCAACTGCTTCTCCTTTGCCGCTGGCACCGATCCGGTTCTCCCACTGGCAGAATCTCCTCAACTTGATTAGGCCTCAGACTGAATGCCTAACTCACTACTGCGGCTTGGATTCCTGGATAGACCTTGGTCAGGCCGAGCAGCCAGGTACTCCCAGGGTAGGTCTTAGGCTTCTGGCCCAGCAACCCAGAGACATACAACACATGTCCACCCAGACAGCCGCCTGGGCGGCAAAGAACCCTGAACACCTGACTCCTCCCAAATAAATAGTTTATCCCAGCATGCTCTGGTGCCAAAAGAAACCCCTGCTTATTGTCTGAGATAATATATCTACCCATAACCTGTGCTATCTGTAATCCATCATTCTAATGTCAGAAGCAGCAATGCCACCTTGTGACAGAAGATAGGAACTACACCAGACCCAGGCTTAGGGTAAAGTCATTGGATCCCCTACCAATTAGCCAAGCTAGTTACCACCTAGCACAACTAAATTTGTTAGCAGCCCTGTTTAGGACCAGGGTGCTACACTTGTTATCTTGTAATGTCCTGTTAGTTACATTGTATTTTATCTGGTTCTCTAGCTGAAAAACTGGCTGCAATCTTTGTAACCCAAGTGCCTTGTTACTGATACGATTTAACAAACATATTAAACAAGAAAACAATCTGTTGCTTTTACCTGGCTTATGGTTGGATGGTGCAAATATTACATATGTCACCAATGCCTTTGAAGCTTATTCAGTAGCAGCCTATATTAACCCATAGGAACCTATTGAGATTTTTCGTTTGCTCTTGATAGATCAGTTGGGGATGGTTTCTGAATAATTATTATGGGTGACAGCATATTGCAACGTTTTACTGGAAAGTGCTGTATGTAAAATGGTGCTATTTTAGTGCCAGCAAAAAGACATGACATTCCAATGCCTTTTGATTGGCTCTTTTTCGGGCATATGCTTGTTATTCCAGTAACTGGGCTGTAACATCTCTGCATTCTATCAAGTATCTTTCAAGATCGAATTCCTGTAATTTAAAAAATGAGTAAATTAAAGCAGAGATAGTTGCAGTAGTATATATACAGTGTATGTATATATATATATATATAAACTATGTTTAGCATCGTCTTGCTTGGGAACACTTTTTATGGGTTTTTTTTATATACCATTTTTAGCTGCACTCAGTATCATTGAACCTCACTGCACATTTTGAGAAAGGAACAAAATATTGAGGAAAGTGCAGCTGCGATGGAGCGCTTGATGTCAGTAGTTTAATGTAGAACTAGAGGTAAACCATTACACATTTATCAGAATAGGTAATCGGCCCAAGGATCAGACAGGGAGTAATTATAACTTGCAGTTTCAATAATACAAAATCAGGTAGGGTGGCAAAACACATGCATAGGCTGCAGAATAATACAAAGCAGGTTATGAAAGCTGCACAAACATGGACTTTTTCACAGCAACGTCTCCATGACTTAATGAGGGAAACACGTGGCTGCATAGCATAGTCACTATACGAGTTTTTAACAACAGAAAATCTAGCTGAGCATCACTACTTCAATAAAACAGTTCAGAACACAAATAGCTACTTGCACTTATCCTCATAAACACCATCGAATGAAGAAGGGTCGTTGTGGAAACACAGGCGAACAGCCGGAAGGATACCTGTTCTAAGTACACTTAAAAGGAAAAGGTTTGGGACCTTAAATGAAGCACGTGACACATAACTGGTAAAATGGTCAAATGCATGATGGCACATTAAGGCTCCATGCACACTGTATCTCATAAACGACTGTTTTTGGACGTTTTGGCGTTTTTTTTAACAGCCCAAAAGCGCCACTTTATGTTATCCTATGTGTCCATGCACACATGGTCGTTTATTGTCTTTTATCAGCAGTGGCGTTTTTGGGCTGTTATCTGAACGCCCTGAATTGGCATTCAAAAGTTGTTCTCCTGACCACAAAAAACGCCGGTATATTGGCGTCTGGCGTTTTTTGCAGTCAATGGAAGCCAATGAAGAAAAAAATGCCAAAAACGCTGACGCCGAAAAACGCCGGTACATGCCAAAAAACGTCAGTAAACGCCGGTTTATCGGCGTCTGGCATTTTTTGCAGTCCTCAATGGAAGCCAATGAAGAAAAGAAAAACGCCAAAAAACGCTGACGCCGAAAAACGCAGCTAAACGCCGCTAAACGCTGCTTACAAAACACTGCAAATAGAACGTTTTGTTAGCAGCGTCTCCTGCCCGACACTGAAAGAGCCCTATAGGGTCCAGTGTGCACGGAGCCTTATTCTTTCATATATTTACAGATCTCATGATGGCTTAATATGATTATAATCCATATATATATACACAGATGTCACAAATAACATTGCACTATAAAGTATGATAGTTGTGAGCTGGCTTGTGATCCATATAATAAAATCTATATTAAAGTCATTAATGATTGCAGAAAGTTAATAATAATCTAAGCTGTAAACACATGATTATAATGCATCTAAAAAAGCTTGATACGTGCATTTCGTGACATTCTCTCCACTTCGTCAGGAGCGGATGCAAGGTGCATATCTGCAAAAAACATATAGATACCAATGTAGTTTGATGGTTAACCACTTCACGCCCGAGCTTTAGCCTAAAGATGGCTACAGCGTGGGCTTAGATTGCCGAAAGGGCATCCATGTACATCCTCCCATGCTCGCACTCCCGTGTGCCTCCTTCGGGGGCGCGGACAGCACGCTTTGTGATCACCGAGTCCTCGGGACCCAGAAGATTGCCTGGCCACTGAGAATGTGCAGTGCACACCCAGCTGTGAAGCCACAAGCTGTCACAACCAGGTGCCCACACTTGCAATGCGGAGAGGAGAGGGAGAGGAGCAAGGCTTCAGGTGGCCGCATTGCCTGACTGTGGAATAGGTGAGTGTTTTTGTAGCTGCTGACTTTCAATAATCGTAAAAACGACTGGAAAACGAATGAACGGCGCTCAAAAAGGACCCTTTTTAAATATGTAATGGAGTCACCCCGAGTCACCCCGCCTCCGTTACATATTTAGAAAGGGTCCTTTTTGAGCGCCGTTCATTCGCCTAGGATCGTTCCTTGTGGTGTCTCCTAGGACAGGTGCTGATGCGGCTTTTTGCTGGAGTACATTGAAGGTACGTTTGAGGCTGTAAGTTTGTCATTGTAGGATTATACTTTGTTTTGTTATGGCTTCCGCTCTGGTATCATTGCATGTATGGATTTGTGATCCACTTTCTGTATTGATGCAAACGCCACTATGAGCTTTCCATGCTCTCTTTTTTAGATATCGGGTTGTTGACCGTTCAAGGGCGGTGTGTCTCACAATAACCCTTTCTGCCCACTTTTGGGGGTGACTAGATGTAAATCATTGGCACCTCAACTCTCTCACCACTACTACATGTAGGTAAAAACATTGTATAGTTCTTTCATCAGGTTCTATGTACTATACAACACTGTGAGGCTGTTTTAGAGACTTCGTTTATTGGCGGGTCTTTACTATGCTTCGTTTTTGTTTTGCTGACTTTTGGTCTCTATTATTGGAATTCCCCTTCTTTGGGGATTATTTCCTGCCAGATCTATATGTGTCATCACACTAACCTTGGCCTTTCCCCTTCTGGGTACGTATTTCTGAGGTAGTCTCTTTTATTAGACCAATAGGTGTACTTAACACATTGCTGTGAGGTACCAAAATGACAGATTTTTTCCTTCCCTTACTGTATATTTATTCTTATTTTCCATTATATTTCCACCACCTAGGAACCCCTCTTGTTACCGTTTTTGGCAACTAATCGTGTTTGGCCAATTTTTGTTTGTTTTCCATATCGGTAAGTTGGCCTCTGTTGTGGTGTGGTTTTTTTTTTTCCCCCTTCTCAAATTATGGATTTTCTTAACAGTTTATCCTGACATCTGAAATATTTTCTGGAGTGGATGTCCCTTGATTACCAGATTATAAGTATGAAACATCCGGTCCCGGGTCAGTATTCCATTCCAGCGTGATATTTGTGACATTTGTTGACATTTTGATGTTCATTATGTTTATTTTTGCATTTGTTCTTTTTCCTTATGTAGATGATTATTGCTTTTAATTACCGACCACCTACCCCTGAGGAAGATATCTCATTCTGTTACATCGAAACGCGTTGGGTCTTGCTCTACCCCTATGTAGGGCAGGCCAGTGGTCTTTTTAACCATTTCACCATTTTGTCATTACATTTGTCACTTGCTATCGTCTTATCATGGGGGACACACTCTTCTTCCTGTTCCCTTGTGCACTTATGTCTTATGTTGCTTTGATTATATGTGTTGTCTTACCATTTTTAATGTGTACAAATAAACTTTGATTGTTTTTATAATTTGTTCTCCTCTTGATGAGTTGGTTGTCCCAATTTAAAGTCCCATTTAGGGGGTTCTTGCTCTGTTTTCCAAACACGAGGGATGGGGTCAGCCTAACTTTCATTAGGGTTACTTTGATAATCCGCCCAAGGAATTCCCCTCTTAAGAGAAAAAAAGGTGACGGAAAGGGACCTCCAGCTGATTGACAGCCTCAGCTCTGTTCCTGTGCGCTGTGCGAAGTGGGGCGTGTCCCTTCCCTCCAATCAGATCTCAGAGCTCTCCTCACTGAGCTCTGCAGAGTGTAACTTCAGCTCTCTGACCCTCTTTTTTCTGAACTCTCAGACAAGCTTATAAATTCAGCATTTTGAACTGATGTAGAGAAGAGAAGACTGCAGATAGACAGATCCAACTTATGTAGGAGGATTTGTTTCATTTCTGTGTATCACTTGAGGTCGGTCACTTCACTGGATATATGTAAGGGTTTACAACCACTTTCAACTTGACTTAGGTTAAAGTCAGGGCCCTATCTGCAGTCTGGTCCTAGGATCTCAAGAATTGCAACTGAGGGACACAGGGATTGATTAGAAGAATAGGATGGGAAAGCTGTGCCTGAACAGCATTACTAATTCTTTAGGGGGTTTAGGCTAGGTCAGGTGTTCTTTAAATCTTTATTTGGTTCTCATATTCCTCATCTATTTACATGTTCATATTACAGAGGTAGGCATGACAAACTCAACTGTCATTCTGCATCTCAGAACATCACAGCAAGTGACACCAAAGGCTTCCACAACCCAACCTCTTTACAGGTGCAGTATGTATGGTGACTGGTGGAGCCTACTATAGGGAATGGTGGAGCAAATTTGCCTTCCAAACACCCTATTCGGGTCCACTGTTAGAAATCATGGGACCTCGTACAGCCTAGGAACAATGAACCGAGACTAGCAGGTGGCTCAAGCTGCATGAACAAACCACTCATTCATGCAATCAGAATACCTGTGAGAATGAGCCCTTAATTATGGGGTTTTTTTTATTTATTTTTTTAATTATTATTCTTTACAATTTTTTTTTCTTTTTACATTTTTTGAACAGCCTTGTGGGGTTCGTAAAATAGCAGAGGTCTAACAGTCACCCAACATCTCTGTTGAGATGATATTGAGGACACAGCTTCCTCAATCCTTTAACTGAAGCCTCAGCTGGAGATTGAATGAACAGGAAGCACTCTGTACACACAGTGAGAGCTACAGGGGGATTGGTCCCAGAAATTGTGCCCACTCCTGCTGCTCTGGGCACCCCTGTTGAACTTATGGGGCCTGGGCCCCGTACCGGAGGGTAGATGTTACCCCCTTATCAGCAGCTCTGACCCTATTACCTGTGTATACTGTGCCTACATAGCTGTATATCTGCAGTTTGAGATCTAAGGTACTGTTCCCTCCGACTGCTAGTCTCAGGAAATTTAGATTGAGATCTGGTTTACTTAAGAACCAAAAGGGTCACCTCCACACAGTGCAGAACAAGGGTTGGTAGGTCAGTAATGGAGGAAAGATCAACTGCATGGAGAACACAGTCAATATTGGTGACTAGTCCTTTGCCCTCTGCCTTTCATTTTTTTTTGGCATAGCATCCATCTTTAGTCGATACAGAGGAAAATATTAGCATTCCAAAAATCCAATACTATCAAATTAAACAAGAAAAAAACAAAACAGAGGCTTGTCTTGCTCTGCTGTAAATAAAATCCCAAACACCTTCCAAAGCTCAATAGCGGCTCCCCAGCTGGAGTTATAACTGGAAATTTTAGTGGTGTCATATACGTATGGAGAAATACTTTATTTGGTGGCAGCCACCATTATTCTCTCAATAAAAATGTAATGCAGCTGTCTGAGAATTCCATCTAAAATCCATTGCCTCCTTATAGAAAATCTCTTGGTCTACTTTATTCCAGCACTAGTGGTCATTGCCGTCCCCATCCGCTCCACTCAAAGTGATGGATGGACCCTGAGTTACTCCATATTGTGCTCCTAAAAGCTCAGTCTCTGGACTGGTATTTAAAACACATTAGACATAAATTATAAAACAATAGAATAATGGGCAGATCCACTGTATTGCATCCAGTCATAAATGTCATCACGCTACACAGGAAAGCACTTGCTCTTTATAGCTCTTCCCATAAATGTGGTTATGTGAAGCATAAAGCACCTGCCCAGTTTTATGTTATGCGGAAGTAGGAGACAAGCGAAGACAAGCTGCATAGGAGATGAGGTCCTGCGGTATTTGTAATGAATTTAGTTTGCAATAACATAAAGGAAAAAAAAAACTGTAATTTAAAAAGCATGTAAAGGCAAAACCTATTTTATTTTTTAGAGTATAACTGCAGGCAAGGGGCATTTTTAGCTTTGGATAGAATGACGAAGGGTTAAAGCACTGGTCAGGTTTTAATTTCTGTCTGTGCCCGTTAGGGAGATGTACCCTCTATGGGGTTGATTTACTAAAATCGGCTAACCTCAGTTTGTTCAATTAACCTTTGATCAAGAAAACTGGAAGCTGATTGGCTTCTATGCAGAGCTGCACCCGATTTTGCATTCTCCAGGTTTAGTAAATCCACCCCTATGTCCCCTGTTTACCATTATCACCAAAAGGGAAAGAAAATCCTAAATTTTGGGTTGTTACCAGAGCAGAAATAGAGGGGAAGTCTTCCAATGGGAACATTAGTTTTGGTTATGCTGGTAACACTTCAGGATGTGTGGAGGGATTTCCACTCCCTTTCTAAAGCGAAGGGAAATCTCCCCAATGGAACACAGATGGCAAATATAAAATGAGGGTTATAATCCTGCCTTAAGCTGGGCGCACACACCCATGGGGACTGAGCAAAAAAAGAAAAACAGAGAGGTCGCCATACTAACACAAGTGACATTAGCGTGTCAATCTCCCCCCGCTGTGCCTTTGTGTTCTGACAGGGGGATTGCCCCCCCCCCCCCACCAGAACACAATGATCAGCACTGGCAGCCGTTGGCTTATTAGTTACAAAAAAGTCCTTCCTAAGGGCATGTAGCACCAAAATGTATCAATTAATTGGCTGCAAATGCCGTTCTCTGTGCCTCTCTGATTTGTACCATTAACGGAACTTCAGACCCCCTAGTGACAGCATGAAATTCCCAGAAGTCAACGGAGAAGGTTGCCTGAAACAAGACAGGCCTTTTGAAAGTTAAAAGTGGTTGATAATTTCACTTTAAAGTGTTAGTTCACCTTTACAGGAAAAATGTAAAAGCAAACGAACACCCCCCCTCTCCACCGGTCCTCACTGTACTTACCTCTGGGGTTGCTGAGCTGTCGGTGCTCCCCGCAGCTGGTGCAGTGGTTGGGTGATATGAAATCTCCACTCCACCACACCACTCCCTCTTCTTTGTCGGCACTGTCAGGATGGACCAGATTAATTCTTATTGCTTAGCGCTGTCCCTGTGACCAATTAGAATCAATCTGGCCATCCTGTGGGTAAGTATATTGATAGACTGGGGGGAGGAGGGGGAATAGGGCGTGCGTCCTGTGTTCACCTTTACATTTTTTCTGTAAAGGTGAACCAAGCCTTCAAATATGAAGTTTGAATTATTCTATTTTTATTTTCTTAATTTAAATCAGCATCGGGGACAGTACTTACAGGAATGATGAGTGCCCCGTGTGTTGGTGGCTCTTCTGTTCTTTGAAATTTTCTGTCCTCTACCACCCAGATACCCTGTAGCTGTGATCTTCAGGTGTGGCGGGGGTTAAAGGCCATTTTTAGACAGCTAAAAAGTTATCCCTTGCAGTGGGGCTGTGTCTGCATTGCAAGGGATATTTTCCCATTTTGGTCTAGGGCAGCTATTCTTAACCAGGATTCCGTGGATCCATAGGGTTCCTCCATAGGTTGTTAGGGGTATCATTGAGCTGTCGCTGATTGACTTCTCATTTATTGGTGCCTGATTAGTTCCTGGACCAATACCACTTGAAAGAGCTGCAGGACACCAATGAACGTTTTAGCTGTCTGTAAGGGGTGGCATTCTGATCACCACTGTGGTGGAGGTATGCTTTCCACTGACCACCAATATACAGGAAATGTTTTGCACTGACTCCCAATGAATAGGTTTTATCAAGGGTTCTCCAAGATTGAAAATGTATTTAGAGGGTTCCTTGGGATTTTAAAGGTTGGTCTCTAGAGGAACAACTAAAAAATATTTACTTACCAGATCCTCCACTCCTCCCTGTCACTAGACCAGTCCCCACAGTGTCTTCTCACCTACACTCCAATGGTCTTAGGTCCTGACGTCATCAAGATCAAAGAAGGGACAATCCACCGCTGGAGTGCAGGGGAGTGCCATTTGCTCGTTGAACAGATGACTAGATACATAAATCTGTTGCTCCTTTCCTCTAGACACAACAAGCTATTAATCCTTACAATGAAGGCCTGGGCTTTAATATGAGTGTCTGCACTTGTCAAATGTGCCAACTATGCCCGCCTCCCCCCCCATTCGTACTATTGGTTCCCACAGTGGAAACAGCTCCATAAATGGAGGAAGCAAACTTTTTATGCATGGCAAGTTGTGGTTGGTCTTGTATATTTTTGAATTTTATATGTTAGGCTAATGGAGGTCAGTGGAGGGATTGCTAGAGAGGCGCGTTGGACCTGTTGTAGACCAGTTTAAAAATATATATCAGGATACCAATGACTGTTGGAATGCTTGTGAATTCTGAAATGGTTAACAGGGAACAAAATGATTGTATAGTACTTTATTGTACTTACGTAGTAACTATGTTCCTGAAAAGTATGGATTATGCGGTGAAACAGGGGGGAGGAGGGGAACCAAGGCATTAGTAAAAGCCCTTAGCTTGCAGTGTGTACAGCTCACTCCAGGCTTGATCAATACCCATCTCCTGATCTAGCCTTTGAAACATCTACAGAATGTAGCTGCTCACATTAACCGCTGTAGCTGTTGAGTAATTGCCCCGCCAATAAAGAGCCATGACACCCCATCCCTTTTTTTAAATACAGTATGACTATTCCTGCTAGTCAGGCGAAATTAATCCGCGCAGCTAATATCTCGGGTTTTTTGGGCTGCAGGCCAGTCTTTTCAAGGCAGCTCGTGGAAGCAGATTATCGCTGCCTTCAGTGTTTGATGTTTTTTCGCTGCAAGCTGGCATAGTAATGAAATTTTTATTATTCCTTCATAGTTTATTGACTTGTCAGTACTACTTATCTTTCTAGTGAGGCTGAAGCCGCACCTTAGAGAAAAGGATCCGTTTTTTCCCCTTTCTGAGCATAAATGAGTTATTGTAAGGATGTTTTGCTTTGATCTGGCATTTGGCATCAAGAAAGTGACCTGGGATATTGAAACCACCCATATTTAGACGGGGCTGCGGATCATACTGGCTGCACGTTAAAGGCATGCTCCTGTCAAAACTGAAAATCAAACCTTGAGATGTACACAGGGAGCATAGCCTAGATCAGGGGTCCCCAAACTACGGTCCACTGGAAATTTTTTTTTTTTTGGTGTATAGGGAGACACTGATGGGGCCCCTGATGTAAAGGAAGACATTGATAGGGACTCTCATGTAGGAAGGGTTACTGATTTAAGAGGCACTTTGATGCGGACTTTGATGTATGGGGGGAATCTGATGCATGGGGGAACTCTGATTGAAAAACAAACCTTGAGGTGTACATGAGGAGCACAAGATCAGGAGTCTCCAGACTACGGCCCACTGCAAATTTTGATCCAGCCTCCTGGTGTAAGAGGGGACTCTGATGGGGACCCTGTTGTAAAGGGAGATACTCATGGGACTGTCATATAGGAAGGGTCTCTGAGCTAAGAAGCACTTTTATGGTGACTTTGATGTATGGGTGGACTTTGATTGAAAATCAAACCCTGAAAAGCACAAAATCAGGAGTCTCCAAACTACAGCCCACTGCAAAATTTTATCCGGCCCTCTGATGTAAGCGGGGACTCTGATGGGGACACTGGTGAAAAGGGAGACACTGTTGGGGACTCATTTAGGAAGAGTCTCTGATCTAAGAGGCACTTTGATGTATGGGGGACTCTAATGTATGGGTGGACTCTGAAAGAAAATCAGACCTTGAGATGTACACGGGAAGCACAAAATCAGGGGTCTCCAAACTATGGCCCGTTGCTGAATTTTACTCGGCCCTCTGATGTAAGGTCTCTGATGGGAACCCTGATGTAAAGGGAGACACTTATGGGGACTTTCATGTAGGAAGGGTCTCTGATCTAAGAGGCACTTTGATGGGGACTCTGATGAGCTTGAGTTTATTTAGAATCTCTTTTATTTGTTTTGCTGAAGTTTTCATTCCTGTTGTTCTAAGGGCCGGTTCACACCTGTACAGGAATGCATTCCACATCGCTGTGCGACTCGGTGCACTACAATTTTTCTGTCCATTCATTTGAATAGGCTGAAATCACACTGGATCACTCAACAAGTTGCACTGGATCGTGCAACATGGCACCGCACCAAATCGAATGGTACTGTAGTACCATGCGATCTGGTACAGCCGAACACACCCAGTTTTGAACGCAATGTGGGAAACGTGCACAGAATGCGTTCTAGTGTGAGCGAGCCCTCAATCATATGCTGAATACTAAATAAAAAAACTCAAAGTAAAACTTATTCATTAATTTTTAATTTAATTTGTTAATTTATAAAACATAATTTTTTTCAGCCTGCTAATATTTCTAAAATATATGATGTGGCCCTCATATTGA
Source organism: Glandirana rugosa (assembly GCA_018402905.1). Classification (NCBI taxonomy): domain Eukaryota; kingdom Metazoa; phylum Chordata; class Amphibia; order Anura; family Ranidae; genus Glandirana; species Glandirana rugosa. Next base: position 1,283,942 of record BLSH010461406.1, read on the forward strand.
AAAGTGTTTTCTTCTTTTCAAAACCTGAAAGGAAAAAGACGATTGTTTTTACATGCCGAGTCTTACGTTTTCTGCCAGATATCCTAGCACCCTTTTTAAAAATAAATGGAAAAAGTGAATACAAGTTGTAAATGTTGCTTATTGGATGTGCACCCTCTTACCTCTGCCTGTAGGACAGGCCGCAAGTGCCTAATGGGAAATACGGCCCTGTTTTCAGTCCCTTTGTGTCTTCTTCTGCTTTGTCTCCCAAAACACTTCCATTGGTGTATTTGTGTGAGCTATTAGAGCAAGCAGTGAGCACTTAAGTCCCTAAATGAGACACTGTTTCTACGTCTCCCTGTGGGAATCTACTGACGTTATTGTGTTTGACAATCGCTAAGGTGTTGCTCTGCCAGGGAATTAGGAGGGAACGAAGATTGATCTGTTGCTGTGATTTGATACAAATTGAGATGCTGGGTTTATAGAATATAAGGGGGTTGTTTCCAAATTAGCTCAGTGGATTCTATGGGAATACAGCAATCGAAGCCCAGAATTGTTTTCTGGGAATTTATAGAGCTGATTATTTTTAAAGAGAACCATTTTCAAAATTGGAACTGCATGTTCTTTGTGTTATCTAACAACTTAAAGAGACACTTTGACCATCTAGGGTTCTTCTCCGCACTCCCCCGCCAACCGCTTCTCTGTCGGAATTGGCGGTCCAAACCCTGTGAGAGCTCCATGTCGGACGGCGTCAGAGCTATTTACTGTTTCCTGTCTCTTACGTATCAGTGTTCATATCTGGTGATAGACCTGTGAGCCTCAATCACTGCATCTTGGGAGGGAGGAGAGGAGGTGATATACTCCTCCTTACTTGGAAACACCTGAGGGCTGCAACACAAGGGCAAGGGCAAGGGCATCATACATGAGAATCAGCATTCACCTACTGTTTTGCCTTGAATAGGGATGAGCTCAGACATGTTTGGATCCTAATCGGAACCCACCTGAGCTATTTCTCCAGAAAGCTTTCTCTACGCACTGCCAATCATGAGCGGGCAAGGCAATCTCCACCCTGTAGTCGCACATATTTAGGGGGTATGTATGCATGCAGCTTCGGAACAGGGAATGCCTAGGCTGCTTATGATTGGCCAAAGAAAGTGACAGCTCCCTGAGGGGATTACTTATGTAGGCTGGAATTAGGATCAGAACCTGCCTGAGCTCATCCCTGGCTTTGAATGATCAAAGTGATAAAGTCTCATTAAACACCATATTATTTATAATATATTGACTTTGTTTAAAGGGCTCACACTTACTCTAGCTTAAGTTTGCTTTTTGACCAAACCCAGAAGACATTGACCAGTGCCTGGCCAATGAGCTGCAGATGGTTGATTCCCAACCCTGCACCACACGTACATAAAGGAGTAGGGATGCTTGTGACATCATTGACCTAATATGGCCACATGTCCACTTCAAAGATGTCACAAGCATCCCCACCCCTTTGATAACATACAGCTGCAGGGCAGGGAATTCCTGCCTTCAGCTCATTGCCTTGACATTGACAGCTGTCTTCTCTGTTTGACCAAAATTGACTTTGTGCCAAACCCAGAGCCAGGCACAAGCTCATCCATACTGCTTCTGGAGGATGTATACCAATGAATGCTGTGGGGCTTGTAATGGCTGTGGGGTTTGTAATGGCATTGGGTTCTAATCCACAGAGCAGTTGTCCCCGGATGAAGAGTTTAGGGGCATCTTCCTATAGGGGATCTTGTTCCAGAGACAACTGTCTAAGGCTGCATGCACATGGATGTTCATTTGAATAAAAACCCTCAAGCTTAAAATCACTGAATCACATGTGTCGCATACCGCAACCATGGCTGTGCGCGGCTGTACTCACGTAACTGGCGATCGCTCCTATATAGGCCTTTCCACAGGCATGCACGTGCAGCATATTTCCCCAATGCAAAAGTGGCATGTTTAGTGAAATATGCAATACATGCTTGTGCAAGTAATCTCAAATTTACATAAGTACAGTTGCGAACATCTATTGGCTTGTATTGGTGGCTGCATGTGACACCTGAATTGTACACTAGAAAACCTGTTAGCATGAGGGTTAAGCAGAGCATGCCTCTTACTTCCTGTTACATCTCTGAGACAGGAAGTTAAGGGAAATTTCCTCAATGGTACATAGACAGCAAAAACACATACTGGCATGGGCTTCAACCCTTCGTACTCTATTCAAAGATAAAAAAATAATTTGGGCTTTACATTAACTTTAACAAGGTCTGTTACCTCCATGGGACCTAATAGGCCTTATGTGATGGTGGGCCTGATGTTTGATCCTTTACTAAAATAGGTCCAATGTTGAGTCTTCTGCCTGTTTCCATTTTGGTCAGTAACATACACAAATAGGAATTTACTGTCCTAATCCGCTCTGGCGTCAGGAGCTTCTGACTGTGGCATCTTATAGAATGCGTTGCATCCCCTCTGTATTTCATACAAGCTATATCTGTTCGGGTATTTTAAACACGCTCATTATATGCAGATCATGTACCTTTATACGTATATTTTCTCCATAAAATTCATCACAGTCAACAAAAATAGGACAGCTGCCAAGTGTACTGAAAGCGTTTCTCTTATGCGAAAATATCTGTCAAGTTTTAGACACGCAGGCAATTATTACTGAAAATTACCATTGTTTTTCAAGTTAAGTAACAGAAAAATCTCTCTTAAAGGTATAATCCACTCAAACAGGATACATTTAGACTTTAATTGACCTATGACATGGCCTGCCTTCTGCTAAACCCTGAAGGGTTTATATTTTGTGCTCCGTGTCCCGTTGGGGGAGTTTCTCTCCATTTATTGTCCTAGAGAAGTGTTTCTCAACCTTAGAGGTTCCTCCAGAGGTTGCTTGGGGTTCCTCTGACAAGTAACCACTGAGAACAGTGATCTTATTAGCTATCTATAAGGGAGGAATCTATCTATTGACCATAAATGTAAAGAACATTCTTCCCACTTACCATCACACTAATGTACCATGAGCTGTAAAAATAACAACTATTAGCAGGGGTTCTATAAAGCAAAAAACTTATTCAAGGGTTCCTCCATGTTAAAAAAAGTTTGAGAAAGGATGTCCTAGAGATTAAACAGGACAAGAAGTGAGAGGAAATCTCTAAAATGTGAGTGGAATTCCCCCCTTGGACAGTTGTCACTAGAACATTAGAACAGGTGTCTTCTTTGGAAGATTTACCCTTGCCTCTTGTTCTGGTGGCAACTGTAATATTTTGGATTTCCCATTACTTTATGTTTCTTGGACAAATTGAGAGGGTGAATCTACCTTAGTGGGTCACATACAGTAATAAAAACTTGACAGGTGCTCTAAGCCATTCCTACTCTGTTCGAAACAAAACCAACAATTTGGGCTATGCATACACTTTAACCTTGTTACTGTAGACCGTAAAACTTTTAGGGTACCGTCACCCCACGTTTAACAGATTGTTGGGCCAAGCTCCCCTTAGTGTTTGGGATACTTTCCTGCAGGTCTCAAGGGCTTTCAAACATAGGAGGGTCAGAAACCCAGGCCAAATCTATGGCCCACTGTTACACAGTTCGGCATTATAAGGGGAACGCCTTCAGTCAAAAAGGTAAAAAACCTTCTGCCTTTATAACCGCTTCAACCACTTCCGGACAGCCCCATATACATTTACTACAGCAGAGTGGCCTTTCAGTGCGAAATCACATACCTGTAGTTAATTTCAATTGCCAGGTCTGGGGCGCAGACCCAATGTCTGCCGGAACCCGCCAATCGTTCCTGAGGCAGACAGAACAGTGGTTTGCCTATGTAAACAAGGCAGATCACCATTCTGTCAGAGGGGAGGATGAAGATCTTGTATTTCTGCTAAGCAGGAACACAGATCTCTGTCTTCCCCCAGTCAAAGCACCCCCACCACCCCCCACAGTCAGCAATCACTCCCAAGGAATACATTAAACCCTTTGATTGCCCCTGATGTTAACCCCTTCCCTGCCAGTGTCATTAGTACAGTAGCACTGATCACTGTATTAGTGTCACTGGCCCCCAAAAAGTGTCACTTTGTGCCAGATTTGGCCGCCGCAATGTCATACTATAAGTCGCTGATTGCCGCCATTACTAGTAAAAATAATTTTAAAAATGTAGCAGAATACATATTGGCCTAAATTGATTAAGAAATTTGTTTTTTGTTTTTAAATTTTTTTATTGGATGTGTTTTATAGTAGGAAGTATAAAATATATACATATATTTTTTTTTAAACCGCAAAAAATAAAAAACGCAGAGGTGATCAAATACCACCAAAACAAAGCTCTATTTGTGGGAAAAAAGGACATCAACTTTATTTGGGTACAGCGTTGCATGACTGCGCAATTGTCAGTTAAAGTAACACAGAACCGTCTCGCAAGAAATGGCCTTTTCATGAAGGGGGGTAAACCTTCCGGAGCTGAAGTGGTTAAACTGCAAAGGCAGCTGGATAGGGTTGTACACATGGCGTGGCCACGATGATTTGCAGCTAAAGTGACAGTTATCTCCCCGTTGCATTTAGTATTCAAGACCACTGACTGTGACCCTTTCAAGTGAATGGGGTCATGCTGCAACCACCCTGCAGCCATGTGTAGTGCAGTATTTATAGGGTTAAAACAGACACTGAGGGGGCAGCATATCACCCTCTCAGCAACTAACAAGCACCTTGATAAAGAAATCCACTAAAGAACACTTTTCAGAGGGGCAATAATAGCTGTCACTAGTGTAAACTTAGCCTAAGTCATTTAAAAAATGGAACTTCTGCCCCTAGAACAATCTCCGCTAATGTGGCGGTAACAATTAGAACACAGAACAGTGGCGGCCCGTCCATAGAGGGCGCATGGGCGTCGCCCCCCCATCCATGCTTCTGGCCCCCTGATCTACATAACAGGGTGCCGGACTATGAATTCCAATGAGGGGAAGTGTGATTTTTGAAGCATGTGATTAGAGCCAGAGGCTTTAATTGGCTTAAAAAATGTGTGGTCTTGGGGCGCAGAGCACTGCGCCCCGATCCCACCCAGTTGTGTGATGATAGCAAGTTCATTTTTGCTATTTTCACACTAAGGCTACTTTCACACTGGGGCGGTCGGGTGGTAGCGGTAAATCGCCGCTCTTATAGCGGCACTATGGCTCCGCTATGCAGACGGGAGCGCTGCGATTTTAACCCCCCACAAGGGGTTAAAATGGGGTTAAAATTGCTGGCTCGCTGCGCTTCCGAGGCACTGTGTGGCTGCTTCGGAAGCGCTTGCCATTGATTTCAATGGCAGGGGCGGTGGAGGAGTGGTGTAATCACTGCAAAATTTTTGTAACGTCCTGCAAGCGTACCGCCCCACTGTGAAAGCACTCAGGCTCTCAGAGGGAGAGGAGGAGAGGACACCACAGCCCGCTAAACGAGTGGGTAAGTGCAAGAGCGCCTGCGGGGGGTGGGGGTGCTGTAGGTGCCATGCCGCTGACCGCTCCTGTTGGGGGGAGGTGTTTTGCTGTCAGTGCTGCGTTGCGGGGGGGTAGTTGGTGTTGCTAGCAGTGCTGCACTGCCGGGGGGGGTGGAGGTGGCTATTTGCCGCCCCCCCCCCAAAAGAAGAATCCACCATCTGCCAGTGACACGGAAAGTAAAGAAAGTCTGCTAGTGGTTCTCAGCCTAACAATTTTTTTTTAGGGGAATCTGTTGAAAAGTTTCTCACCTGGTTATCCTGACAGTTAAAGTCCATCTTGTTGAAGGCTGGCCATACATACATACATACATACATACAGCCTAAGCCACTAGACAGCCTGCTGTGTAAGCTCCTTCATTTTGCTGTTGGGCTGCCTATCAGATAGGAAATTTAACAGCCAACTTTAAGAGCATAAATGGTCAAAATGTAAAATCATATGTAGCGCCCCCATAGTGATAGGTGCTGTGTAAATAGATTGTTAGGTGAGGCAAATTTGTTCAGGCCTGACTGTTGTGCAGGCCTGATTGTTTGGTTCTGGGCTGGGGGTGGCTCAGGGAGGACTGGGTGGATCACAGATGGTGTCATCAGAACCTCACACTTCTTTCCAGAAGGTGCTGGTGTTTCTGGAGAGAGAGATGGGAGGGGAGGTGTAGCTATCTGGGGTGTTCTAAGGAACCCTGACCAATCCCCAATCTGGATTGGCAGGGGGCAGGCCTCCTTTAACGCCCTGGGTAAGCCCAGTCTGGGAGGAAAGTTTGGGTGGAAGAGTGGAGATGTAGCAGAGGTTGCGAAGGCCTGGGAGCCCCCAGTCCTCGGGGGGGGGGGTGACCTTGAGGCCTGCGAGCTCGGGAGCAGCCAGGAGGAGAGAGGAAAGATCCTGGAGCGGCACAAGGGAGCAGGAGAGCAACAGAGAGGCTACAGGAAAAGACTCTTTAACCACTTAAGGACCGGAAGGATTTCCAGCTTTAGGACCGGAGCCCTTTTTGCGATTCGGCACTGCGTCGCTTTAACTGACAATTGCGCGGTCGTGCAACGTTGTACCCAAACGAAATTTGCGTCCTTTTTTTCCCACAAACAGAGCTTTCTTTTGGGGGTATTTGATCACCTCTGCGTCATTTCTGATCGCCGCTATAAACAAAAGAAGAGCGACAATTTTGCAAAAAAAAAAAACAAATTTCTTACTTTTTGCTAAAATACAAATCCAAAAAAAATATATAAAAAAAAATTTTTTTCACAGTTTTTGGCCGATTTATATTCTTCATCATATTTGCGATAAAAAAAAAATCGCAATCGGCGTTTATTGATTGGTTTGCGCAAAAGTGGTCGCGTTTACGGATGATGAGAATTAATTTTTGGGGTTTTTATTTTTTTTTTATTTTTTACTAATAATGGCGGCGATCTGCGATTTTTAGCGGTACTGCGATATTTCAGCGGACATGTCGGAACATTTTGACACTTTTTTGGGACCATTGGCATTTATACAGCGATCAGTGCTATAAAAATGCACTGATTACTGTGTAAATGCCATTGGCAGTGAAGGGGTTAACCTGCAGGGGGCGCTCTAAGGGTTAACTATGTTCCCTGGGCGTGTTCTAACTGTATGGGGACTGCCCTAGCAGGGGAAGGGAAGTGGTCACAGCCTCCACGTACAGGAAGGCTGTGATCACAGCCCTTCCCCCTCACACAGAACGGAGGTCTGTGTTTACATACACGGA
>BLSH010461406.1:1307342-1317624 GCA_018402905.1 Glandirana rugosa
TTACTACTGTACTCAAAAATCTCTAATTTCTGCTATCTGTCCTCAGAGCAACAGCACAGACAGCAGTAGTAAAGTAATCTATCTCAGGATGCAGGATCAGGTCTTAAAATGTCTCAAATCTGTCCCTCACGCAGTCAGCTACCTTTCCCTACACTAGCCCAAGGAGCATGTGACTGCAGCACTGTGACTCCAGCTTATAAAGAGGCTGGGTCACATGATGCACTGGCCAATCACAGCCATGCCATTAGTAGGCATGGCTGTGATGGCTTCTAAGGGCAAACCAGTGAAACACTTGTTGATTGGCTGCCCTGCAGCTTCTCAACACGTGGAGTAAAATAGCAGAACCCCGGACCGAACCCGAACGATTTTTGAAATGTCCGGGTCCGGGTCCGTGCCACGGACACCCGAAAGTTCGGTACGGACCCGAACGTTACAGTCCGGGTTCGCTCAACACTAGTTGCGAAAAGGAAATGTAATAGTTCATTGTTATTGATCCTTTCCCTAAAGAATATATTATAGGAAAGGTTTAAAACTCATGTCATCATTGAGGCCTGGATATCTAGCAGCAGATAATTGGTAAATCCATTTTGCTTCAATTTGTAGCAGCCTCCTATCAATATCTCCTCCTCTCTCATGTGCGGGGACATGATCTAGGGCAACAAAATGCATCCTGGACAGGTCGAAGCCATGGTGTAGGCCACTATGCCTACTGATAGGGATCCCCATTTTTTTTTTTTTGTTATCAGGGAAATGTGATCCCTGATACGTTGAAAAAAAGGTCTTTTGGTTTCACCCACATAGAATGCGCCACACTGCCATTGCATAAGATATACAATGCCAATGGTTTGACAGGTGACAAAGAAGTGGGGTTTCCAAAGTTGGCCATTGGGCAATTGGACAGTATTGGTATGGGATGCATAGATGCAGAAGTTCCACCTGCCCCAGGGGGCTGTTCCCGGATTGTTGCTCAATGGGGTTCTAATGGTGTGATGGCTGTGAACCAATTGATCTTTAAGAGATTGTGACCTCCTAGAGGTGATCTCTGCATGGAAATGAATGTATGTAGATATAGTAGAATCAGCCGGCATCAGTAGATGCCAATACATCTGCACTATGTGTCTGACCTTTTGGTGCTATCCAGATGAGTTTGGTAGTGGGATTCGAAGATAACTTGTGAGGCTTGGAATGGACAAGACTATCCCTGTCCTGAAATTTGGCACGTTCGTTCGCTTTTTTTTTTTCCAATAAAAATTTTATTAGAAATTGCAAGTATCAGAGGTGATACAGAATAACGAGTTTGCACCAATAAAAGTGTACATGTATCGGGCAGATAGAGACAATAAAAGGTAGGCTAGCTCCGCATTGTATCTCAGAGAGAGCCATGGTACATAAAGCCACATATGATCTGTATCATAGACATAGTAACAAATAGAGGTATAACCGAAGGTAGATAAAAAAGTACATCAACAACTAAACAAGTACCTCCAAATCTAGATGGTTCGCGGTCACCTGGGCTCACAATGGTAGAACATCAGGTAAGGGTGTAAATTGAACTGTGATTCAAGTGCCGTAGAGTTGTTAAGGTTCCTTATACTACTTGGAGTCCAATTGAAGTATGTTAGTGTAAGGTTTGGAATTGCATGTGGTCTCTATAACCATTCTCCCCATTACGTGAGTAAGAAGCATTATACTGGTCCCGTGTTCGGCAGCCCAGCGCATAGGTAGATAGGTGAAATTCATTAAACTGGTCAGGGTGGGGTATGGGAAGGCAAGAAGATGGGGATGGGGGAAGTGACGGGGTCGTTTGTATGCTTTTTTAAGGCACGATCTGCTATACCCGCGATCAAGCAGGCGAGATTGGAGAGCTTTAGCGTCTCTCTCAAAATCCCTGACTGGGTGCAATTCCTTTTAATCCTCAGATATTGGCTATATGGTATACTGGTAGGATGTGAGCTCATTGTATGTAGAAGAGTATTGCCAGATGATGGCTTTCTATATAAAGTAGAGCCTAAGCTCAAATCTTTATTGATGCAAATACTTATATCTAAAAAGTCAATACAATGTTGATGACAATTAAAGGTAAACTTTAAATTGAAATCATTATCCACAACCATGAAACTCTTCTATGATTTTAATGTATTTAACCTCTTGCTTACTGGGCACTTAAACCCCCCTCCTGCTCAGACCAATTTTAGGCTTTCAGCGCTGTCGCATTTTGAATGACAACTGCGCGGTCATGCGGCGTTGTACCCAAACAATATTTTTATCATTTTTTTCCAACAAATAGAGCTTTCTTTTAGTGGTATTTGATCACTTCTGTGGTTTTTATTTTTTGTGCTATAAACAAACAAATAGCGACAATTTTGAAAAAGAACAATATTTTTTACTTTTTGCTATAATAAATATCCAAAATAAAAATATATATAAAAAAAAAATATATATTCATCGGGTTTGGCCAATATATATTCTTTTACATATTTTTGGTAAAAAAAAAATCGCAATCGGCGTATATTGATTGGTTTGCGCAAAAGTTATCGCGTCTACAAACTATGGGAATTGATTTATGGCGTTTTTATTTATTTCATTTTTTTTACTAGTAATGGCGGTGATCTTTGATTTTTATCAGGACTTTAATATTGGGGCGGACAGGTCGGACATCTTTGACACTTTTTTGGGACCAATGACATTTATACAGCATCAGAAATTGAAATGTCCACTGATTACTGTTTAACTGTCATTGGCAGGGAAGGGGTTAATACTAAGGGGGCAGTGAAGGGGTTAACTGTGTTCCCTGTATGTGTTCTAACTGTCAGCGGGCGGGGCTGGCAGGGACATAACAGATCTAACTGATCCCAGTGACAAGGATTAGTAGATCTGGTATGTCCCCTCTCACAGAAGAAGAACCGCCGTGTTTACATCGGCGGTTCCCCATTCTGCAGCTCTGACAAGCGATCACAGGTCACGAGCAGACATTGAGTCCGCCCAACCCGCGGGCACGCCCACGCAGTGTGCACGGCCGCACGCCGCCGCCACCTGTGAGTGCGCACCGGGAGCATGCAAAGGGGCGGACGTCCATGGACGTCCCCCGGCAATTGAGACCCGCCGTCTTTCGGCTATAGCACAGAATTCTGCTGGTTAAATAAAGCATTTTCTATTTTTCTATTTATGAATTTTGTTGCATCATTTTGGCACCATAAAAATCCTGTTTTCAATTACAATTTTTCATACAATAATTTCTGGGATGAAGGTGCCTTCGGCACAATTTATTCATTATCCACTACAGTATTAAGGTTAAGGTGTTAGCACAGCTAGAAGTATGGCCAAAGCTAAATCTACTTGTTAGCAGATACAGTCTACCTTCTCTGCAGGTGGTGCCCTTCCGCAGCAGCATTGCAGCTGGAGAGGAAGGCAAGTGGAACATGTTTCTTCTATGGTTTTGTGGGTCACTGGGGAAACTATGCTGCCACCCAATGTGACTCTTGCAGCCATCTTGGTTCAGGCAGAGTCTACTTAAGGCCCTGGCTCGCAGGCTTGGCATGCATTCTGTGAGTAGGTAGAGAGGGGACAGGTACCATGCCTGGTAGGGATAGAACTAGCAGCAGAGAAAGGTTTCTGACGAGAGGAAGAACATAGGGCTTGTAACTTCACTGGACATCTGCCTGTTTGGGCACAAGAGGGCCAGGCTGAATTCTGTCCCTCTCACAGGTACTGTCAGTTCAAATGAATCCTGTTCTCTGCACGTTGCTGGAGCTATGAGTGTTACCAGCTAGGCTGCCTTCCCATTGGGTTTGTTGTGAACTGTCATTGCATTATTTCAATAAAATTTCTTTCATCGCATTTGGACTGTGTGTGCTATTGCCGCTGCACCCCACCTACAAACGTTTAGTGCAATATTCATTCTAACATTCAGTCTAGCCAGTTCCCTTACATGACTTTTTCTGCCGCCACATATCCTCAGTCTGATGGCCAGCATCATCATAAACATATGTCCTCTGAGCCCAGGTTGTCCTGGGCCCACATCTGCCTAGGATTGCATAGTGAAAGGAGAAACAGATGAGCTCATTTCTCTGTCACTCTGCTTTCTCCTTCCATCAGCATGATTCTTCTCATATGATCTGATTGCCTCCTTGTGCTGCTTCTTGCTCTCACACTCCAGCCCTGCTGTACAGGGTCTGCAAAAGGCTGATACCAGGTCATAATCAGGGACCTACATTGCTTGCATTCTGTTTGAGCTTTTTATGGCAGGCTGGTTGTCACAGCAGAATTTTTCGCACACACTGTCAGTGTTCTGTATTCTATTCTTGGCTTTCTTTTTCATCCCTGCCAGGTAAGTTTAAAAAAGTTTATGCGTAAGTCTTTGTACCGCTAGAATGCCGCATATAAAATATCAACTCCTTTCAAATGTACTCCTGAAGATGTTTTAAGCGGCGCTGGAGCATTTTGTGTGAATAATACATGCTTAAAGCCCGCTCCAATAGCTTTGTTGTCTCGTTGCGCATTTCTATCTATTACCAACCCGGTTGTGCTTATCTCATTTTTCGAAGAGAGAAAATGCGCCTTGCATCTGGTAATGAGATGGAAAACTGAAAAAAGATAACAATTTCAGGGAAAAATAACATTCCTTTGACATGGATTTAGACTTTCCGTCTGTGAATCTGATCTGGTGCTGTGATCATGATTGAATTGCTATTTATGTTTTATCTGCTTCAACTACCGCCACAAATTGAACAGTCGCTGTTCAGGCACCTGGCGCTCGCAATGTTACCCATACTTACCTCTAGCCAGCGATTTGTTTATCGCCAGGCAGATGGATTGGCAGTGGGAGCTTTCTTTTTGCTGAGAAAATCCCAGAAATTCATTGTAAATGAATGTGAAAGTTGAGAATCTGTTCGATCTAGCTTTGATTGCCCAGGTCATTGATAGAAAGCGGGTATTATTATTTATGGATTGAAAATCTATCATCGTCTTTCTCCGAGGAGTTTTTCACTTTTTTTGGGAAATATGGAAAAACGGTTTCCAGCCCCGAACCCCCTTGCCCACTGATGGTCTACTTGTTTCAAATCCAATCAATCCGCTGTTCTAAAGTTTACATTTCCTAGTAGAAGCATGGAATCTGCCTCTTTCTGAAAATGCTAGCTTCCTGGCTGATGTGCTTACCAACTGACTTAAAGTGGTTGTCAAGTCATGACAACCACTTTAAACTACAGGTAAGCCTATATCCAGGCTTACCTGTGGGTCCCGGCAAAATCTCCTAAACCTGCACCGTTTAGGAGAAATTCCCTGTATCTGCATGTGCCGACGTCATCGACTGAGCAGTTTCTTCACTAAGTGTGCCGTAAATGACGGCTCCCATGCGCATGCGCGGGAGTGACGTCAGCGTGGCTCCTGCCAATCACAGCGCTGAAGTCTGCGATGTGATTGGTCGGACCCCGGGATCCCAGAAGATGATGGATACAGCATGTCACTGGTCATAGCGGTGCTCGGGGACCACTGCTACAGCGTCGATCTAAGGTAAGCATTTCATAATGAGCTAGTATGCAATGCATACTAGCTCATTATGCCCTTCTCTTGTAGGTGTTTTTTTTTTTTATATACGGACTTGACAACCACTTTAATAAGTGACTAACGTTTAACAGGTAAGGGCTCATTCACATGTGTTTTGATCTCAGAAGAGCGATTTGTGATCGTCTACTCACTGCCTACTTTAACTACTTGAACACTACAGTAGTGCACCGCAACTTTGTAGATTGCATGTGCACACCTCCCAACTTTTTGAGATGGGAATGAGGGACACCTATTAGTAAAAGTATGTAGGCTTAGGACACGCCCCTGCCACGCCCCCTTAACCACTTCAGCCTCAGAAAGATTTGCCCCCTTAATGACCAGAGCACTTTTTGCGATTCAGCACTGTGTTGCTTTAACTGACAATTGTGCGGTCGTGCGACGTTGTACCCAAACAAAATTGACGCCCTTTTTTTCCCCACAGATAGAGCTTTCTTTTCTTTTTTTTTTACAATAAGAGTTTTATTGAAAATAGTATAAAAGATTACATTAGCAGTCTTTCGAGTTGTACAGTAAGATTTAGGCCTCATACACACGGCCGTTTTTTACAGCCACGTTTTTTAGCGTTTTTTGCATCTCTCCGTGTTTTTCAATGGCCCCATAAAAATGCCAACATTTTTGAGCTGTAGAGGGCGTCTGCGTTAGTGAGCTGTAAATAGAACGCAGGGCCAGCGCGTTCCGAGGCTGTAGCGTTTTAGCGTTTTTGGCGCTAAGCCAGCAACACGCTCACTAACGCCGTACCGAAGTTAACCGGCGTTTTCAGGTTAAAAAATAGCAGAGGAATGTTTTTTTTAAGAAAACGCCTATTGACGCTGACGCTCACTAACGCTCATTAACGCTGATGCAAAACGGAGAAAAAAAACGCTGATTTTTCCCTGACGTTGGGCCCGATGTTTTGCTTACTTTTTTTTCATACGCCCATGTGTATGAGGCCTTACAGATAAGTAGTGGCATTGGTTGAGTAAGTGTTCGATATCAGATGAGTTCTCACTTAGGTCATGACAAGCAGTTCATGCAATTTAGATATAGACAACAGTCTACAATAACAGGTAGGAGAAGGATTGCTTGGTCCTTTGAGACTCATGAGTCTGGATAAGGCTGGTTCTTTGTGTATAGTGGGAGATCTCTCTGTGGAACAAAAAACATGCTCATAGGCTTTATGCAGTCTTATGAGTTGAAGAGGATGTCTCTATTGTTGATGGAGGGGGAGTTGGTTAAGGACATCCCCTTAAAGTACAGGGGAGGTGTTCCAATGGTAGATTGCTGTTAGGGCATGAATTCCCTAAGCTTAGCATTAAATAGAGCTTTCTTTTGGTGGTATTTGATCACGTCTGCGGTTTTTATTTTTTGCGCTACAAACAAAAAAAGAGCGACAAGTTTGATAAAAACCCAATATTTTTTACTTTTTGCTATAATACATATCCAAAAATAAAATATAAAAAAACAAATTTCTTCATCAGTTTAGGCCAAAATGTATTTTTCTACATATTTTTGGTAAATAAAATAGCAATAAGTGTTTATTGACTGGGTTGCACAAAAGTTAACGCGTCTATTAGAATTGATTTATGGCCTTTTTTTTTACTGGTAATGGCGGCGATCTGTGATTTTTAACAGGACTGCGATATTGCGGCTGACAGATCGGACACTTTTGACACCTTTTTGGGACCACTGCCATTTATACAGCGATCAGATCTAAAAATAGCCACTGATTACTGTATAAATGTCACTGGCTGGGAAGGGGTTAAAACTAAGGGGGAGATCAAGGGGTTAACTGTGTTCCCTCACTGTGTTCTAACTGTGTGGGGGCTGGGCTGGCAGGGGCACGACAGATCTAACTCATCCCGATTACAGGGATCAGTAGATCACTGTCATGCTGCCTGACAGAACGGGAAACTGCCATGTTTACATCGGCGGTTCCCTGTTCTTCCTCTGTAGTAGGCAGTGTGCGGCTGCACGAATCGCCGTTTATAGACTCCGATTTGCGCAGCAGAGCCACATTGCTGCCGTTTTTCTATGAGAGGTGGTCGGCAAGTGGGTAAAGTAGAATTATACAAAAAAATGATTAGTTAAACCCACAACTGATTTTTCTTTTACCACTACTGTTCCTTTATACTGCCTTTTGAACTATAGAAATGCAGCAATTTAGAATTTGTTTTCTTATTGTTTAAAATCTATTTTATTGAAAGCACTAATAAATATATATGTTTACTTTATCATCTATTTATACTTGAATTCTTGAGAGTAGATAGGTAAATTTGGGGAGGCTGGTAGGGGCCCCAGTGCATTACTTTGCCCAAGGGCCCATGATGCTGTTAAGACGGCCAGGCATGTGGTTGCAGGGCACTTACAGAGCAGCTCCACTCACTTGAATAGATTGCGCTCAGCAGGCGTTACGCCCGCAAAAAGCAACAGGGTTGGGGAGCATTGCAGGGTTTTACTGCCTTATAACCACTAGTAATAATGAGCCCTAAGGCCCCGTTCATATCTCACAAGGCAGGAATGTGCGTTCACGCTTGCATTGTTTTTAAGCACATTTTGTGCACGGCTCAGCGCGCCGCCCAAATTAAGTTTCTACTCCTTTTTGGGCGAAGAGCTTTGCCAGATTTTTAAGAGTGCATTTTGCAGATTTCTGTGCAATTCTGTTGCACGACAATCCTGGCAAAATCACAATGCATTTTGGGTACCATGAAGAACTATGGCACCCATGCGCATATTGCGCGTTTTACAGTGATGTAGAATTTAGGTAAGATTTGTGGTGATTCTGCCAAGGATTCCTAAGTGTGAATGGAGCCTAAAGCCTACTGCACATAGCCGGCATCAGCCAGTTCAAAAGAAAATGGCCAACATTCGGCCTGTGTGTACTGGAGTTGGTCCCACTTCTGTTGAGGGGGCATGACCGAAAAAGGTGTGCTGAGCAGCACCCAATCGCTGTATTAACATTGGATGGTTAGTACAGCGGCTCCTCTTGAGCTGTCAGGGTTTTTTTTTATTCAGCCCTGCTGGGGTGAATGAAAAAAAAACTACTAGTGTGTACTAGGCTTAAGAGAAAAGCTAGACATCACATTCCGAATTCAAAATTCAGATGATTCCTTCTGAATCGGCAGAAATTTAAGCTTTGCTTAGCCCTGTCGGCACCACCTGGCTTGACTAAAGTAAATTTATTAGCTAATGCCACCTTTTTTTACCACGTTTCATGTTCGCCCATATTTAGGGCTTAATGTGAAACATGGTCACCCTCAAACCACAGAATCTACTAAAATTGAATGCCCCGATGCATACATACTGTATGTTAACAAACTATACACAAAAGGTTTGTAAAATGTTGGCACTGACTAATAAGATTTTATTTGCAATATTGTGGCTAAAATGTTGTAAAAGAGGTTAGCTTCTGTTTAAAATCAAGCTGATCCAAGAGAAGGGGTTTCTAGAGTTCTTCTTTAGGTTCCATTCACACCTTTCTGGTCCGGGGAAGGAATCGCTGAGATTCTGCCCATGATTCCAGAATTGTGGCAGAACGATTTTGGCTTTTGTGGTGCCATTATTTCTTAATGGCTCCCCAAACGCAGTGCGATTGTCACGCAACAAATCGCAGCAAAATTTATGACGGCTGCCGGCTCTGTGCCAAGATTTGGTACATGAGCTTCTTTTTGAGTGTTTTTGGAGTGGAGGGAAGCCCATTCAAATACATAAATGGTGCCCCCCCAAAAATGCTTAAGTAATAAACAGAACAAAAAGCTCAAATAAACGAGCGGCTGCAACTGTCGCTGCAGATCTCTCAGGTGTGAATGAAGCCTAAAGGCGTGACTCCAGCCAGATATATATATTTATTTATTTATTTTTTAACAAAGGCTCAAGTACCCAAGGAATTGGGTAGCCAGGACAACATTACCATTTATTTCTATTGTGAATTGCTCCTTAAATATACCTGTTGAATCTTGGATTGGCTCCTGAGTTCTTTTTTTCCACAAATGTCAAATACATATTTTCACATGAGTAAAATATTTCACAAATGTGGAAGTTAAAATATTTATCTTTGACAAAAAGGACTTATCTGTATTTCCATACAGATCTCCATTATTTTCTTTTACAGGATCAGCGAGGCATGAAAGGTCCTCTTCTGTGGTTTTCCAGTGTTTTTAGCAGGTGTTCTTTCACCTCGGGGTCAGCTAGTCATCACGGAACACAGGAAGTACGTGACACGTTTTTGACATGTTTGCGCTGATAGGCGATATCTCAATTGAGAGGGATTTACTATCAACCTGGCGGGGAAGACGGAGGTGTGTGAAAGACATTAGCAAACCATACACACTATTTTTTATTCATTGTTATGGTTACCCTTAAAGCTCAAGCCCAAGCTCAACTCCACCTTTTGGAGATCAATCAAAAACTAAGTCATCCAGCAGCTTTTCAACAAGTCGCGTTTGTACAGTTTTTGCACAGTGCATGAAGGACACAAGGCACTACTGATCGACTGGGGCTCCACTTTCTTGTGGACGATTTTTGTGACCTTTTGGTGTCTTCTCCTGGAAAGTACGGAGCGACTAGGACATTTTCTTTTATTACCTCTAGACATACCTTTATGTCTATTCAGGAAAAACAGTTTCTATTTATAAAATTGAAGGTGTAAACACTTTATAAAATGAGTACACTTTTATACATAAACTGTAAACACCTTTTTTTCTTGAGTCCTCGGTTAGGTTCTAAGTTGTCCATATAAATT
>BLSH010461406.1:1325445-1337061 GCA_018402905.1 Glandirana rugosa
CCCACGGTAATTGTCCAAGGCGTGGTGGAGCGACGTCACGCTTGACGGCAGATATGTGTCGCACTGCAGCGAGGTGGTGCGGAACCTGTTAATGGCACCCAGTCTTAGTCCGTAGGGTTCGATATTGAGTTGGCCCACCCTTTGCAGCTATAACAGCTTCAACTCTTCTGGGAAGGCTGTCCACAAGGTTTAGGAGTGTCTATGGGAATGTTTGACCATTCTTCCAGAAGCGCATTTGTGAGGTCAGGCACTGATGTTGGATGAGAAAGCCTGGCTTACAGTCTCTGCTCTAATTCACCCCAAAGGTGTTCTATTGGGTTGAGGTCAGGACTCTGTGCAGGCCAGTCAAGTTCCTCCACCCCAAACTCGCTCATCCATGTCTTTATGGACCTTGTGTTGTGTTGGGACATTGCCTTGTACTAACCCTGCCATTGTAGTAGGCAGATGTTAAGGCTTTAGGGCACTGCTATACATAATATTGTTAGATCATACAAGAATGGTAGCCCTGCTTTAACAGCCAGGAGCTGACTTTAACAAATTAACCACTTGACCTCCAGAAGATTTACTCCTCTACATGACCAGGCCATTTTTTTGTCACTTCTTTACTTTAACTGACAATTGCGCAGTCATGCGAAGCTGTACCCAAATAAAATTGATATCCTTTTTTTTCTAATACAGTGATCAGTGCTAAAATATGCACTGTCACTGTACAAATGACACTGGCCAGAAAGGGGTTAACATCAGGGACAATGAAAGGGTTAAATGTGTTCCTAGCCTGTGCTTACTTACTGTGGGAGAAGGTTATTTGACTGGGGGAAGGCATTGATCCATATTCCTGCTTTGCAGGAACACAGGATCAATACCTTCCCTTCTGACAGAACGGCAATTTACATAGGCAGATTGCTATTCTGTCTGTGTACTGTCTAATAGGCGGGTGCTGGCGGACATGGAGTCTGCGGTCCCCACTGCTGGGCTCTCATTGTGTGTGATCACAGCGGGAGCAGGTCACCGGCGGTGCACGCCCCAGACCCGGAAGTGTCAGATCATGTACTAGGTATGTGATCTGGCAAAGAGCGGCCGCCCTGCCTCAGTGGGTGGTCCACAAGTGGTTAAAGCTGAAGTTTAGCTTAAAAAATCCCTACAGCTTTAGTCTCATCACTTCCTTGTAATAACCATTGTTTCCCATCGTGCAGGCAGCTGGGTCTTGGAAAAATCTTCTTGGCAGGGATACCCTGTCCTCTTCATGTCTCTGGACTTCCAGCACTGCAATGGTTACCAGTTTCAGGTCTTCAGCCAGAACAGCGGTACAGATGGTTCAGCAGGGACACACCCACTCCTTCCTCTTCCTCCACTAGAATAATTATTTAATTGATTGCACTACTGATCTATGAATGGGAGAGAGACTCCTGTGACTGATCCTCCCCAGATTGAGTTACAAGCCATGTAATCAGTGAAAGAACTTTGCTCAAGGGAGGAGGAAAAAGGAGAGGGTGTGTCCCTATTGGGCCATCTGTACTGCTGCTCTGCTTGAAGACCACAAGCTATTAGTCATTGAAGTTCACAGACAGGAAGAGAGCAGGGCATATAAGAGGGTGAGTGCTTGACAGACAGATTCCAGTGTCAGCGATCATACATTTCGGCTGAATCCCAAAAGAGAGCAAACTCCACCACCATGTGTAATGGCTGCTCACCTCCATTTCCAGTTCCAAAGGTAATGCGCATCAAACTGCTGAAGCAATCTCCATCTCCATATGCTATCATCCCTCTTTGGTCATCCCACATGCAACAAGGAAAAGAACTCCTCGTGGTGTCATATAAGGAAGTCATTTTATTAAAACAAAGGTAGACTTACATTTAAAATTGTAGATGTGCAAGTAGCCACTCAAACATGGGGTCACACATCAGCAAGACGCTGGAAAAGGAGAACTTCAGGATTCAGCCATAACCAGAAACAACGTCATCCGGCTCCTCCCGACGCGTCACTACCGCATGAACCCTTGATAAAGTCACGTGATAGTGACGCAACACGTCGGGAGGAGCTGGGTGACGTCACTTCCTGGTTACTGCCGAAACCGGAAGTTTTCCTTGTATGATGGCTGACACTGGGATCTGTCTGTCAAGCACTCACCATCTTATTGAAGAAGGACTGCACATTATTGTTATTGATATTCAAATTTACTACACTGGACTTTTTATTTGATTTATTTTCACAATTTTAAAGCAATTGTTGATTATATATGCCTTGTATATATTTCTTTAGTATGCATGATTATTGGTGTTATTTGTGATTTCGTGCTACTCCATTGATATGCACATTTATTATCGTTGGTGTTAGTGACACTATAGGTTGGCAGCTTTATTACACTATTCATTATTTCACCACATTTTACCAGTTAACTGCAATTTTTGTGTTATTTTAGATTTATTTTGTAATCTATCCTATTTTTTCAAAATATAATGTGACTTTGCTGCAATGCTGTCATTTGATTAGTAAAAGTGAAAAACGTTCGGCAGTGCTGTATGTTGAGTTCTTGGAGTTTTTCCATGCTTCTGGGTGTTTCGGATTTCAGATTCACTTAGCAAGTCCCCGAATTTGCAGCCAAGCTCTTATAAAGGTTGGGAAGCAGCAGGTAGCGGACTGTTTATCCTTTGTCTCTGACGCTCATTGCAGTTCATTTTTTCAGTTAAGATTGTAAGTATGTTTTTATTTTTTTGCAGTTATTTAGGTCTGCACATTATTCTTATGACTGCATCAGGGCCTATTTTCCCTGTGCAGGTGCAAGCTTTTATAGGCAACTAGAAAAAAAAAGAAATTCTATTAACTCAGTAAGTTAATAAATAGACGGATACAGCTTCACACTCTGAAACATTTACAGCCCTCCGCCATCTGCACTGAAGGCACATTCAATATTTTCAATCATTCAGTAACCAGTACTGGTTTATATCTGCCACCCGATCATCGCCATGCAGCTTGGCCTCCCTCCTAACTGCTGTTAGATACAACGGTGATCATCATCCCTCCAGTGTGTGTGCCAGGGGTGTAGATTTGCGGTACTTCTATTCTGATTTTATTCTCAGTAAATCCATCCTGTCTCATTGCCTTATTTTCCCAAACATCCAAATAACATGATATGTGCCTGCTCTACCATTGTATAGTATGAAAAAGTATACTTTTCTCTTTGTATTGCTTCCTTTGTGTGAAATCCCTGGTGTTCCTGCCAGTCCCTCTGTTTTCCTATTAAAAACTGACCATACTAGGTATGAGAGTGCATCATGGTCAGTTCTCCAGCTGTGCCGAGCACTCAGCCTGCTCTCCTCCAATGATCAGTAAGTCAATTCACTGGGAAGACCAGTGCAATGCTGTTTCTCCTTCTCCAGCTCTCTGGTCTCCTTATGCATCTGAGAACAGAAGGAATGCGATCATTTATAAAAGGAGAGAGGAGGGAGAGGTGTTTATAATTTTTTTTATACCTATACACAAATATTTTGCCTTTCATTTCTATTTTAAACTGAATGGGTTGTTTTACAAAGTGAGGGTTTACATACAGTATACTTTCACCCTTAAAGTGAAGCTGTGTTTTGCCCATATGATAATGCTGGGCCAATAACCAAGAACTATATCTGTCATGTAGGAGCAAGGCTGCTGTTAGAAACCATGGGGCCCCCTACAGACAAACTGACACGGGGCCCCATACAGATAACCTGATACGGGGCCCCATACAGACAACCTGATACGGGGCCTCATACAGACAACCTGATACGGGGCCTCATACAGACAACCTGATACGGGGCCCCATACAGACAACCAGATACGGGGCCTCATACAGACAACCTGATACGGGGCCTCATACAGACAACCTGATACGGGGCCTCATACAGACAACCTGATACGGGACCCCCTACAAACAATGCTTTAGTTATGAATGAACACAGTGAGTGATAGGTACAGACCATTCATTGTGTTCATTTAGGAAAGGAAGTTGCTGGTAAATATGACCTATTTACCTAACTCTTCCCCCACTCTCAATCTTGAAGGATCCTATTGTGTGCTTGCAGCTGCAGGTGGGAAGAAGAGGAGGGAAGGCAGCAGCACTGCAAGGGTAGGGGGTCACACGGGGGAGGGGGGTGGGAAGCAGGGGGAAATGTATGATGCACAGCGAGGGTGATCGGTGTGGCGGAGGGGGAAGGGGTGCAATTATTGGAACCGATCCCCTGTATGTCTCTCTCTGCAGCAGCTGAAAGCCAACAGGAGGTAGAGGAAAATAAGCCAGCTTTCAGCTACTGCAGAGTGCCATACAGGGGATTGGTTCCAGTAATTTCCCCCCTGCTGCACCTATCACCCTCCCTGCCAACATCCGATCCACTCTGCTGCCTGGGCCCCCCTGCTGGCCCAGGCCCCATACAGGAGGACTGGTGGTACCCCCTTATCTACGGCCCTGTGTAGGAGGGACTGACTCACATAGCCCCCCCCATACATAGAAGTACTGAAGGACAGAATAGCATAGAAGTATTCTCTTCACTACTGAGAAAGCAAAGGGGAGATGAGTATGTGTCAAAACCTTTTTTTTAGTTTTAGATCAGGAAGTGGCTTCAACCTTTGTCCCACTAGTGAGATTTCTCTTCTCTTCCTTTCCCAAAATTCTCTTCCTTTCCCAAAAATACAAGATAGGAAAGTGATAGGAAACCTCTCCAATGTGAATAAACATTTAATCAGAGAGTCGTCAAAGCAACAGATGTCCCATTTAGAGGAATTCTTCTCACTTCTAACTCTGGTGACAACTCTAATAATTTGTATGTCCACCAGGTCTGCAGGACAAATAGAGAGGGTGAAGCTCCCCAGCGGGTACACAAACGGCATTAAAAACCTGACTGGGGTTAACTCTTCCCTTCTCTATCCAAAGCAAAGAAAAGGTTGCCTTTGCATACAATCTAATATGGCCTACTACTTTGCCTTGCGTAGGCGAAGCACAGGCTTTGTTTTAAACACAAACAAACACCAGCTTTGAAACGTGGGCATGAACTTTGCTTAGAATTTTGATCCACATTGCAACTTTCTTCTTCCTTTCTTTTTGCCCTTACTTCCAATGTTCCAAAGCTCAAATGACCACCATTTGCGACTGACCATGACCACAGGTGTCAATAACTGTCTCACCAAAACAACATGAAAATACAGTAGCATTTTTGCAGGTACTTTTCCTTAAAGTGATTTTTAAAGGCAAAAAGTTTTTTTTTTTTTTTATCTTAATGCATTCTCTGCATTAAGGTTCAAGGTGCTCGCTTCAGCCTCCATTAAATACTTACCTGAGCCCAAACTCGATCCAGCACTGTGCCCATCTGCAGCAGCTCTTTTCCACTCTCTCTCTTCTTACAGGAGGCTTGGCAGCAGCAGAAGTCACTGGCTCTTGTTGCTGTCAGTCAAATCATGTGAAGAGAGAACGGGGGGGGGAGGGGAGCCGCACTCTGTGTGTCTGTAAACAGTATTCCCCTGTGCTAGCCGCCGCGGCTTTTCTTCCTGCACTGAGTTCTTTCAGACATGTCCTGGGCTACATGCTGCACTCTCCTAGGCCGCGGGTTGGACGCCCTGCATTAAATAATGTAGGATTGCACACGTTGACCACTAGGTGGAGCCCAAGACAAAATTGAATAAGTAAACAACAAACATGATAAAGTGTATGCTACAGGCATATTAGAGGGGGTGGTAGATAGGGTTCATATGAGGCTTGCTAATATCCTGGAGTTAGACTTTAAAAGTCCACTACCTGGAGTTCTGCTTCAACTGAAAATATTTCTTAAATATATGAATCATTTTCTGGCTGACTACGTGGGTTCTTTTCAGAAAACTCTTTATCCTTGTTCTTGTGCTAAAACCGAATTTGGTAAAGTGAATGCACCGACACAGTGTGACAAAGTTCAAATAGCAAAAATAACTTGAACAAACTTCATGCAATTATTTTGTTCTACAGAAACTCAGGAAAGTATTAACATAATGGCAGCAGCAAAATCCAACAAAAAGGTTCAGAGTTGTTCATGTGCTGAATCCTAACAAACCCTCTCTGTTAGGCTCCAACGTTTTTGTATTGAAGGATACAGGGCTGCCACCGAGGCTCAGAACCTTACAGAACATTTCATTTAGAGAAATGGATAAATACAAATTTGAAATACATACATTATATTTTAACCCCTTCTCGAAGGTAAAACAAATCCTAATGCCTGAACACAATTTTGAAACGTTGACACTTTTTTAAATGTAGCTGTATATTTCTTGCTATTACCATAACAGACCACCAAAGAACAACCCAAAATAAATTCTCCTGCTCCTGATGATTGCAGTGATACCACATATGTATACCGTATGTTGTTGTTTGTACCCGTAGTAGGGCCCAGAAAAAATGGAGCACAGTTTGCCTTTTTTAATCTAAACCACACTGATACCAACTGATGCTAATACTATCTTTAAAACAATATATTTGTTTTAATTGTACCTAAAATGCACTGACCATGACCTTTGACTCTGACCTTGACCCTAACGATAACCTGACACTGACCTAGATCAAACCCTGATCTAGCTATTTTTTCTTTTCTTTTCTTTTTCTTTTTTAACACATACTTTTGTTTATTTACATTTTTCTCCTCTAGCAAGGAGAAAAAGATACAATGTATATTTTTCTCCATTCAGAGGAGAATACACAGACAGGAGCAGGCTATACAGCGACTGATCACTGTGATAGCTAATCAAAGGTTTTCACAGTAATTAGGTGATCAGGAACCAGGGCTGCTGGTCCCTAATTGTTTGTACAAGACCCAGGACTCTCAGTGTAAACCTGGTGTCTGTGCTGGGAGCTGTGCAGCATGCTCCCAGCCCAAACACATCACATATATGTGGCCCTACAGAAGAAGACTCACTTCACGGAGGCCACATATATGTGTACAGTTGGTGGCAAGGGGTGAAAAAAGAATTCCTGGTATGGCTGTTCATACATAGTTACATGACATACATAGCATACCAATCCGATCCCCCAGAAGCTGGAAATCACTGAAGCCACAGCTACTCCAGTGATCACCACTTGGATCCAGGCCTACCACTGAGTGGCTGCCCTTTACATTTTCTGAATGAATGCAAAGAATTTCCTGATTGGATGAGGTGTAGAGAAGAGGCGGCTGGTGTTTTTTTTTGGGGGGGCGCCAAAAAACCACCCAACCCCACCGAGCGGCACCTCTCCCCCACTGGTTTCCCCTGCACTTACCCCATCTTGGCGGGTAACGTGCAGCAGCGTCCGGCTCCTCCTAGGCGTCAAATGGGATTGCCTGTCCTTTTAGCCAATCGGGTGACGGGTGTCAATATCCATTACCTGATTGGCCGGGAGGAGGATCAGTGTTACAACAGCAAATAGTAATTTGCTGTTGTAACACACCTGGGTGGGCTGTGAATACTCTCTCTGCGCTCACAGCCCATCCTATTTTGAAGCCTATTAGAGCCTCTGGCTCTAATAGGTGCTTCAAAAAAACACCCCTGCCCACCCCCACAATTGTAATTCATGGGCCGTGCACATGGATAGGGGAGACGGCAGAAGGCATGGGGGGGGGGGGCAGCGCACCTGCACCCACAATGGACGGGCCGCCCCTGGTGGAGAGGATGGTGTCACCACCCAGCATGTCAATCTTGTCAAACCAGAGAGCGCTTGCCCGATGCCCAATCTTGGAAGGTGGCATTCAACGAACGCCAGAATGGAGCACCAACCTAATGTTTCCAATGCCTGTCTAGTGTCCCCAGCTGCTGTCCGTGAATGGGTGTACTGAGCTGAACTTCACTAGTCCATCCATTGGAATTATTCTCCCAATGTGCTCTCCAGAAGAACATGGTCACCAAGGACGTCAAAAACTTGGTTGCCTGACACCCCTCTATACAAGGGCCAAGCTAGAGCCATAGAAAATCATGCAACTGTAACTGGGCCCCAACGCTGTCTGGCTATGCAGGAATTTAGGTATGTAGAAATAGAAATGGTTAAATATATGTGAATTCAATTAATGTATATGTGTTTCGGGAACCTCTATATGATGGCTATGAATTGTATTTTTATCCTCTATCACTACAGGGAATTTCTTGAAATTGAGAATAGAGAATTGATGGAGGGGGTGGCTTAAAGTAGATGTAAATTGTCCTTATGTACTGTGATGCCGCACAATGGGAAAGCATTCCATCTTTAAATTGCAGTGTAATACAATGCAATAAGTGCCTCTTTTGGCTATTTGTTGAGTTGTCACTTGACTGCTGTTTAGCTACTGTGCTCTGTAGGACCAAGACAGTGGGTGAGACTAAGCCACTGGGATTGGATGATAGCAAGACACCCTGGTGGAGCCACTTTCAAACAATAGCTGAAGACCACCCCCAAGGGCTTGCCCTTCTGTGATGTGTGCAGCTCTGTATGGGACAGCAAGAGCACAACGTGCATAGGCGCAGTTTGCATTTGAGTTGGTAGGGAAGTTGACTATGGGTAATGGTGCAGCTCCAACCAAGGGAGAGGATGAACCTGGCACTATGACCAGGTATTTTATTGGCAAGTGGTAGAGGAAAAAAAGTGTTAACACATAAACTTCCTTTATATGAGTAACCCGTATTAAGTTTTTTCTGTTTTGGGTTTACAAATGCTTTACTGATTTTACAATGGGGTCCCATCACACATACTGTAGTTATGCTCCCACTTCTACATCCAGCAATCCTATGAATGAAGGCTTCCTGCTTTCTGAAAGCAGTCATTTATTCATTCATCGTATTCATTCAGTTGGTACACGATTGCGAAATTTGCATCAAAATGACGAACACAGCATTTTGGCTTCTTTTTATTTAGCTATTACCATATTGTGGTGACCTGTCTCCTCTGATGAAGAAAGTCTGCAAATAACACAAGGTTGCCAGTTCATACACAGCCATTCTTCCTGTCTCCATTCACAGCTGTGCCAGGCAGAGATACAATAGGAAGGGAATTCGGACATGATTAAATGCAGACACATTCTATAAAGCATTGTCTGGCCAAATTGTTAGAACTGTGAATCAAGGCAGGTACCATTCTCCTTGAAGCTATATATATATATATTTCAACTTCAAATGATTCAGTTCCAGCATGAATTCTGCCTGCTGGTTTTCCACGGAAAAAAGGTGAGAAGGTTGGGAAATAAAAGAAGGATTTTATAGTTATCTTTAGCATCCTTAGATTCAGTTTCTTTGATAACAAAATCTTTGGAACAAAAGTGCATTTGTGTTTCTTTTATGGCAGGGGAGGGGGGGTCATGGTGAAAATATGACTGGTTGACTATATTTGAGCTGTATTAATTGACATCTGAATATTTTTTTTTCTTGATCTGCACCAATATTTTGTCCACGGTAGACCTCTGTCATGGTGATTGATTGCCAGTCGCCCAGCACTGTATTGGTGAAAGCAGGGGGTGGCACAAATACCCATCTACCTGGAGGTAGCAGAAGTTCCATCAACAGAGCCAGGCAGTGTAAGAATGGACTGTGATCAGCGGTGATTCATCACGTGGTAAAGAGCTTCTGACAGAAGCTCTTTACCACGATGGGAGATGCGGTGTGTCAGAGTGACACACCACACCACCGATCGCCTCGCTGCGCGGCCCCATGGGCGCGCGCCGGCTTGTTTTCCTGCTGGACGTCATATCCCAGTCAGGATAACTGAACCACTTCCTGGTCGTTATTCTGCATACGGCAGTAGGGAAGTGGTTAAGGTCTTAGTGTTTCCTCAGGAATCACCCTTTTCACCCAGCAGCAGGCTCCCACAACAGGGTTAGCAAAAGAGAGTGCTGGCTCATCAGTAAGCTCACATGTATAAAGGCGTGTGGACTGCTGAGAATAATAAGAACATCTGGCTAGCAGGTAAAATGTGGACCTAGGACTGGAGGCTTTATCCTACCCAAAGCTCTACAAAGCCCCCAGACTCCTGAACTCAAAAATGAGTTTGTTTGCTTTATACCCTGGAATCCTTCACCACGTCTAGGTGAGAAACCTGAATGGCAAAAATACATCATCCACAATCCCACAACCCTGCTATCCAGCGCTTCACTAAATATATACTGTATACAGTATGTGTGTATGTATGCATGTGTATATTCCCCAACACAAAGCACAGAGCATTTTTGAGGTTGTGCGTGTATTAACAGCAGTAACTTCATTGCCACTCTATTGTTCTTCACAGGCTTTCCTATAAATGCTTTGTTATATCTCAGATTTCATTTTTAAGAGTTTCAGTTGATCTCCTCTTAGCTTGTTTTACAGCCAGACTTAAAACAAAACAATACCATGGCGCTTTCTGCATCTTGAAAATCACTTTAGGAGTACCTGGTCTTTCTGTAATGAGCATCAGCTGTGTGTCATTCCCTGGTTAGCCAAGGCATTAGACGTGAAGTTGAAAATACAAATTATATTAGTGCTCTGTTTTTCCCAGAATGGCAAAGGTTCACTTTAAAATATATGAAATATATTAAAAGCCCATTTTTTTTTTGTTAGTTTTGAATAGAGTAGAGGATGTTTAAAACTCTATCAGGGTTTTTCCTTTTTTTGCATATGTATACCATTCAAAATATTTCCCCCAACCTTGTATCCTGTAGGCACATCAGCAAGTGAGAGGATTGCTGTCATTGGAGCAGATTTCCCTATTTCCTCTCTATTTCTGTTCTGGTGAGAACTTAAAATTTGAGATTTTTCACCATTTCCCCTGAACTAGGTATCTAGGACTTTCAAAAGAAGAGGTCAGCAATGACAGCAGGGTTGCCAACTTTCAGGAAAATTACAAACAGTTTGAAAAATCCGTAATTTTTACATGTGTCCCTGAATGTCCATTACCGACATGCAGTCTGCAAGTCCGTAATTAATATTTGCAGACAGATGAAAAAATTACGAATTTTACAAACTGTTTGTTATTTACTGAAAGTTGACAGCCCTTGATGACAGCTATACATTAAATGGCCAAACGTGTGGATATCTAACCATCGCATCTCTAAATGGGCAGTATGTGGTCATCCCTCTAAATTAAAGAGTAGAGCAAAGGGTACCATAAATGCTACAACATTCAAAGTTATTTTAGACAATTCTGAGCTTCCAGGCTGTTGTAGCGACAGTTTGTTGAAGGCTCCTTTCTGTTCCAGCATGTGCACAAAGATAGGGTTTGATATCTTCTCCTTCAACATAAGTGAATTAGCTTCTCCTCCAACATAAGTGAGTGATCTTCTCCTTCAACATAAGTGAGTGATCTTCTCCTTCAACATAAGTGAGTGATCTTCTCCTTCAACATAAGTGAGTGATCTTCTCCTTCAACATAAGCGAGTGATCTTCTCCTCCAACATAAGTGAGTGATCTTCTCCTTCAACATAAGTGAGTGATCTTCTCCTCCAACATAAGTGAATTAGCTTCTCCTTCAACATAAGTGAGTGATCTTCTCCAGCATAAGTGAGTGATCTTCTCCTTCAACATAAGTGAGTGATCTTCTCCTTCAACATAAGTGAGTGATCTTCTCCTCCAACATAAGTGAATTAGCTTCTCCTTCAACATAAGTACAACTTCCTCTTCGATTAAGTGAATACAACCTCCTCTTCTAGTGAGTGAAT
>BLSH010461406.1:1345440-1363328 GCA_018402905.1 Glandirana rugosa
AATGTCCAGTGCCATCCAACGTACCTAGCCATACATGCTCCCTCTCTTTCTCCACAGTACAAATGTGTGTGAGTCCAGCTGTGAAGAGGTCCATGCCATGGCCATATATTTTCCAGCATAGAGGAGGGAATAGGGGTAGGTAGGAGGAGAAGGCCTCTTTCACATGGGCCTAGCTGCTGACCTGTGGTCAGCAGCCTGCCATTAGGAGGAGATACAGTATCTCACAAAAGTGAGTACACCCCTCACATTTTTGTAAATATTTTATTCTATCTTTTCATGTGACAACACTGAAGAAATTACACACAATTACAATGTAAAGTAGTGAGTGTACAGCTAGTATAACAGTGTAAATTTGCTGTCCCCTCAAAATAACTCAACACAGCCATTAATGTCTAAACCACTGGCAACAAAAGTGAGTACACCCCTAAGTGAAAATGTCCAAATTGGGCCCAAGTAGCCATTTTCCCTCCTTTTTTTTTTTCCTTTCTTCTGTTTCTCTGTTGTCCCTCAGTAAGCATGTCTCTGGTGCAGCCACCCAGCATCACCTCACACTGATCTTTCTACTCTTCACTCCTTCTTATTCCCAGCCCGGCCACTATTACCACTGAATGGCAGAGTCATGCATTGCCATGGTACCCATAGACAGTGTGGACGCTGCAGGGCGCATGCGCACAGCGGGGCATGCCATTGGAGGCATGTAACATGCCTCTTACATTACCTGGCAACGGCAGTGAAACAAAGCACAGTTTTCCATCTTACTGAAACGGACTGATCGCTGCAGCCCCACGCTGTCCTAATAAAGCAGGGTTCATTTTTTAGATGTACCTGCTGTCAGCCCATAGGATCCACACTGTGTTACTAGTTACAACAATCTGACTGCTGGTTTGGTTAAACAGCATCTTAGTGTGTATGTGCCTTTGTTATGACTACCAATTATATATGTCTATGACGGGAATATGACATCATCCGATGTCAAGGGGCAGGTCAATTCTTTGGTCACTGATTGGTGAATGGTTCTTTAAATAGTGGAATAGGAATAGGAAGTTCAACATGGCACTTCATGGCAAAGAACTCTCTGAGGATCTGAAAAAAGCATTGTTGCTCTAAATAAAGATGACCTAGGCTATAAGAAGAATTCCAAGGCCGTAAAACTGAGCTGCAGCATGGTGGCGAAGACCATACAGTGGTTTAACAGGACAGGTTCCACTCAGAACAGGTCTCGCCATGGTCGACCAAAGAAGTTGAGTGCTCAGTGTATATCCAGATGTTATTTTTGGGAAATAGATGTATGAGTGCTGACAGCATTGCTGGAGAGGTTGAAGAGGTGGGGGGTCAGCCTGTCAGTGCTCAGACCATACGTCGCACACTGCATCAAATTGGTCTGCATGACTGTCGTCCCAGAAGGAAGCCTCTTCTAAAGATGATGCACAAGAAAGCCCGCAAACAGTTTGCTGAAGACAAGCAGACTAAGGACATGGATTACTGGAACCATGTCCTTTGGTCTGGTGAGACCAAGATAAACATATTTGGTTCAGATGGTGTCAAGCGTGTGTATCGGGGGCTGATCATTTGTCATGCAGTTTTGATTTTTTAAGTGTAAAACAGGAAAATTACTTGTTATATGTATTGTCAGTGTTTCCATATTGTGTTCATAATGTTTAAATATTGATTGTCTTCGTTTTTTATAGGAGTTCTGTCATTTTTTAGGTTGTCAGTAAAAAAATGTGTTCCGCCAGATAATTATCCATGTTTTGTCAGTAAGAAACGCTGCAGAACTTGGCGACATTGGGTTGCAGCCTCTCTATACAGTAACATTTTTCGTCTACCAGCTTCCTCTGAACCAAGGAACATAGAGACTGTCATTTGTTAGGCTAAGATAATGACAACAGTGAAGATAAGGCCTTGTTCACACTTGTGCATTTTAAGTGTGGTGCCTAAAAAGTAAATTCTGCTTGCTGCATCTTTGATGTTCTTTCATGAAAAGGCATGTTACACAGAGTTTATTGGTAAAACATCTAAAATAAATGTAAAACGCAGCGCACCTTAAAAGCAACACACTGCACAGAGGTGAACCGGCCCTAAAGCACATTCAACTTTCCCAAATGAATGCCAAGAAGTCACAGCCACTCTATGGGTTGGCTGCCTCCACAGATCTGCACATGCAAAACTTTGTGGCCACATTTAGATCTTTGTGAGCCAAGACCCGCTAACATGCAGGGTCTTAAGGCAGCTTATTCATTTTTAATGAGACTGCCAACACAAGGTAAGGGCCCAAAAAGCATACATGACCCTTTTTTAAACTCATTGCTTCCCAGCACTGTGATGTGCTGCAGCATGGATGATTTTCCAGCTGCTGTTATGTGTTGCAGTGCATTACAAGTGCATAAGGTGCTGTGCACTAACTCGTGTTGCAGTAACCTGCTGTAAAACGCGTAGGCCAGAAGAAGGTCTCATTTTTTACTGAAGCGTACCATATTTAAAGATACCTTTGTGAGCTTCTGGAAAAAATGTGGGACATGATAGACAGAATGTGGATGACAGCAGATTGTTTTATTAATAACTGGAGGAGATGTATAAAATCCCACACAGTCAAAGTTGTTTGCTCTGCTGGCAGAACCAATACATTAAAACCAAAGGCCAGCTAGATGTTATTATAGATCAATGTAAAATTGCAAGGTCTGGTGTGCCTTCTGTAATCTTCTCTCCAGCTGCTCTACAAGTGCTACCTCACTTTAAGCCTTATCTTCAAATATTTGCTTTTATATATTACAAATGTATGAAAATGTTTAGAAATTTCATGAACTTTATTACCCCAGGGAAAAGTGCCCTGGGTATACTGCTGGGCCTTGTATGCCGTCTTTGGTATGCAGTGTGAAGATGTTAGAGGAATGATAAGTGTTGCTGGATAAGACTCAGTAAGTGAGAAATAAGTTGATATGGTTGACTGATTTCAGATTAGGAATATCTAATGCTAATTTAAATTTGGAAATTTATGTGGGTGTGTGAAATCATTATTTCATGGAACTGAGAAGATGAACCTTTGCATGCAAAGTGGACTTGTACAACTTTTGCCTGGCACAGCTAGAGATCTCATCGATTGCTACAGGCTGCCACTGTGAAAGCAGCGCAAGTTCCAGGGCCGAACATATGCACAGTGATGTGTCTTTCAAACCCAATAGAGCCTTAACTGTAATAGGAAACAGCCTTTTAAACCAATGCTTAATGCTTTTAATGCATGTTACTCCTTTGGTTCTGTTTGGCCACTAGGAACAAAGAGAAATACTTTTGGGCATGTAGGAACATATGACTTACTTCACTTCCACACATGTGACAATGCTGGTGCTTGGTCCATGTCAGCATAGTGAGAGGAGGAAGACAGTTCTGAGCCTTGTGTAAGATAAAATTAGAGAGGCTCCTAGTTGACAGAGGGCTTTCTATTCTTGCTCCCAGTATCTGAATTGTGCTCCAGTGGAGCAGAGAAATGGCATGCTTCTGGCGAGGGGCATCAAGGTGAACCTATTCCATTTTCCACGTGGATCAGGAATTCTTAGTGACTATAGAAAAACACAGCAAACCACTAGAAACTCAATGTACTGTACACTAAAAGGCCAAAAACTTGGGCGTGTATAGGGAGTTGCCCCCTGCTCCCTTTGTGGCTATAGCAGCCTCCATTGTTCTAGGAGTGTCTTTGGGAATCTGCCTATTCAGCCAAAAGAACATTTGTGAGATCGGGTACTGAAGTAGTAGGACTAGAGGACTTGTCTTTCAATACATCCATTTCATCCTAATGATGTTTAGGGCTGAGGTCAGGGCTCTGTACAGGCCAAGTTCCTCTGCACCGAGCTCATTAACCATATCTATATGGAGTGGGTTTTGTACACAGGGACACAGTCATGCTCAAATATAAATGGACCTTTTCTACTGTTACCATATGGCTGGAGACCATTTGATTAAAATGTCTTTGTAATGTGTAGCATTAACCATACCCTTTAAATAAAATAACTGGTCTCAATCATTTGTATCCGCCTCCTTTTTGGCCATACAGATAGGTGTGCCAGTCGTGTCCATAAATTTTTGGCTTATGGCATATTAGATCAATAAAAAATACACTAAAGAATCTCTTTAAAAGATAAATCTCAAAACCTTTCTGCAGCGCCATCTATGTCTCTGATACAAGACTAGTAAAATGTTATATTTAGTTTCTGATACAGGGAGGGTGGCTAATATGTGAATTAGCACCCATTGGTTGATTTTATGTCAGTAGGAGTCGTGTGGTGTCTGTATACACCATCAGTGAAAGCACTGACATAATGATTAGGAGGAGGGCCCCCGCACAGCTCCCCTTTTTCAACATTTTTATCTAAAAAATAAAGGTGTGATTTTTTTTTTTGTTTTCCTAAAATTACATTAGAGCTATGTTGTGTAGCTAGTTTAGATATAAACAGAACTTGGAAAAGTTTTTCCATTTAGCCATCTTGGTACCTTAACTGACCTGCCTGGCCCACTTGGCACCCTGCTAGGACATTGTGAAAATGTGCCAGCTAGGTATATCTCTGAGCTGTCTCCTTCCAATTTTTAAAAGTAGGAAAATGAGCTGCTTGTATTAGTAGTTTAATCTGCTGAACACGGTGATTATATCTCATTACACAAGAAGAAAACAATTCTTCAGCATAATTGCTAATATCTCATTTGGGATATATTCAGAGTACTCTCATGTGCTTCTATTGTAAAGAAAGGAAACTCTTTCTAAACAAACTCCGGTAAACAAGACTTAGACAATGACAATGGCTGGGCCTTTATATTCTGGGTTATTTGCACCACAAGTGATTAAACAACTGGTAATGTGTATAATTCTAGCCATTCTCAACTGCCTGTGCAATTACACGTAATGAATGCAGCAGTGTCAGCATGGTTTATTTATGGAGATGTAGAGAAGATGTCTTTTTGGAAGTGTGGATTCTGGTGACATAATGTTTCAGGATTGTCAGTTCAGTTGCAGATAAAGATGTCTGTTCCTATAATGTTTATATCTTTCTCACTCTGCTATATCTTGTATTTTTCTCATTCTCTCGGCTGTCATCTGTCTCTTCCCTTTCCCGGAGTCTCTATCTCACCATTATCTCATTTTTACCCTCTGTCTCTACGCTTACCAACTCCTCTCACCAAGTCCTCTCTTCCCACCATTATTCTTCTACTCAGCGAACTCTATTCCTCTCATTCCATTATTCACTCTCTCCAGCTTTTTGTTTTTCCTCTCCTTCCCTTCTCTATCCTTTTCTCTCCCCCTTCAACTAAATCCTTCCCCCTCCATCTCTCCTCTCTTTCTCTCAGACTTTCTCTGCTCTCCCTCTCCATCTCTTCTCTATTTTCATCCTTTTCCTTCCCTCCCCTTCCCCTCTCATTTTTCTATTTTCCCTCTCCATATCCCTCTGTCTCTCTCTCTACTCCATCTCTTTGCTCTCCCTCACCATCTCTCTCCTCTCCATCTCTCTCCTCTCCATCTCTTTCATCTCCATCTCTCTCCTCTCCATCTCTTTCATCTCCATCTCTCTCCTCTCCATCTCTTTCATCTCCATCTCCATCTCTCTCCTCTCCATCTCTTTCATCTCCCTCTCTCTCCTCTCCATCTCTTTCATCTCCCTTTCCATCTCTCTCCTCTCCATCTCTTTCATCTCCATCTCCATCTCTCTCCTTTCCATCTCTTTCATCTCCATCTCCATCTCTCTCCTTTCCATCTCTTTCATCTCCATCTCCATCTCTCTCCTCTCCATCTCTTTCATCTCCATCTCCATCTCTCTCCTCTCCATCTCTTTCATCTCAGTCTCTCTCCTCTCCATCTCTTTCATCTCCCTTTCCATCTCTCTCCTCTCCATCTCTCTCCTCTCCATCTCTTTCATCTCAGTCTCTCTCCTCTCCATCTCTTTCATCTCCATCTCTCTCCTCTCCCTCTCCATTTCTTTCCTCTCCCTTATATCTCTCTCCTCTAACTCTCCATCTCACTCCTCTCCCTCTCCATCTCTCTCCTCTCTGTCTCTCTCCTCTCTCTCTCTACATCTCTCTCCGTTACCTCTCCCTTTCCATCTCATTCCTCTCCCTCTCCATGTTTCTCTTCTCTGTTTCCCTCCTCTCCTTCTCCCTCTCTATCTCCTTCTGCTCTACATCTCTTTCTTCTCCCTCTCCATCTTTTTCCTCTCCCTCTCCATCACGTTCTTCTCCATCTCTCTCCTCTTTGTCACTCTCCTCTCCCTCTCAATCTTTCTTCTCTCTCTCTCTCCTCCCTTTCTCTATCTCTCTCCTCTCCTTCTCTTTCCTCTCCCTCTCCTTCTCCATCGCTCTCCTCTCCTCTTCTCTCCATATCTTTCCTCTCCCTGTCCTTCTCTTTCTTCTCCCTCTTCATCTCTCTCCTCCCTCTCCTCTCCTCCCTCTCCCTTTCCTCCCCTTTCTCTTTCCTCTCCTTTACATTTCTCTCCTCTTTGTTTCTTTCGATCTCCTCTTCTCTCCTCACCTTTTCCATCACTCTCCTTTCCCTGTCCATTGTGCTCTTCTCCATTTTCATTTCTCACCTTTTCCTCTCTGTCTCTCTCTTCTTTTCCACATCCTCTCTCCATCTCAGCCCTCTCTCTCTCCATCCTATCTCTCTCCACATCTCTTTACACTCCCTCTGCGTCTCTCTCCTCTCCCTTTCTCTCTCTGTCTCTCTCCTCTCCCTTTCTCTCTCTGTCTCTCTCCTCTCCCTTTCTCTCTGTGTCTCTTTCCTCTCACTTATCTTCTCTGTCTCTCCCCTCTCCTCTGTCTCCCTATTTCTCATTCTTTTTATTTTCTATCCCTCTATAGTTCAATTCTCAGGGGACAGTTGCACCTTGGTTGAAGCACCCTGCTTTTGCTGAGTATGTGTTTTTTGTGTTGGGGGCACATGTGCAGTGGTTTGGAGACTTGAAACTCTTTATCTCCCTTCCTCCGTAGTTATATTTGAGGTGGTTTGGAGATCTGAGGTTTGATAAGCAATCTGGATCATCTGGACCCCACTGTGATCCATCAGGCAGTCTCTTTTCATCTTGACCAGAATAGACAGCCCATACAATATGCAGTTAGAAGGCTTCAGTAAATATTTTTGTTCATTGGGTATAGGTCCATGAAGTTCTGATTACATGTTAAGCTGAAAAGTGTATATTTTTCTTTCCACTTAAAATAAACATATTGTTGAGATTTGCACTAAAAAGACCAGTAGACCCACAAATTTAGGAAGCTAAACATTCCCTGTGGAAATCAAATATTGCCCTGTCTAATCCCAACTCCCAAGCCCTATTTTTCTACTGGCAGAATTTACATGTATTTTCAAAATGTTCCAGGGTGTACTAAGATAAAAGGGATCACGCTGCAAATGTGTCAATGGTGTGACCATAGTTTAAGGGGTTTATTTAAAAAAAAAAATACAGTATGAATGTAACAAACATTTGCACAGGAGTAACGAAAAATTACCATAATTTGTGTACCGTATTTTCTGGCGTATAAGGCGACCCCCTAATTTTCTAGTTAAAACATAGGTTTTGCCCTATACTCACCGTATAAGACTACCCCCTACTATTAAATATTTTATGCCGCTGGATGTGCCCTAATATGTACTGTAGCTTCTGCTACATACAGAACTTCTCTATTAATTAATTAATTATTAATATTTTTGCCCGCTGGATGTGTATACAGTAAGCTTCAGCTACTTACAGAACGTCCCTGTGTTGTAATACTGTATGTACCACGCTGAGCCAATCACGGCAAGCAGTGTATTCTATTAATGCATAAAAAGCCTTCACGGATTGGCTGAGTCGGAGAGGCGGGTTATTACAACCTTTGCCAATCCGAGCAGGCTTTGTATGCATTAATAGAATACACTGCTTGCGATGATTGGCTCAGCGTGGTACATAGAGTATTACAGCACAGGGACGTTCTGGAAGTAGCTGAAGCTTACTGTATACACATTCAGTGGGCTAAAATATTAATGATAGAGATGTTCTGTATGTAGCAGAAGCTACAGTACATATTAAGGCACATCCAGCGGGCTAAAATATTTAAGAAGGACGTTCTGTAGCTACAGTACCCAGCGTAAAAGACGACCCCCAATTTTTGGGGTATTTTTTTACTATAAAAGGTCATCTTATACCCCGGAAAATACAGTAATTTTATTAACCATGATTTTAAATGCCATCTAGTGGCCATAATGCCATATGTTTCCTGACTGAGGTATTTCAGGAACAATTCTGCAATTTGGCCACTAATTGGCACTTATGATCATAGTAAATAATCACCTTACACAAAATGCAGTGATTTGTCATATTGTGTGTCTTACATCGTACAGTGAATCCTTGTATTAATTTACCCCTAAGTGTTGTTGAAATAACTCTAGGCTGGGCATTTTCCCTCTTGTTTATTCCCCAATTCCAAAATGCACCCCCTATAGGCCACTTTAGACTTTACTGTTGCTTACACAGAGCTTGATATAAAGTATTATATAAAGTGACACCACATTTGATAACATCACATAATGTAAGAAAATGTCGTTCATGATTTTTTTTTCGATTAACTTATATATCCAATACTAAATATTTTTCTTTGGAATTTCTTGATGAAAAAAAATCAAATATCCTTTTAAAAGCAATGCAATGCCAAGCAGGAAACTGATCAGTTTTAGGCTTTTAGCTCAAGGAAATGGCACTTTAATGTAGATGCACTGCTTTAATGGGAGGAATCGTTCAATGCTAATGCACCTTCGGACTGTTTTATGTTACTACAAATTCCAAATGGAAGAACCGTTAATTCTTTTTCCAGAAAATGACATTTGATTTTACATTTTGAATACAGAGGTACTAGCTATTGTTGGCCATCACCTTGTTTTCTGAACATATCCTTATCTTGGGCACCAAAGCTGACAACCTGCGTTTTTTTGGTAATGATTTCTGTACCATTGCCCTGTTCTTACTTAACACTTAATAATTGGGTGCTTGACCCACAGAAATTGTTCCTCTGTTTCACGGCCAATATTGAAAACCAGAAACCAAATCTAAATTTCAATCAACACTGATACCAGTGATCTTTTTAGTTGTGTAAAAGGGCTGTAATTCTTCCCATTAACCACCAATGTAAGGGGTGTTCTATTCTATAAATCTTAATATAAGGGGATATTCTTCCCACTGACCAACAATGCATGGCATTCTTCTACCCACCAATTGAAGAACCATTCTTCTCACTGACCACCAATGTAAGGGGTATTCTTTCCACAGATCCACAAAGTAGCAGGGTCATTCTTCCCTCTAGCCACCAATGTAAGAAGACCTTATTCCAGGGACATTCAGTGTAAGTATTATTTTTCCAACTGACCGCAAACGTAAGGATCAATCCTCCCACTGACCCTCAACATAAGGAGCATTCTTCCAACTGACCAGCAGTGTAAGAGGGGATCCTTCCCACTGACCATCATTGTAAGAGGGCATTCTTTCTACTGACCAGCAATGTAAGCAAAATCCTTACTAATGACCACTAATGTAAGGAAAATGTGTACTACTGACATTCTTCCCACTGATCACCAATGTAAGAAGCATTCTTCTCATTGACCACCAATGTAAGGAAAATTCTTACTAATGACCACTAATGTAAGTGACATTCTTCCTAGTGACCACCAATGTAAGAGGCCATTCTTCCCACTAACCAACAATGCAAGAGAGCATTCTTCTTAATTAATCTGCCTTGAGTGTCAAATACTCTAGGTACTTTAAATCCATCATTATTTTAATTACTATTCTAGCTACAGCTAATCATGCTAATGTGCTGGTTACTTTAGATTTAATTATTTTTAATGGGGGGTTTCGTGGGATTTAATAACTATTTTAAGGGTTCCTCTAGGATAAACGGAAAGGCTTGCTTATAGTGTGCTTCTTCCGCCATTTTTTAGTACCTGGTTATTGGCACTTTAGTCTGTTGGCTTGGCTGTAAATGTTCTGGTAACTTGAATTTAGCTTTAAAACCTTAATTTACATGTAGATGGCCCACCACAGTAAAAATATGTTAAAAAAAAGGTAATTTCAGATTATTATTTGAATGCATTGGCAGTTTCAACTGTTTTGAGATACAGATAATTTTTTTATCTCGACAGTCTTACTGCATAAAACATTTCTAGGTTGCCAAAAGTACTTTTATTACCCATAATGCTTTGCCATGTAATTTTATTCTTATCATTTGTCTTGTCTGAAAAAGTATTTCAAGTCCTGTTTGAGCTCTTTGAAATGGCTTTTTCCTCCTGGAAGTTTCCTACTCATTATTTTTCCATTTTTATCAAAAACATGGAAATGCAAAATGGAATGTAAAATATCTCCCTGTGTCTCTGCTACTATTAGGCTGGCTCCTCAGCTACCCCATGTTTATTTTATTGCAAGTGACATCCATTTGTTCTGATTGGCACACGCCACAAAATCTTCATTCCGTTTCAGACAAAAACAAGGGGGGGGGGGCAATAAAAAGATGGTTTCTCCGTCCTGTTACTATGCATTAAGAGATATAATATGCCAAGTAATTTAGTAGCCTGAAGATGTGACAGATATTCTTAATATCCAGGATGGCTGCCTGGGTGCCTTCTGCTCATAGTCTGCAAGCTGAGTGCTCCTGGCAGATAAGACGGGACTTGGATGAGTCTAATTGGGATTGTTTCTAAAGGACTGGAGAGATGTGTTTTTTTTTAATTCCCTCATTCTCCAAAACAAATTCTACTGCTAGTTTGAAATTGGTATATTTTAAAGGCCTGCTTGGCAGCTTATGGTCTTCAGCTGCTAAAGGACATTAGCAAAAATGACTGATTTAAACAAATGTTAAATCGTTTCATACAAGTCAGTGTCAGGCTGGATTCATTATGTAAAAATTATGACTGTAACTGTTATTGCCAGTAAGCTTCCAGTGTCAGTGCTATGAGGATTTGCTGCCATGACCAAATGATTATGCAAGTAAAGGGTTTAGTTTAAGGTTTGGGTAAGTGTTAGGGTCAGGAATTATTTTGGCATTTGGGGTAAAGGTAAGGGTTGTCTGCTTTTCCAAAAATGTAAAGCTGAATTGAAATCCGATATCTTTTGAAATATAGCACACCAGTTCTCTTGCGAGAAAAAAAAAACACGGGAGAGAAATAAATAAAGGTGGGACTTTGTATGTGGATGCCCCCTTAAAGAAATGTTAAAATTGCAATCCTTTGTTCACATCAAACAGTCAATGGCTATAGTTAA
This sequence comes from Glandirana rugosa, assembly GCA_018402905.1. NCBI lineage: Eukaryota > Metazoa > Chordata > Amphibia > Anura > Ranidae > Glandirana > Glandirana rugosa. The sequence goes on from BLSH010461406.1 coordinate 1,356,696, forward strand.
TAAGGCAAAATGTGCCTCATTCTTATAACAACCAAACCAAACACATATACATAACATGAAGAACACATAAACCCATCTCTTAGAACCCCCCCCCCCCACGGCATATTCAACCCAAAAACCACCCAGAGGCAAATAATGACTCCAGTATCCCCCGAAAATGAGAGTATGGAAAAATGATGATCACAAGAATACGCTGTGGATGGGTTCCCCATCTCAATGTGTTTCGTTTAAGTGCTTATTCAGGAGAGGGGTGCTCTGCAATCAAGAATAAGAAAACAGAATAAAACATCTCATCAAGCCAGTTAGACTGTCATTGAATAACATGTATGTTATGTGTTGGCTGCACGGGACGTTTAAAGAATCCAAGACACTGAGTCAACTTATTGATCAAGCATAGGTATAGATGAGTTTGCCATGAATGTGCTGTGTTCAGCTAGTATCAGGCATGTGGGAGCCTAGAAACCATGTAAAGCCCCAACATATTTAATTCATGGCATGCTCCAATAGGGGTGGAGGGAGAGTTAAGCCGGTACTGTACTTTATTTCTGCCCTCAGTATGTTTCCCTGCCATAATCTCCCGCATGCGCATTATTCGCCGTGCTCTGTCTTTGGCTACGGTCTTCGTCTCCACAACCCCTGTGACGTAGAAAGTCACAAGGGTCCAGGATCAGCTTCTCAATGAGGAAGGAGTCTCGCGGGACTGATGCTGAGAGTAGGAAATGACGTAGCCCTGGCATAGACCCAGCATTTTTTAGGCAGCATATGCATGCTGGAAAATTAGGGATAACGGTGCATGTGCAGGTGATGTCATTTAAAAGAAAAACACTGATTACTTGGAAAGGAATCGGGTAAGAGGAGAATAAAAAAAATGCCAAATAATACTATAGCCTGTTATTACATAGTTACATAGTTAGTGAGGTTGAAAAAACACACAAGTCCATCAAGTCCAACCTATGTGCGTGCTTTTATGTCAGTATGACAATGTATATCCCTCAATGTTGTGGTCCCTTAGGTGCCCATCTAATAGTCTTTTGAAATTATCTATGCTCCCAGTGGAAACCACTGTTTGTGGAAGAGAATTCTACATCCTTACTGCTCTTACCATAAAGAACACTCTGCGCAGCTTAAAGTTAAACCGCCTTTCCTCTAGTTTTAATGAATGGCCGCGTCTTTGTGTGCTCCCTTGCACGGAATAGTTTTGTCCCTATTGTGGGGTCACCAGTACAGTATTTGTACATTGAAATCATATTCCCTCTCAAGCGTCTCTTCTCCAAAGAGAATAAGTTCAGTGCTTGTAATCTTTCCTCATACCGAAGGTCCTTCAGTCCCTTAATTAGCTTTGTTGCCCTTCTCTGAACCCTTTTTAATTCCAGGACATCCTTTCTGAGTACTGGTGCCCAGAACTGGATGGCATACTCCAGATGCGGCCTCACCAGAGACTTGTAGAGGGGGAGAATTATTGATTTATCCCTGGAGTTTATCCCCTTTTTGATGCATGCTAATATTTTGTTGGCTTTGCTTGCCGCAGCTTGGCATTGCATGCCGTTACATGCCATTGCTGAGCCTGTCCTCTACTAGAATCCCTAGGTCCTTTTCCATCCTAGATTTCCCCAGTGGCTCTCACCCTAGTGAGTAGTTTGTATTTATATTCTTGGTATCCAAATGCATTATTTTACATTTTTCTACATTAAACCTCATTTGCCACTTATCTGCCCACCCCTTTCATTTGCAAGGTTTCCACATCCTGTGGAGAAATTATTGCCCTGCTTGGCTTAGTATCATCTGCAAATATTGAGATTGAGCTATTAACCCCATCCTCCAGATTGTTTATGAATAAATTGAAGAGGATTGGTCCCAGGACAGATCCCTGGGGGACCCCACTTTCCACACCAGACCATTCTGAGTACTCCCCGTTTATCCCCACCCTCTGGACTCTCCCCTGTAACCAGTTTTCAGTCCATGTACTCACCCTTTGATCCATGCCGACAGACCTTAGTTTGTACAGTAAGCGTTTGTGGGGAACTGTATCAAATGCTTTTCCAAAATCTAGATAAACCACGTCAACGGGCCTTCCTTTATTTAGACAGCAGCTTACCTCCTCATAGAAGGTTAATAGATTGGTTTGGCATGAGCGATTCTTCATGAAACCGTGCTGATTACTGCTAATGATACTGTTTTCATTACAATAATCTTGTATATAATCCCTTATTATTCCCTCCAAGAGCTTGCATATAATTGATGTTAAACTAACTGGCCTGTAGTTCCCAGGGATATTACCTTGGACCTTTTTTATATATTGGTGCTACATTGGCTTTTCTCCAATCAGCTGGTACCATACCAGTCAGTAGACTGTTTGTTTTTAAAAATTAGGTACAGTGGTCTGGCAATTTCTTGACTGAGTTCCTTAAGGACCCTCGGCTGCAAGCCGTCTGGTCCCGGTGACTTATTAATATTACGTTTTTCAAGTCTATTCCTAATTTTATCCTCAGCCATGAGGGTGCTTCATGTGACGTGTCGTGAGGTCCTACATTATAGTTTTGAATACTTGAGCCCCTTGTTTCCTTCGTGAATACTGAGGAGAAAAATAAGTTTAACGCCATCTCTCCATCCTTGATAACCAGATTCCCTTCATCATTTTTTATGGGGCCAATATGATCTGACTTCCCTCTATTACTATTTATATACTTAAAGAATTTCTTGAGATTCTTTTACTCTCCTCAGCTATGTGTCTTTCATGTTCTATCTTAGCCGCCCTGATTGCACCCTTACATTCCTTATTGCATGCCTTATAAAGCTGGAGTGCTGACAGAGACCCCTCAGCCTTGTATTTTTTGAAGACCTTCTCCTTTGCCTTTATATGTGCTTTTATGTCAGAGTTAAGCCACCCAGGTTTTTTATTAGCTCTTCTAAATTTATTTCCCATTGGGATACACTGGCTAATACCTTTGTTTAGTATGTCTTTGAAGCACTCCCATTTTTCCTCCGCATTCGTTGTTCCTAGAATTTTACCCTAACTAACATCTTCCAGCAAGGAGCGTAGTTTATGGAAGTTGGCCCTCTTAAAATTCAGTGTCTTTGTATTCCCCTTATGTTTCCTATTTGTGTGACTTACACTGAAACAAATTGACCTGTGATCACTATATCCTAGATTACCCCTTACTTCCATGTCTGTGATCAGGTCTGTGTTGTTAGTAATTAGAAGGTCTAATAATGCTTTTATTCTAGTTGGTGCATTTACCATCTGACCCACAAAATTGTCCTGCAGGACATTTAGGAAATGTCGAGCCTTAGCTGAGTGTGCAGTCTATATCTGGATAATTAAAATCCCCATTATAATGACACTTCTCATCTTTGACACAGTTCCAAACTATGATATGAGGTCCGCCTCCCCCTCTTTTCTCTGGTTAGGGGGCCTGTAGCATATTCCTAGTATTATGTTCCCCTTGGTATCTTCCTTTTGTAGCTCTACCCATAAGGATTCAACCTCCTCCCTTGATCCACTAGTAATGTCATCCCTCGCATTTACTTGTATGTCATTTTTCATATACAGGCACACCCCTCCCCCCTTTTTGCCCTCCCTATCCCTAGCCAGCCAATCATGAGAGCTGTTAAACCAAGTCTCTGAAATTCCCACAAAATCAAACTCCTTTTCTTACAGTATCAGCTCTAGTTCTCCCATCTTGTCTGCCAGACTCCTGGCATTAGTGAACAAGCCACATAGTTTTGTCTGGATGCCTACTGGTTTCTTGTTGGGTATTTCTTGGCTGCATACAGGATTTGTTGCACTACTTACCTCAGGTTTAGGTTCCTCATTTGGCCTACCACTGCTGCCCTCAATGCTTCCCTCTGAACTTTGTTTCACACTGGCTATTTCTAAGTCTAGACCCACCCCCTCGTTGCCTAGTTTAAAAGCCCCTCTAGCTTGTCGGCCATCCTCATTCCCAGCCGGTCTGCATCTTCCTCATTTAGGTGCAGTCCGTCCCTTCTAAAGAGCTCGTAGCCGATTGAGAAATCGGTCCAATTCTCCAGGAACCCGAAACCCTCCTTTCTACACCAGCTCCTCAGCCACTTGTTAACTTCCCTAAGCTCCCGCTGCTTCTCTGGTGTGACTCGAGGTACCATTAGTATTTATAAGAATATTACCTTGGAGGTTCTAGTCTTCAACTTTGCTCCTAGATTGCTTTTTTAGGACACTCCACCTTCCTCTAACTTTGTCATTGGTGCCAACATCCGTGATGTGCCGAACCTGAGCACCCGGTAAACAGCATACAGTTCGGCGCTTCAGGTCTTTGTGACAGATTGCCCTCTCTGTGTTTCTAAGAATTGAGTCCCCTACCACCACAATCTGTGGTGGTAGGGGACAATCTGTGGTTATTAATTAAAAAAAAAATGCTGAGAATGGGTATACAACCGCTTTAAGTCTGAGAAGTTCTGTATATGACCATAGTACAGTTGCCATGGTTGCAAGAAGAGAAATTCAGTTCTAGAAAAAAATAGGTAGTAGCAGACTGAAATGGAAAAGTCTTTTTTACAAACTGGCTTTCATGGCAATCGTATGTATCAGTTTTTAATGAGGATGGAGTTTTCCTTAAAGTAACATACATTGCCTTTGATTTTGAGATACAATAACCATAGCTGAGCACAAATCCATTTCCCTTTTTTGTTTTATGAACCCGGGTAGAACCCCCCCTATTTATTTCTGAAAATATCTTCCACGGTACCCGTACTATAATTACATTTCTAACACCCCGCTATGCCTATATATGCTTCCCGTTATTAATTTTGTCATGTGTAAGAAAAATATCAATGAACCTCATAAATATAAAACAGAAACAAGGTGTGACTTTTTTATGGTGTTTGAGGATTAAACAGATGGAGGTAGCTCTACACCCGGGGCAGTGGAATTGTACAATAATTTGTATTTTTTCTGCTGCTGCAAACCATTTAATAACTTTTCAATATTAAGCCCCGGGGCTTTAGGTAGTACAATAATAAAGACCATGGAACCTTTAATCTATACTACTGTAGTTATAATAGAAAGCATGGTTATAACCGGACAAATTGGAGGCAGACAATGCTTTCTGTTCCCCTTAGAACAGTTTCATGAATACTTTAAATACTATACTATTTTCCACATTTTTTTCCTGAATTGACTTCATTTCTCATGTCACAATGACAGGGAACGGTGATTGTTTTATCCTTTATGAGAATTTGTATTGATTCTTCTTTGTCTTGTTTTGGCGGAAATAGCCAACGCTGTGTCGCGCCAGACGCAATGGGTCAGTTGAATAAAACTGATTTTTTTTAAATCTGTGTAACACCTAATACAGACCACTGATGTATAGACAGGTGGCACATAAAACAAGAAATAAGAACTGTAATCTAAACTAAAATTCTTTGTAGTTTCTTAAAGTGAAATTAAAGGCTAAATGACAAGGTTTGCGAGAAGACATGTAATGTGTCTTCTGCAATAAAATAAACCTACCTGCCTGCACGCAGTCTTATATGGCACATTACATCACCGGTGCAGTCCCTGTGTTCCAGAAAGACACTTGTGCATGTGCAGGAGTTACACCGCCATGCTGGCCAATCAAGAGGGCCAAAGATCGGCACCCAAAAGAAGCTGGGGAGAAGAGACACTTTGTGTATGTTGAACAATTGGAGGTGAAGTATTGTGACTTAAAGTAATTGTAAAGTCTCGTTCTTTTCTTAAAAAAAATAACAAACATGTTATATTTACCTCATCTGTGCAGTTGATTTTACAATAGAGCAGCCCAGATCCTCCTCTTCTCGGGTCCCTCTTTGCTGCTCCTAGCCCCTCCCTTCTATCGAGTGCCCCCTCAGCCAGCTTTCTATGGGGGCACTCAAGCTGAGTCAGAGCTTGGGTATCCATTCAGACACGGAGCCTTGACCCGGCCCAGCTCCCACTCTGCCCTGATTGGCTGACTGACTTTGATTGACAGTCGATGGCACCGCTGCTGTGTCTTGGCCTATCAGGAGGAGTGTCCCGGTTGGTTTAGACATTCATGGACATCGCTGGAGAGAAGGGGCTCATGTAAGTAATTAGGGGGTGCTGGGGAGGTTGCTACAATCAAAAGGTATTTTATCTTAATGCATAGAATGCATTAAGATTTAAAACCTTCTGCCTTTACAACTCCTTTAAAGGTTAAGCTCACCTAATTGTTTTTTTTTTCGAAATTCCTTATGTACCAATATAGCATTAATGTACTTCTTTTGCAAAAATAATGAAGCTTTTCATTTATTCTACACCCACTGTCCTCATGGATGTTTTCAAGATATGTTATAATTTCAATTCCATCCTTTTTAACTACGTACACATAAATCACTCTTCCCACTAGTGACTAACTAACGTAAAGTAAATTTTGCACGTGTACCTTTACCTACCCATCCATCCTCCCACCTACTACGTCCCACACACAATTACTCCAGTCGACCAGTTGAGGAAGGACACAGTACTGGATATCAGACGGGTCTTTCATTCCATCTTCATTACCTATGTACAAACTTTTGTAGGTACTCCTGTCACCCACATCTTATTTACTTTTCGAAGTAATAAAAACGTTTTCTTCATGTAATTACGATATAACCATGTATTCCTTAAAGCTTTTTTTT
>BLSH010461406.1:1366430-1379867 GCA_018402905.1 Glandirana rugosa
TTGGGGGGGGGGGGGGGCACTTTGCTAAGCAAGGGTGAAAAAAAAAGTAATTTTAAACCAACACAATTCTGTTTTTTTGATCCCTCGATTATGAGGCTTCATTTACTTTAGATCTTAACACAATGGTTCTGCCTTCCCTAGTGTGCGCTTGGAAGACAAAGAAGAGAGCCTTGTGTTGGGTGGTGACAAGCATAGCACAGTTATCCTTTAAGGACAGTGACAACATTAACTTTGCCTTCTCTTTGGGCTGCCCATTTACCTCTGAGCTCTCTCCTTCATGTAAACCACCCAAGTATCCCCCGCCTATCAGCCAACTAAACAAATCTCAGGTAATTAAAATGGTGAGTCTAGAAACTTAGGCTATGATTTTTGAAGGACCCTATGAGGACAATAAAAAGAGGTCTCATATATTGTAAATCTATGTTTATCTAAATGTCCGATGCACACAATGACAATACATGTTTTTTTTTCTGCGCTATTGAGCTTTGCATCTAAAACACTACTAGATGAAGTCCATGGGACAGGACTCTTCATGGTCAGAGATTAAAGTGATTGTAAACAATCACCTTGTAAAACAACGCATTCAGTATAAAATGGAAATGAAAGGCAAAACATTTTTGTATAGATATAAAAAAAAAACATGAATACACTTTTTTCACTTTTTTTTATAAGTGATCACATTCCCTCTGTTCTCAGCTGCATAAGAGCTGAGGGGAGGAGAAACAGCAGCACACTGAGCTTCCCAGTAAATAGCTGTGCAGTGGGGGCATGTCATGACAAGTCTGATCATTGGAGGAGAATACACTAAGTTCCCAGCATAGCTAGAGAACTGTGCTTTTCTGCTTAGTGTGCTCTGATCTTAATAGGAAAGCAAGGGGACTAATCAGGAACCCCAGGGATTTCACATAAAGGAACACATACAAATAGAACAGTAGACTCTCTCATATATGTTTATGGTACAGCAGGCACATATGAGGAATATGAAGCCTTGGGGTAACAAACACTTTAAATACCTATATTCCCTGATTAGATATTCTCTTCCAGTCCTCTTTTTCAATGTCCTTTACACATTTTAAATAATAGTACAATCTCAATGCATCAAGAACCTTATACACTGTCCTAGTCTGAAAAGGAGCAAGCAAACTTTCCGAATACGTCGATCATTTATTCAAATATCACTCTCTAATGTTTGCACATACACATACACAACCATGTTTAATTAACACTCTTTCTTGCTACTGTGGTCTGGTAAAAATGCCCTGGTCCACGTTAGTTTTAATGGCATAGGTATTTTGAACACAACATGCCCCGTTTCATTTTTTTGCTTTATATTTTATTTACAGGTACTCTCTTTATAATTAGTTACATTTATATTGCATTTTATTTTATATTGTTTTTTTTCCCCACAAAATGGTTACTAATTTATTCCAGATGCCAGCTCCACACATTCTTAGCACCTTATGAATTTAATTTCATGAAGATATTTAATTTTTTCCCCCCGATTATTAAATGCTAAAAATAGGCAAGCCTTGAACATCTTTTATCCTCTTGGATAAAGCTATGGAATTTACTAATATTTTATACCGTTTCTTGCATCTGAAAATACCCCAGGGCGACAGTATAGTGACTGGAGATGACAAAGGAACTTATATCCAAGTTAATGAGAAGTTCACAGCATACATTGGACAAGCTTTGTCATTACTTTGTCCTCAGATCGCAGTCTCTGAATTTTAATTTGCAGTACATAATACCGCCTTAATGAGATCCAGAGGAACATGCCACTGAAGCTGCTCCTACGATTATGAGATTTCCTTTACTTTTTTTTTATTTAATTTCTTCAATATTGCTTTATGAGAGTAAAACACAACACATGAAGAAGATATTTGATTTTTTTGGCACAGACTGCAGGACAATTGTAGATTCTGCAGATTTCAGTGACGATGTAGGCAAGGAGGAGGTCATTTTAATTTCACATCGATTTATCGCCGCGCTGGGGTTTTTTGAAGAAGTCTGTATTAACTCATTCTGCCATGCACTTTCTAAATTGACAGTGATGGGCCGTAAGCAGCTTTATAAAAATTGATCTGTATCTCTCAGATTATGGAACACGTTGGGTCTCAGATCTTTATTTACTTAGGTCTCGGCTGCAAAAGTATTATGTTGTATGTGGCCAAGCCCATTTAAATGAAAAGAATGAAGGCATTCGTGTTACATTGAAGATGTAAGTTTATTGGTTTATCATTATTATTGATCTGTATAATGCTGGCATTATCTGCAGAGATGTTCAAAACTAGAGCATATATCCATTTAGTGTTTTGTGGTGTTAATAAAGATCAAGGCTTTAAAATATATGACTTGTCTGGTTGTCTAAGAGCATAATGTGAAGCAAATACGTGAAAGCCACACTGATTGTAAACCAAGATACAGCTGCCTGCAGACTTTGACCTTCCCAGAAAATTTAATAGACTGCTTCTCTTGCGTGCCGGCCCTGTGGGGTAGAATCTTTGTCATCTTTCTTGACTGCTAGTCTACTCTGTGACTTCCCACACAGGGTGTGGCTATATCCTACATTGGACTAGAAACTTCAAAGAATCTTGTGCAAGATTTGTAGGTAGCGCTTGGTTTTGGACTGGGAGTGTAAAATTAAGTTAAATAAAGCAAGATGTGGATAATTGGGGAGATCTCTCTTTACTTCCTGTCTTGAAGATGCAGCAGGAAGTGAGAGAAAAACTATCCAAATTTGGGGCAATTCCACTCTTAGGCTTAGATGTGGATCGCACAAAGTTACAGGGTGTTTGCAGAGATCCCCATTCACTTGAATGGCATGCGTTCTGCGAGCTTACTGCCTGCTGATCATGGCATGTTGGATAGTTTTCATCTAGGCATGTTAAAACCTCTGTCAGCTTAAGGGGGAGGGGACATTGGGGGGTTAAAAAAAAAAAAAGACAGATCAACTGTGCGTTTTTAGGCCCACCTCCATCCACTAATTGTCTCATACCTGTATGTGAAGCCTGAGATGACAAGATTGGCCTCTTGCACAGTTACCATCTGAGCAGCCCTGCATTGTGAGACAGGGACTGTGGTGGTGACAAAAAGTCACAGTTGCCAAGGTGGAGTTGCTGTGAATGGGAACTTGAGAGCACTGGTATCTGACAAGCAAAAGTACAGCTGGTGATGCACTGTGGTAGCACCAAGTTCAGTGGATGGCTTACAACAGGACATACACTGAATCAGAGTCAGGAACAGGAAGAGATTGGCAACAATTGTGCAGTGATGTACAGAGTCACTACAGAGGCAGAAGCGTGGCCACTAGTCCAGGCCGGGGTCAGTAGCAGAGGCAGACAGCAAACATGAGCAGGTAAGGATAATCCAAGAGCAAGGTCAGATTGGAAGCCAGGTTGGTAAGAGGAGCATGGATGTGCATCAAGCATTGATCATGGAGACAAGGCTGAAGACTATACAACACCAGACTAGTGCAGGTTTCAGGTTTAAATAGGCCGTCTGCCAGCAATGTGCGCACGTGCTCTAGCCTGACGGTTGGTACCATGATCCTGACACTAGTATAAACAAGGCCTTACTCACTGTTACTAGAACAGGTGCCTCCATTGGAAGGTTTCCCCTCTCTTCTTGTTCTGGATTTTGGTCAAACAAAGAGAGTAACTCTTAGCAGCAAGGAAACTAAATAGCTATAGAAACTGGATGAAGGTTCCAAGCTGTCTATGCCAAAACGATATTCAGAACTAACAAAGCTAAAACCAAAATAGTTTTTTCAAAAGCGTATTTTGTTTTCTTTAAGGTATGTTCTGCTACTCCCCATTTTCTAGATATTCGCATAACATGCACGTGCTACACAAGGCATTTTTTAATTTCATTTGGTTAAAAATTACCTCTCCACTTTAAATTAGAATGAGTTTAGGCAGTTCAAAGGGCACCAACTGGCAGACCTTAAAGGGCCTCTTGGTTTGCTTTTCAGCTCCTGGTTTTCAGAGTTATCTTCAGTCACAGTTGGTAAATTGTGTGGTGGGTGGTGCAAATTAAATCTTTCAGAAGTAATCCTGGACAGTTCTAAAAATGTTAATATCTGCATATTTAGATGTATAAAACCATCTGTTACTGGTTCACCTATTAATTTACATAGTCTTGGTAAATGCTGAATAGCATGTGAATTCCAAAGAGGGATAGCAGCATATGGGACAAGTTGCTGACCAGAGAGACCTGATTGGTTCTAATGGGTGACTGCAATTTAAGTATAATCATTACACTTCACACCAGTAATAAGTGCTTGTATTGCAGTCTTCATATTGTTCAGGATGATATTTATTCTTATGTTTTTTTGATGCTAAGACTGCTTACCATCTGGCTTTATTTGGCCACTGAGTAGAAATAAGATGAGATGAAATCTGGTTGGCATTAATTACTTGTCTTTTACTGGTAGGTACAATACTAATTATCACCATGTGTGAGGAGTTTGTCCTTAATGGAGGGTTGCCCATGAATGGAATTAGGACTGGTGCCATTAAAGAACAGATTAATAGTGCACGTGAGGAGACTGATGGTTGCGCATGTAATTGTGTCCTTTCATCTCTCTGCTTTTCTATCTTCCTGCTGCAAATGCTAAATGGAATAGGTTCCCCTCTAAACCTGGTCACAGGCTTCTTAATACCTAACCCAATCCCACTTAAAGTGGGCTCTTAATACTTAACCTTCCGTCACAATGCTAATATTTAACCTTACCCTCAGAGTGAGCCAACTCATCTGCACCTATTTTTTTTTAAAAGTAGATTCTTAAAGGTGTCCAATTTAAGAATTACATTGTTAAAGTGGTTATCAATGTAATGATATCACATGACCATTGTATCACAAAACCTGCACCATTTTGGTCACACGTCAGCCATGACAGTTCTAACTTAGGAAACCCCTCACTCCTCGTCCCCCCTCCCAACAACTTAGGAATGCCGAGGTCCTCGTACAGGCTCCAAAAAGTCTGGAGATGTTTTGGTAAGCCTGATCATAAATCAATAATTTAGATCCATTAAGAGACAGCACAGGATGCCTTGAAGATAAGGACCATAAACCCCCTCCCTCGGGCAGCTGTGACATTCCAGAGACCCTCAAGCAATTTTAAAGCTCAGAATTACCCACATTTCATAACTCCAGATAGGAACGTGACATCTTAATAAAAGGTATATATTTGAATGCGGAAAGTCATAAAACGAATACAAATGTCAATGAATTCCATCATTCCTGAACCCACTGATAGTTTATCCTCTTCCCGGGGTCACAGGAAGTGACAAGCCTGTTGTGTTTAGACTTATTGTAATGCCCTGTGCCGAGCTTGAATTCCTTAATGGTGGGTTTGCCCGCTAATCCCATCCCAAGATATGTTTTTTATACTGCAAATTGCATATTAGGGAGAGTTGTTATTTCGCGATCTGCCCTGGACAGCCTGCGGGCCCTCCTTGCCCATGTGGGTGGGCAGGGGCATATGGCCCCACCCCTTGGCCTCCAGAGAAAAGGGAATAGACCGGATAGTGCTGAGTTCTCACCTTACCATCAAAGAACGAACATCCGAGAACCTATAGACTCATCAACGAATCTCTGATTAATCACGGACATTTACATGCAAGTAACTTTTCCCCTTCCATTCTGTCCTATCTCTTTGCTGCTGTACATTATGTCTCTAATTGCTTTGTAACACCATTTTTTCTGTAAATACTTTTCTGCCCCAAACTTGACCTTTTCATTATTAAATCTTATTCTGAAAAGTGTTAATCTTGTCCCTAAAGTTCTTAATGCAAGGTATAACGAACCTGTTCCTTTGAGGAGCACTACTGTTTTAGGATAACTCATCGGAATATCCCTGTCTGTGGTGACAATGTGTGTTACAGGTGATTATTCTAAAATCATAATTGGTATTGCTAAAATCTTGAGTTCCTCTTACTCGGTCCAAAGAAGAGGTGATGGCACTGAAAGGGTTAATTGCTTAAATTGGCCCAGTAACAATCGCTCTCAGGCGGCTGGCACTTAGACGGTGGTCCCGCAAGCTGGAGAATCTTTGGGCTGGAAGCAGCTGAGAGTGGTATTGTTATGATGGTGACAAGCGTGGTGTGAGCTCAAGTGGTCCTTTGTCACCGGTGAGTGAGGAGGGCAGTAAACTGATACCCGCGTTTGTCACAATAAACCCTTAAAGATATAGTAAAAAAACCCTTAAAGATATAGTAAATAACCCCTATAAACCTTTAAAATGAGCCAATTCTTCTGAACCTAAGTTTTTATGAAGCAGACATGCCACTACCACACCCCTGGCCAAAGCAGCCTATAACAATTAGTGTTCAGGCCCAAGCACCTGTCTACAAACCATGAGGCATGGCCTGTAGACATGGTCTATGACCAGAAAAAAAAATACATTAAAAAGCAGAAATCACTGAAACACACAAACTTGAAAGGTAAAGAAATATATACCATCTATAGTACCCTAATTCCATAATCGATCAAATAGATTAGTGTGTGAAACAATTTATAAAGCATTAACCACAGCCTCAAACATTCAATGTACATACGTAGTATACTGACCTCTATGTCATATCACAAAGACCAACAATTTTGGGGGAAAGAGGAAGATTTCTTTTTAATGAGAAGCTATGCAATTGGAGCTGACCGCGTTTTAAAATGGCAGCTCAGCAAACTATACAAACCGGAGAATATATAGAGCCTTTATTAGCATTAGGAATCAGCTAGGGATTAAACTTAACTAATTATAACAAGAACAAGTCAAAGATTTATTTTTCTTTGGTATCATTCAATAAGCGTTCACTCGCGTTGCCTCATTAAGAATTATGACAGATATAAATATTTATTCCCCCATGTTAAAGTTAATACAGGAGGATTAAATCCAATGCCAAAGACTTTATCCGCCGTGTTTTGCAGCGCATTAACTAGAGTCACACCAACGCCGCATGTTTACAGAAGTAGACCATAACGAACATCTGTGTGCGGCAACATCACCGCGGAGCGAGCGCCATGTTTCTGTTGGCGAGACAGTGAAGTTGCTTTGGGGTCAGGCCGTGAATTTAAATGAGACTTATTTGCGTGCTGACGACATTTCTTGGTACTGATGAGGTGAAAATGGCGGGGAGTGACACTAAACTATTTTAATGATGGGCTCATGTGAGTAAGGTATCTCATTAAGTCTTCTATCTCCCCCCTCCCCCCCAATAATTACCCTGGGTAAATGGGATTAAGCTTGTTAAAATGCTATGCATGCAGCCATCATTAGCATCTTTTATGTAAATAAGTGACATAATGAGATTTAACCCTTTCGCGCATGGCTATAAGGCCGGTTAATGAGAGTTTGTTTACAGGAGACTTATCTTTACAAAGCTCGAGTCATAAAATATTGGCAGAAAATTCAGGTGGCCCCTTCTAGTCCTCTCAGCAAGTCCTGAAATTGTTGCTTGCGTGGAGCTTTTTTTCAGTCTTCTATGCTGTTTGTGGCATAGAGCTTAAGTTTAGTGGTCTATGTTCGTTTTTGTACATTCAATTAACATCTCACTTAATTTTATCATTTGATAAATCATGCCCTGTCCTCTGTTTTATTTGATTTTTGCTTGGAAAAGCTTTAAATACCTTTTATGCTCAGTAATGAGGCTACTTCCTGCTCTCACTCTGAAGTGGTCCTCAAGGAGCTTACAGTCTACTGTACCTTCATATGTACATATACATATACTAGGGCCAATTTAGACAAGAGCTACAATAATTAAGCTGCCAGCATGCCTTTGGAGTGTTGGGAGAAAACCAGAGTCCCAGAATAAACCTACATAAACACAAGGAGAACTTGCAAACTCCATGGAGATAGTGGCCTGGTTGGGATTCAATTCAAGGAAAGCTAGCCACTAAGTCAGTGTGTTGACCCAGCTGTGCCTAAAATAGGCAAGGGAGCATGTCTGACCATTTCTATGTAAATTACTGAGTGCACTGGGTCATTTATAGTGCCTATTAGGTTATAGTCAGGGCTTTCATTCAGCGGGAACGCAGGGGAATACAGTTCTGGCACCTCCAACACTGAATGTATGTAGTGGTAAGGGATGGTGGAGTGTTTTGGGAGGTCTAATGTTGCTGGCTACTCCGGCGGAGTAGCCAGCAACATCGTTGCTGGTGGGGGATCTATTATTGCTGATGGGTCTTGTGTTGCTGGGAGCGATTTACTGCTGAGGGAAGGGTCTATTGTTGCTTGCTGCTGGAGGGTCTATTGATGCTGGTGACTGGGAGATCTTTTGTTACTGTTGGGGGTCTATTAATGCTGATGTGGATCTATTGCTACTGGGGGGGCATTTTGCTGTTGGGGGGTCTATTGTTGCTGGGGGTATCTTTGTTGATGGGGAGGATATATTGTGGCTGGCTGCAGGGGATCAGGGATGGTGCTCAGAGGTTGGTAAGGGGTGGAGACAAGGGATGACTTGGAAGGGGTGGAGTACCTGCACCTATTCTCTGAGAAGCAACACCCTGGTTATAGTCATATTTAGACACTGATCAAAACTGCTTTAACAAGAAAGTGGAGATATGACTATGAAAAGTGAAGTTCCTAGTACATTGTCTATCTGACTGCTTAGTTATATCTGATAGTTTAATTGGGCTTTAATGTGATCCTATCACCATAGGGTCTTTTACAGAAAAACATCTGCCCTGTAAGGGTTCTTTCACATTTGCGGTGGACTGTGGTGCCCTCTGATGAGTGTCACGGTCCCATTGAGTTCAGTGGGCATATTTGACTGGCGGTACTGCCTGTCAAACTTTGCACGCCATTTTAAAAATGTCGTGGCAACGAAGCAAAGCATCATCATGGTTGCACCATGTGCACTGCCCTATGCAGCTGTATTTTGCCAATTCGGGTGGGTGGCCAAGGGGAAGTAAAACCACTACTCTAAAAGAAGAGGCACCATGATTAACTTTCTCACAGCCTGTGCCTTAAAATGCAGTGGCTCCAGTTCTCTAGGCCGCCGCAGATATTCCACACTTCCAGATGCGTGAAGCAGCAGCCTTTCAAGACATGGGTTGGGCTGCCAAATGTTTCATACACATTTTTGCAAACACACGCTGCTTTCTCCAGCTTATAAACGTTTAGCTAAATTGCACTACATTGTGTATAATGGCCGCTATGTTGTCTGGAAGCCACAGAAGCAGATCTATTCAAGATTCAATTCCTGATACAAGAACAAACGTTTTTTGGAACATTCTTCTTTTTTCGAAGCAATGCAAAAAAACAAAAGGTGTAAATGCCATTATTCTTTACATAATTATTTATGGATGGAGTGTTTGCCAGGGGTTCCCTTTTTTTAAAATAAGAGTTTCATCTTAGCTTACATATCCCAGATACAGTTAGTTTTTACCTAAAAAAAATATGGTAAACACAAACAAGTATTCCGGAGAAAGTATCTTGTTTAATCTGGGAGTTTTAAAGCTTGCAGATGGTCGCTGCCTACCTTGCTAACAAAAAGCTGTCTTATGTGTTGGCTCCAACATAAGGGCCTGGGGGAGGAGGGTGGTAATTGCATATTTTGGCCCTATTAACAGATGGGGGTGGGAGGGGATTCTGTGAAGTTGATTATAAGAAAACACATGATAGAAAGCACCAAGAGTTTATGAAACAACAGACTGGCAGAGTTAAAAATGTTTCATCATATTTTAATTATTCACCAAATTCAGGTCCAAATGTGTGTTTTTTTCTTCCTGGACCTTCTGTCGTACTGAGCAGCGTTGTATGATGTATAATTACTTATAGCCCATCTGTTGTGGCTGCTTCTCCTAGGGCTGTGGAAAAGTGCTGCATCACCTGTAACTGACATATACGGAATATCACAGAAAATAGTAACCACCTACTGTACACCAAAGATGGTAGAGCATCAAGGTACAGCACACAGCTTCTATTTAGTCCATTCTGGTATCCATTTATACCATAAGGCGCCCTTAAAGTGGCTGTAAACCTCTGAAATGAAAATTGCATGTCCCTCTATCCTAATGATAACTTGCCACACAGGTGTGACAGTGTTGAATTGTAAGTGTGTTAACTTGCTGCACATTTTTCACTGGCAATATGTATACTTGAAGAGCACTTGAAGTACAAGTTCTATTTGACACTTTTCCAAGTTGTAGCAAATGTGTGTGGCAAGTCTCTAGCAAGAGCAAAGTTGCAGTAGTGAGTCTGCGGCAAGAGCTCTGCAAGTCTACAGCATGGACATTCAGCCACAGTGCCCCCTGTGGTGGGATGACTATAGCACAACATAACTGAACCAGAACTTGCAGCAGGCTAGCAGAATGTTTGCAAAGAAAGTTGACCTGGAGTCATGCAATGCAGACTTGCTGCAATTGTGCAACAAACTTGTAAAGCCTGGCAAGTCTAGCAATAGCTTAGCAAGTTATTTTCAAACTTTCAGCGCAATTGCCTGCTATTTGGGATAGTGTGTACTTGCCTCAATTTAAAGCACATAGTGTCATTTCTACTATCTGCATTAGTCACCTTTGACAGGTTATCCTGATACCACATTGTCCTTATAGATTCCTACCCCCCCCCCCCCAACACACAGAAGGGAATTGACAGCCTTGGCTGTGCAAGGTTCCCTATGAGACTGTGTAGAGGGGGTGTATATTTTCTCTCCACTCAAGTCTCTGATTACACTAAGCCCTCTAAGCACAGTGTGTAACATCAGATCCCCACCCCCTGCCTGCTGGAGTCAAGAAAAATACTTTTATCTGCGTGTTTTAGAAGGCTGTAGAGAAGGAAGAGCTGCAGATAAATAGGTACAACTTATGTAGGAGGATTTATTTGACCTCAGTGCATCACTTCAGTGGTTATATCTAAGGGTTTACAACAAATTTAATGTATAGCTGTTCTTTGTCTGTACAAAGAAAAGCAACAAATTCACTCTAACCCCTCCTCTACCTCCTTGGCAGCACATACCCACATTTTTCATCTCCCCACTTTGTTTACATGGCGGAAGTGAAGAAAGACAGCTTCTTGTAAGCTCTGTGTCACACTTGTCATTTGAGGACTGCCCCCATCTCCATGTGACAGGGTCAATCACCAAGCACCAGTGTTATCGCGTGAATGGAGTCACATGCTCCTCCATACTAAGAAGTTCTGGGCATTTTTTTCACAGACGGGTATATCCAGTCATTTTTTTGCATTTGAATTTTCAGTGGCACATATAACTGGGGGTGTGGACTTTGTGCCAAAATACGCTCTTTTTTCTCATCTGAGAAAGTTGGGAGGTATGTATTCATAGAGGATTTCGTATTCCAGCTGAAGCAGAGTCAGGTTTAAAAATAAATGACAAAACTTAGGGTTAGGGTGCCTAAACATGGACTGTCTATCTGTTGTGAATGGTCTTTAAACCATCTCAATCCATAACTTGTTTGTCCCCGTCATTTGGGGCTGATGGATACCCACTGAGATTTTTGACAGCTGGGATAGAAGAAGCAGAGTTGCAAGGGATATATTGAAGCCTATGCAGATCCTGTTCAACCCTTTCTGTTGAAATTGTCCCTGACACAACCATATATTTTAATAATCTACATGTAATACCAACCTGACCATCGCTGTTGATAAGGCTGACAGCAACCAAACATAATTGTGAGGTGTGCATATCTGTTTGTTTTGGACATAAATATATATGGCATAGGTGGATGATCCACCAATCTGTTCTCTTGGAACACAATCTTACCCCAGGGCTACTAAAACTGGTAAGAGTAAGACAACCCTTCTGTTTACTTAATTGGATTCGAAAAAGCATAATATGATGTGAACACCGCATATACTTATAACTTACCACCGCACCTAAACTTCATTTTAAATTATTACTTTTATAGCTCTTTAGTTAGACCTCATTTACAATACTGTGTCCAATTTTGGAGACCTTCAGCTGGCCATACATTATACAATGTAGTGAAAGGGCCTCCCTGATTGCATACTAATTTAAAGTGTTTAGGTTTGACCTAAATCCGGAAAGGAAAAAATGTTTGCTGTGCTTTATGGACCTTTTAATTTGTTATTAAAAACGTGATTACGCTATGAGCATTTTTTCCTTCATTTACGGGGGAATGGCATTGATACACATTTGATCCATACATCCCAATACATCCCACTGTGATTGCGCAAGAAGGATCCATCTATCCATGCCAGGAGGATCTGTTTCTTATTGATCCGGATGTTCTGATGTGTATTACGTATGTAGCATCTGGTGAGTTGCTAGCACAAATGGTGGTCGGATAAAGTGATTGGGTGTTCTTTTCTGCTACCCTTAAACCACTGGTGTATGCGTGATGGTACTTCCACTATCCTACTCTATGTAGAGTCTGGACATACTGCACCATTATTTTCTTTTTTCCTTTCTGGATTACTATGGAGTCAACATGAAAGGACAAGGTCACCAGAAGATCCGGACCCATATGTAACATCTTATGCGTTTTTGCTGTCCTCTTAGGTGAGGCAGCTTTTGGATCTGGTGAGTTGCCATCTTGACCATTTTGTGTGTATCCGGTCATATAAACTGCACATATAAAGTCTGGAATTTCTTTTGTTGGAATGGACTATATGCACTTTGGACTATTCACTATTATTTTGGTACTTCCTTAGTATCCTGTTTTATGGTCTTTTGTTACGTTTTGAGCAAAGCACATATTTATTAAATTCTCCTTAACCACTTCAGCCCCGGAAGGATTTCCCCCTTTAGGACCGGAGCCCTTTTTGCGATTCGGCACTGCGTCGCTTTAACTGAAAATTGCGCGGTCGTGCGACGTTGTACCCAAACGAAATTTGCATCCTTTTTTTCCCTCAAATAGAGCTTTCTTTTGGCGGTATTTGATCACCGCTGCGTCATTTCTGATCGCCGCTATAAACAAAAGAAGAGCGACAATTTTGCAAAAAAAAACACGAATTTCTTACTTTTTGCTAAAATACAAATCCAAAAAAAATATATAAAAAAACATTTTTTTCACCGTTTTTGGCCAATTTATATTCTTCCACATATTTGCGATAAAAAAAAATCGCAATTGGCGTTTATTGATTGGTTTGCGCAAAAGTGGTCGCCTTTACAGATGATGAGAATTAATTTCTGGGGTTTTTAATTTTTTTTATTTTTTACTAGTAATGGCGGCGATCTGCGATTTTTAGCGGTACTGCGATATTTCAGCGGACATGTCGGACCATTTTGACACTTTTTTGGGACCATTAACAGCGAGAAGAAAACAAATATCGCCGCTAGTCTTTACTGCGTCGCCACTAGTTTATGGCGGTTTTCTTTCGAGATAAACTCCCTTTTTTTCCTACGTTTAAAGCAAACCCATGTTGCAGCGTGCTGGCGCGTTAAAAGTCAATTTCGCTGCGTCACGGCTTAGCGTTTTTCCCGAGGCCAGGATTTCCCCCTTTAGGAAGGCCCCGACTTC
>BLSH010461406.1:1380475-1392564 GCA_018402905.1 Glandirana rugosa
TTAATTTTTATTATTATGATCGTAATCTCATTGAGTGTACTAGGCTTTAAGTGTTTGCATTTTTTTGCCATTCTTCCATCTCATCTACCTTGCCATGAATGTAAATGTCTACATCGCTAAAACTTGTCTTGCTGTTTAATGCGTTTCAATAGAGGTAAATTCCCCTGTTCTTTACAAATGAACAAACTTAGAATGCTAATCTTGTTTTAATGCCAGTGGAAGACAACAGATTGTCCCTGAATGAAAATGATGCCTTCAGCGGTCATTATTAGTCGAAGTCGTGCGATAGTTATTATGCATCAAATTTTAACTGATGTCAGACATTCAGTAAGACTGTTCATGAGCACCATGTGCTAGTATTATTATTTTTAATTCCTGGATTCATTAGATAAAAATTGATAAGGGACCTCTGTAAGATTCAGTATGATTCTTCAAGGAATTCCTGTAATATAAGGAAAGTTCAGGTTTCATTCAGACTTGGATCTGTATTATTACTTATGTCTCTTGGGTTTTAGTCCGTTATTACAAGCAAAGGCAACTTTAGCAGGGGGTGGACTGTATGCTAGATTGCCGTCTTTAATTAAAAAGGGGCACATACCACTGTGGAATACCTTAATAAAGCTATCTGTTTAGCCGTCGTGAAAAGAATTGAGTTGTTGGATGTAAATGACTTTTCTATATCTGCTTATGTATTGCCAGTGACGGGAAGATGATTTTAAAGGGCTTCTGAGAGGTTGAATACACAATTTTAACTTGAGATTTTATCTGACAGTGTCAATGTAATGTCAGGAGTGGGAAAAGAGTTCTTAGAAACACTGGCGGAAACAGAAAAGTGTTCTTCAATGAGCTATTTTCCCTAAGATGTAATGCGCAGCCTTGATAGAAGACTGAACAAGATATAAAGACAAAATGAACAGGCTGTATGCACTCTAATCTGATCTATTCTAATATTAAAGTAGAACTATAGGCAAAACTTTTTTTTTTCAATTTGGATAGAGTAATGGAGGGTTATAACCCCTGCTATCTGTGTTCAATTTTGGAGATTTCCCTTTACTTCCTGTCCCATAGCCAAAGAGGAAGTGAGAGGAAATCCTTGCAAATTAAGAGAATCCATTGGGGACCCCCAGGTCACCAGAACTAGTGTCCCCCATTGGAAGATTTCCCCTCTATTACTTTTCTGGGGACAACTCATAATTTGGAATTTTCTTTACTTTCACTTTCAATGATAATGGTAAACAGGGCAATCAGAGAGGGTGAATCTGCTTAATGGGAGCACAGAACTGACAGGTGTTCTAATACCTCTCCACTCTATCCAAAACTAAAAGAATGGGTCATTAGTTATACTTTATCATAGCCAGATAGAGTCTTTCTTCAACATAATATAGTAGAAAACACATCAACTTCTTTGCAGCTCTCTCCACAACATGAAGTCCTCGTAAAAACTGTACATGAAACAGAGAATGCACTGACATAGTGTAAGATCTCAAAAAATATTTTAATTAGTTAAATATATTGTACTCCCAAAAGTAGTATAAAGACACACATCTGATATCATTTTCTAAACATCTCATCCGCCCATTAGTGCTTCATTAGAAGACCGACCTCTAATGTACTTGCTAATGCTAAGAATACTAAGAGCAAATTTGCCAATACTGGGGGACTCTGTGAGACTCCTAGAGTGTTGGTAAGTTGGTTCTGGTGTTACCTCGAGATGCGTTAGCCATTATGTTAGAGGTTAGTCTTCGAATGAAGAACTAATGGGTAAATGAGCTATTCCTTATGGAGATTATGTGAGAAGCATGGATTTATACCATTTTTATGCAATACAGTATAGTTAGACGATATATTCATTTTAACCATTAAATGTTTTTTTTGATCACTATGCCAGCGCACTCTTGTCACATTCAGAGGTCAGGCTTGGAGACCAGTAGCTATAGACAGTAGAGGCTCCCACCGACCAGCAGGATAACTACACGAGCAGATCACCCTGGCAAGTGAGGCAGGCTCATTTGAGGTGTGGGGTCTAAGCACTAACCAGTACTCACTAGAGCTCCTGATGGTGGAGATGAGTTTTGCTGGGTGTGAGTACCAGGTCATGGTCCTCAGGATCGCCCCACCAGTAGGTGAGCAAGATGTGGCTCAGCAGCAGATATAGCAAGTAGGGGTCAAGCAGAAGCATAGTCAGTAAACAAGCCAAAGGTCGGTGACAAGTGGTTGCAGGTTGGGATCCAGCAAAAGCATAGTCAAGGAACAAGCCCCACCAGGAGGTGAGCAAGCCAGTAATAACAGCAAAATATTGGCTGGGGAGAGCACAATAATTGGGCAAACAGGAAGTGCAAAGGCATGGCTAAAATAGGAAACTCATGGGAGGAGCAAAGGATTCAAAGTTCAAAAGCAACAAGGTTCAAGGCAGGATCATTCAAAGAATTGTCCAGGGAGTTGTCCAGCATCCCAGGTGGCTCAGCAAGAAGTGACATTGCCAGACACATCAGGTTCAGACCCAGACAGCTCTCTGTTTCATTTACAATAATAAATCTTCACTTTAATGGCACGCATGTTAAAGTGTATGCAGTAATTCAACGCTACAGTAAGGTGTAAATGGGAATTTAATGTCTGAAGTTGTAAATGGGAACTTATTGAGCTGCACAGTAGCTTAGTAGATAGCATTTATGCCTTGGATCATTGGGGTCCTTGGTTTGAATCATGGCCAGCACACTATCATCATGGAGTTTGCATGTTCTTGTGGTTGTGTGGGGTTTTCTTTGGGTACTGTGGTTTCATACCACAGTCCAAAGATATGCTTGTAGTTGTAGCCAATGGCCCCCTTTGGGGTGGCTGGTTGTTGTGGTTCACCTGATCACCCTGCCCTTAATCACACTTTTCCACACATCCGTAGACAACGAACAGGCTGGTACTTTGCTTTTGTTTTTTTATAAGGGGATTTGAACTTGGATGGGGTAGGGATGATTATGGGACGCCCAAGAATTGAACAGTTCGGCACATGGGACCACTATATACACCTCCACAATATACACATCTTCCTCCAGTACAACACTTGCTGCACACTATATACAATCCTGTATATACACTTTTCATTCTACCCTCCAGCACTGACTCTTGCTGCACGTTCCTCTCCTTGTTCCTCACTCCTGCACAACACTTGCTCAGCACAGGTGAGACCTGAAAGGATATTTATCAGGCCTCCATACATCTTCTTGGGCCTAGCTAGCACACAATGAGGCTTGCTGTAGTTGAAGCAGGGCCTCCGGACCACCCATTACAGGCAGAGGCTAATAGCTTCCATAGTGTAGCAAAATACTGTGTGCCAGCTGGCCTGATGGACTACTACTCCCAGCCCATCTTCTTCCAGGCCCTGCCAGCTCTTTCAGCTGCAACAACCTTCTTCATTACCACAGCAACATAGAAATCCCACACTGACTTCTACATCCTTCGCAAATTGTCTCTTACCCCAATCCGCTCCGGAATGCCTCTTAACAGTTTCCCAGGATATGTTGCTTAACGACATCCTGATACTTGTTAGTTCCACACTGAAGATCTCTCCCGAATAGTGCTCTCTCCTGCTGTCCTTTCTGCTCTGCCTTGTGCCTGCCACCAAGATCTCTCTCCTCCTGGATGAACCCGAGCACTCCAGACCCGGGGTCACCCCCCCTCCCCCAGACTGGGAGCTTCCCCTGGGCCGCGACAGCCCACACTACTCCATCTTCAGACTTCCACCCCCCCATCTTCTGACCCCCCCCCCCCCCATTGGACAGACCACAGTATTTAAGGAGGCCTGCCCCCTGCCATTCCAGATTGGGGATTGGTCAGGGCTCCTTAACATATATCAAAAAGCCTCACCTCCTCTTCCCATCGCCTTTTCTCGAACTTTGTGAAGAAGAGGGGAGGGGTAACCAAGGGGTGTTGCTTCCTGCAGTCTCCAATCCTCCCTGGGTCACTCCCCTGCCCAGAATCAAAACAATCAGGCCTGACTAAATTTGCCCACTCTGAAAAAAAAATCTCACTCTAAACACCTACCTAGCGTGGAGGGCGCTACATAGGTTAATTGGGTATTGTCCAAATTGGCTGTAGGACAGACCCCAATAACACTTTGTGGAGTGCCCTAAAGCAGCACTGTGAGATGTCTGACAGCAGCAGAGTGATGACTCAGCACTGTGCTCCTTTATTGACCGATAAGAAGGAGAGGTGCAGGCCGCAGACCAAGCTGTACTGCCTGTCTGCAGTAAAGTTCCAGGACCTTAAGTGTATTTCTAAAACTTTATCTTTTCTTTCTAATATCTTGAACAGACTGGTTTGCTGATCCTTTTTTTTTTTTTTACAGATCATGTTAGGTATCATTTTCAGACTGTTCAGCAGCAGAATGGCTTTGTATCCACCTGAAATAGTGTGTCTTTTCCTGCTAATTCACATTGCATACATCCATCTGCCGCGCTCAGCCCCCTCCTCCCACCCTGTGTATACAGGGGAGGTCAGTGTATGCAGTATCACCGTACAGAAGGTTCTATTAGCCCATAGTGGGCGTACAGCATGGCTGATATGTAAGGCTTAATTGGACTTTTAGTGGAACAGCTATTATATATAAGAAAAATCAAGTACAGAATCAAAATCTTTTGTAACTGTTCTGTTTCATAAATGAGAAAGTATCAGCAATTCTGTGTAATTGAACCCTGTGGGTGTTATTAATAGAGCTCATTGAATGTTGTGTTATTGTATAGAATGAAAAAAAAATTAATTTACACTGAAAAATTGCTAAGCATAAATTCTTGGACTATGTTACCAAACCATTGTTGAATGCAATTCAGCATTTTATATGTTACATTCTTTGCTTCTCCTGCATGCTAGATGAAGTGTTAGATAAAGGTGAAAGTGCATTAAATAATATATGGTTTACTGTTTTATATTTCTATCTTGTTTTCTTTGAGTTGCCTTTCTTATTTATATTTACTTATTGATCCTGCCAGTTTCAGGTGGCATGGACACTTCCTGTCTTAGAGTGACAACTCTGCCTGAATGGCTCCCTAAGCAGGGAGAAGAGTTGTCACCCTTGGCATGTTCACTGATACAATATACAGCATGTACATGGATGTTCAGCATACAATTAGAGACTGGCATTCAAGAATGACTTTTACACCAGATACTTTAAAGTGATTGTAAAGTCTTGTTTTTTTTTTTTTTTTCATTTTTTAACCACTTCCACACCGCACATTGTATATTTACTGGGGAGGTGTGGATGCGCCCCGCGAATCACCGTAAAAAGGCAGCGATTCGCACAGGCGCAGCTAGGGGGCGAGGGTGCGCCACCGCCGGCGCGCTCTCGTGCCTGCGGCTCGGGCGGACCTGATGTCCGCCGGCGAGCCGCGATGAGCTGCCAGAGCCAAAGAGCAGGGAACTGCCGATATAAACACGGTGGTTCCCCGCTCTGTCAATGGGGACATAAGAGATCTACTGATCCCTGTCACTAGGATCAGTTAGATCTCTTATGCCCGTGGTAGCCCAGCCCCCCCCCCCCACAGTTAGAACACACCCAGGGTACACAGTTAACCCCTAGATCTCCCCCTGCAGGTTAACCCCTTCACTGCCAATGACTTTTATACAGTAATCAGTGGACATTTAAATTTCTGATCGCTGTATAAATGTCATTGGTCCCAAAAAAGTGTCAAAAATGGTCCGACATGTCCGCCCCAATATCGCAGTACCGCTAAAAATCACAGATCGCCGCCATTACTAGTAAAAAATAAAAAAATAAATAAAAACCCCAGAAATGAATTCTCATCACCCGTAAATGCGGCAACTTTTGCGCAAACCAAATAATAAACACAGATTGTGATTTTTTTTTTACCAAAAATATGAGGAAGAATATAAATTGGCCAAAACCGATGAAAAAAAATGTTTTGAATGAATTTTAGCAAAAAGTAAGAAATATTGGTTTTTTTTTGCAAAATTGTCGCTCTTTCTTTGTTTATAGCAGCGATCAGAAATGACACAAAGGTGATCAAATACCACCAAAAGAAAGCTCTATTTGTGGGAAAAAAATTACGCAAATTTAGTTTGGGTACAACGTCGCATGACCGCGCAATTGTCAGTTAAAGCAGCACAGTGCCGAATCGCAAAAAGTGCTCTGGTCCTAACCTGGGAGATCCTTCCGGGGGTGAAGTGGTTAAATAACAATCATGTTATACTTACTTCCTCTGTGCAGTTGGTTTTGCACAGAGCAGCCAGGATCCTCCTTTTATCGCGTCTCTCTTTGCTGCTCCTGGCTCCTCCCTCTTGTCGAGTGCCCCCACAATCAGCAGCTTTCTATGGGGGCACCCGAGCCAAGTCACAGTTCCCTGTGTCCATTCAGATATGGAGCCTCAGCTGGCCTCGCCCCCTCTCTTGCCTGATTGGCTGACTGACTTTGATTGACAGCCGCAGGAGCCAATGGCACCGCTGCTGTGTCTCAGCCAAACAGGAGGAGTGTCCCGGACGGCTTAGACATTTGTGGACATCGCTGGAGAGAGATGGGGCTCAGGTAAGTAATTAAGGGGGTGCTGGGGGGACTTCTGCCTTATAAAGGCACAAGGTTTTTTATCTTAATGCCTTTACAACTCCTTTAACCACTTCAGCCCCGGAAAGGTTTCCCACATTAGGACCAGAGCACTTTTTGCGATTCGGCACTGTGTCGCTTTAACTGACAATTGAACGGTCGTGCGACATTGTACCCATACTAAATTGATGTCCTTTTTTTCCCACAATTAGAGCTTTCTTTTGGTGGTATTTGATCATCTCTGCGTCACTTCTGATCACCACTATAAACAAAAAAAGAGCGACAATTTTGAAAAAAAAATATTTTTTACTTTTTGCTATAATGTTCGAAAAAAAAAAAAAAAAAAAAAATATATATATATATATATATGCATTTATTCATCAGTTTGGGCCAATATATATACTTCTACATATTTGTGGTAAAAAAAAATCACAATCAGCGTTTATTGATTGGTTTGCGGAAAGGTTGCCATGTTTACAAACCTTGAGAATTGCGGCGGACATGCTGGACATTTTTGACACTTTTTTTGGGACCATTGACATTTATACAGCGATCAGAAATTTAAATATCCACTGATTACTGTATAAATGTCATTGGCAGTGAAGGGGTTAACCTGCAGGGGGCAATCTAAGGGTTAACTGTGTTTCCTAAGCGTGTTCTAACTGTGTGGGGGCTGGGCTGCCAGGGGCATAAAGCCCTGTACACACGGTTCGACGATCGCATACAACAGGTCGTACTCACGACCGTTGTATGCAAAATCGATCGTTTGTATGCGCGATTTGAACAGTCGAACATACGACGGTCGTACAAGGGAGTTGTATGAGCAGACTAGAAAACTTGGTCGTACCAACAAGCTCTCATACGACCGTTGTATCGTGTTTACAGAGCAGTTGGTACAACAAAGTTGTATTGTGCAAAACACGCATGCCCAGAGTCAGGAATGGCTGGATGCTAATTACAATCACCTGAACGTTCTTTCCCTGGCCGTACGAATCTGTAGTGCAGTCAGTATGCTGCATACAACAGCCAACATACGATTCGACGCGATCGTACGTGCGATCGTCGAACCGTGTGTACGAGGCTTAAGAGATCTAACTGATCCTGAGTACAGGGAACAGTAGATCTCTGTCATGCCGCCTGACATAGCAGGGAACTGCCATGCTTACGTTGGGTGTTTTTCTGCTGTATCAGACGATCGCAGATCACCCGCGGACATCGAGTTAACCCGACTTGCAGCCCCACTCAGGGAGCATGCGGCGGTGCGCTCCCGCCCGCTAGCCGCGCATGTGCGGATCGCCGCTTATAGACGCCGATTCGCATTACACTGCCACTCTGCAGCAGTAAATGTATGCAAGCTGGTCTTTAACCAGTTCCCGAATGTGTGCCGTGTTTTCAAGGCGGCAGTCGGGATGCTGAGCGCGAATCGCTGTAAAAAAGACAGCGATCTGCAATCAGCCACTAGGGGGCGTGCGCACGCGCACCCGCTGCACTCCTGAGGATTTTTGGATTTGAATTTTAGCAAAAAGTAAGAAATTTGGGTTTTTTTGCAAAATGGTCGCTGTTCTTTTGTTTATAGCGGCCAACAGAAATGACGCAGAGGGGATCAAATACCACCAAAAGAAAGCTCTATTTGTGGGGAAAAAAGGACGCACATTTTGTTTGGGTGCAATGTCGCACGACCGTGCAATTGTCAGTTAAAGCGATGCAGCGCCGAATCGCAAAAAGTGCTCTGGTCCTAAAGCTGGAAACCCTTCCAGTTGGTAAGTGGTTAACCGGTTAATACTATAGTTTGGTCATGCATTTGGGTTGCAGGGAGATCAGTGGGTTCTCTAACTGGCTCCTGAAATGGGAGTGGAGACAGATAGCCATAGTGAGTTACACCCTTTGATGACCTTCCCATTTAAAAAAAGGTCTTTCCTATTGTGGGTTGTACGCTGCCAAGAATCAGCATTTTTCTGCAGCAGGTATGCACAGACGTCTGCATCCAAGGCTACTTATCTGTCTCTAATCAAATTTAACTGGTGGATACATGTGAACATCTGCATACAGGCTGCTGGCCGTGGCTGATCACGCATACTTGTGTATACCTGTGGGAAGAACTGCTGATTCATGGCGTCGTACAGCCCAAATCAACCATATGAATGACCTCTAAGAGAAAATGTTTTGCTGGAATCTTGGACTTCAAAGTGAGAAAGTCTTAACATAAGAGTCTAAATTTTGGAGGCAGCTCTCTATCAACCCGGGGTGTCCCAGAGGGTCCCTGGGGTAGTCAAAAGTGCATCGATGGGATGAGAGTGTCGCAGAAACTTGAAAGAGTCCAGTAAAAATTTATTTTCCGTGTTTCAGTCAGTACATTTCATAAACGCCTCCTTCATCACAGCTTAAATACTGGCAATAAATTCAAACAGATCCTGGACAATAGTTGCACATCAAATGGATACTAAGGCAGTTATTGGGTCACCAAACTGACAACATTACAGGTATACTTTAATAACCTAAAATGAAACCTTGTGGTGCCGCAACCCCTCCGTCTATGCCAGGGTATACGCTGTACATACCATAGATGAACATGAACAAGGTAGAAAATCCAGCACTGACTTGTGTGATGATAAAATAGTTGAAGCTTTGCTCAATATCCATTAAGACATAAAAATATGCATCATGTAAATGATTTGTTTCTGCCCCAACCTTAGGGCCTTAGTCATACCTAACCATAGCTTTTTATGGGCAGTGCCTGGCACATGTGGAGCCATCTCAATGTTCGCTTGTTCTGCCACTTTTTTTTTCCTAGGCGCTCTGGCTCAGACCAGCAGGACTGATCAGCCCCTCCTAGATACCAGGCACTGGACCCCAAAGTAAGCCAAAACATGAGATAATAGTCCAAATTTTAGATGCAGCCCTCTGGGTGTCCCACAGGACCCCTGGAGTTATCAAAAGTGCAATGAAAGGATGAGAGTGCTACAACAACTTGAACGAGTCCAGAAAAAAATGTATTTTCCGGGGCAAAAAGTCAAACAACAAACACATTTTGGGGGCTCATAAATGCCTCCTTCATCAGGGCTTGAATACTGGCAATACATTTAAAGAGATTACATTTTCCTTGCATGGGATAGGGTGTTAATTGCAAAGTGAATCCTTACCTCATTTACTAAGGCTCTGGAGCAACTGCACTTGCATAGGGCAACTGCACTTGCTAAGTGCACAGTCTATTTGCCTTTAAATCAACCCCACTGTGCCCACAATGTACTACAGTGCAATCTTTCATATAGTATAGCTGTGTAGCAAGATAGGTGTTCAGTTCATCTTCTGAGCTTTGTGCTTCCCACAACCATTGAATCCCAAAGTCAGTTTAAAATATGGTAGGCAAGCAGTTAAACTATATATGTTCCTGTTTCTCGGATCGTTTATTTACAAAACCATCAATAAAGTTCCCTTATCCTTGATTCCTGCAAGAATCAACCTGTGCTACTTAAATGCCAGCATTGTCTGTGATATCTTCCAGGCGATAATCTATAAAGAATGCTATTCTCTTGACGTATGTCAATAAAAGAGATCAGGCATTGCTGTAGGTCTGACGTGGTTTGGTGATAAAAATCACTTGTCTAATTGGGCAATTTATTACAATTTTTTTGCACACATGTTAAAATCCAAATTGTTTGTTACAAAATCACTGCTTGCATTGTTTATCAAACCCATATTTTCAGGAAAAAATGCACTCAAATTAATTATAGTATACACAAACACAAAATAACACCTGTTTTTTTGTTAAATTTCAAAGATGGGCCTATGTTGAGTAAAGAGATACCAAGCCCGTAAAATGGCAAAACTATGGTTCCCAAAATTGTTCACAGGTGAAGCTATAATAGCCTTTGCAGATTATCAGTTTAGAGTTTACTATAAATAATGTTCCAAGAATTGATTCTCTCTTTTGTCAATACCGTACATGTGTGGCACGATTTCTGTTTACATACATGTGTGCGCCCTGTGCGCACACTTGTATTTACATGTATGCGCAGGATGATGTGGGTGCATTTATATATATTTTTTTTAGCAAAAGGGGTTGTAGCAAGCCCCCTTTTTTATAGCATAGGCAGCAACAAGTTCTCTTTATAGAGACATGATTTGGTCTTTATAACCCCAACGTCTCCCCTGTCTTCCACTTCAGCTAGTCAAGCGATTAGCTGCTTATCCAACCCCCATAGTCAGAGAATGAGAATTGTGAACCCAGAAGTGATGAAATGCTGGTCACTTCTGGGTTCATTTATGGAAGAGGAGATCAGATGTTCCCCGATACCCTACCGTTCCGCATCTTGAACTGGTTTACTGCCATCCAAGGTTCTCTTAAGGAAAAAGAAGAGCCCCAGAACAATGGCAGGCAGCAGCAATTGGCATCAGTGGGTTGGTGGAAAGCACCTTCTCAGTACCAATGTCAGGCTGTAGTAGCGGTCGTGTGCTTTATTTAATCGCTTCAATAGCAGGACATTTATAAATGTACCTGTGTAGACAAGGGGTCAAAGTGTAATTCCACCTAAGACACAACTATCAGAAAAAATGCTGCATAAATACAATATATTGGCGTGTACAAGAGTATAGGGGCATAAAGCCATTCACTTCTATGACAGGCAGTATACTTCACCTATGGCTCCCCAGTGGTGGTAAAATACAGATTTGTATACAATAGGCATATTTTATGCCTATATCCATCCATGTACATGTACCATGATATTAATATTGTGCATTTGGTCTCTATTCCTGCGTGCATGCACACATCTGATTCTTACAAAAAAACATTTTGGTACAAGACTAAAACCTGAAATCCAGGCACTATACACTCAAGACCCTCAATGCTTGGTATACATCTTGTCGAAAGTGTGACACTGTTTAACCAGGACAGAAGGTGAGGGGACCCCCAATAGAGAGATCTCTCCTCTCTTCCTGTCTTACCAACAATTGTTTTACCAGACACGAGAAGAAATGCCTGCGTGCATTAGTCCTTAGGCTGGGTTCACACTAGTCCGATTCTCGGACCGACATGAAGAGCACAAGTTGCATTACGTCACAAAAACAATGATTCCCTATGAGAGCCGTCTTAACTGGTCCGACATGTGTTTTTCAAAGTCGAAGCGACTTTGAAAAAGGTTCCTGCACTACTTTTGTCCGACTTTGATCCTACTTCAGCCCATTGAAAGGCATTGAAGTCGGATCAAAGTCGTATCAGTGTCTTCACTGATCCACGGAAAGTTACCCGACTTCATCCTAGTTTCAGCCTGTTTTCATCACGTCCTTGGAAAAAGTTTCAGCGAAGCTGAAACTTTTTGTGTACAGCCTGGTCAATTCTGCCGAGAGTATCCCTTAGTAACAAAAACACTGCATTACGTTGAACACGAGAAGTACAGCCAGGCTCTTAGCCTGATCACACTTGGGTCGGATTCCTGATTACGTGCGTCCGTAAAGAAGAGCACAGACCATTTTGTTAACAACCATTCTGTCCTTCTCTCCTCTCTAGAGAGATAACCCCCAGGGGAGTGGAAGACAGGACCAATTT
>BLSH010461406.1:1393362-1407696 GCA_018402905.1 Glandirana rugosa
GCATGGGGATGGGAAAATATTTTAAAAAGCTGTGTGTTTTTTTTGTGTACATATTTCTTCCCAGGTAAATGGGTAGGGGTACGATGTACCCCATACTCATTTACATAGGGTGGGGGGCCGGCATCTGGGGGCCCCCTTGTTAAAGGGGGCTTCCAGATTCCTATGAGTCCCCGCCCGCAGACCCCGACAACCACCGGCCAGGGTTGTCGGGAAGAGGCCCTTGTCCTCATCAACATGGGGACAAGGTGCTTTGGGGTGGGGGGCGCAGAGCCCCCCGCCCCAAAGCACCCATACTCCCCATGTTGAGGGCACGCGGCCTGGTATGGTCCAGGAGGGAGGGGGCCGCTCGCTCGTCCCCACCCCCTTTCCTGGCCTGCCGGGCTGCGTGCTCGGATAAGGGTCTGGTATGGATTTTGGGGGGGACCCCACGCTGTTTTTTTCGGCATGGGGTTCCCCTTAACATCCGTACCAGACCAAAGGGCCTGGTATGCTCCTGGAGGGGCACCCCATGCCAGTTTTTTCTTTAAAAATATGGCGTGGAGTTCCCCTTCAAGATCCCAGAGCACAAAGTGCCTGGCATTGTCGGGATCAAAGTCGGATCCCTGTGCACAGACAAACGGTCCGACTTTGACCCCATGTAGGACCGTAAATCGCACAGCAGTGTAGGATCAAAGTAGGACCGTTTTTTTGTCGGATAGTGTGAACCCAGCCTGAAGGACAATAAAATAATCTGCAATAGCACTGTACAGTTATAATGTTTAGGCTGCCCTTAAGAACTCCTTCCCTGTCTTATTCCAGATTTTGCAAAGTATGACGGCTCAATATTGTTCCTAGCAGGGGCTTGTGTTAAACTCTCACTCCTGCCGTCTGAGTTATTTTGTTTCATTACAATAAAACACCGCAGAATGAACTCTCATTAATGTCTTATTTAGCTGCACAGAAACACGGTATTCAGACTTAAATATTTCCAACTGGCATCCTACATGTGTTCCTCCACTACCACAGGAGATCTTTTTTCCTTCTATGAGTTCAGGAGTTAGGGGGAATGTTTGGCACCTAGTAAACTTTTATACAAGCACCATGTGGTCAAGTTTTTGCCATCTAAAAGGAGACTTTTTTCAAATTGATTTGCATGGACTAGTAGAGTAGCAGAATGGAACTTCAAAGGTAACAAATAATGCTCTCCTCTAAGCACCCCAGTAGGCCTGAACCCTGGGACAGCAGCATGCCCGCCAACCCCTGTAGTGTAAATATTTCAAAGCATTTGGGATGTAAAATACATTGCACAGATATGTGTTGTGGTAGGGCAGTGTGACAGCTTTAAGTGAATCTATGGCCAGGATTTGTTCAGATATTTACATTATCAGGCAGTAAATGAGCTTTAAAAGAAGCCTTCACTGACCTTTGTAGCTTCAAGCGCTGTGGAATAATTAATATTCTAACTTCACAGCAGAAGTAGTGAAGTCTTCTCTCACTATTTCAGTTACCACTGCTCCCTCTTCCCAGCAGTGACTCCGCTAATGAACCCCCTCTCCTATCAATACTAACTCTCTTTCCCAGCCCCCTACTCCCAATTTTCAGCAGTGACTCAGCTGCTGAGAGCTTCCCTTCCTCTGCCCTCCCTTGTAGAGTCTCAGCAGCTTAGCACTTCCTCCTCCCCCAATAAACAGTGATTTAGCAGTTCAGCCCCCCTTTTTCCTCCTCCGAGCAATGGTTTAGCTGAGAATGACTTTTGTACTTCTGTAAATCCTAAGGATGAATTGCTCCACAGTGCTGGAAGATTCAACGGTCTGCAAGGGTAAGTTTTCAAGGTAACTTACTGTTTTAAGAGCAGGGCATTTTCAGTTGGAATGCGGCAGTAGGTGAAATGGTGCGGACTTTAATCATCCTATCATGTGCAAACAAAAAGCCTGTTTTTTTAAATTTTCCTTGCACTTGGTAGGGTGGAAATTGAATTTTCACTTCTCTTCACCCCATTTAATAAGCTATGGGAAAATGTTTGCAAATTTCAGCCACTGGAGTGTCCAGTAGCTTCAGTTCCACTCCCAATGTGTATCCATGAGTGCCGCCTTTTCAGTTGGCCTAATGGGCAGAACGGCCCTGTCTACTCTTTTATTAAATCAACCACAGTGTGTTGAAAGACACTTCATCCATGTCTATGTTACAACTTGAGACTAAATTGACCATTGCTGGAACCACAAAAACGGAGAGAATTCACTCTTCAGAAGCTTTGATAAAGGAGGCAATTAGTGTTGTAGGCTCCCTTCTACCATTTCTTTTATGTAGACCATTGATTGCCCTCTACTACTCAAGAAGTTAGTTGTGTCAGGCGCTGACCAGCTCAAGAATCCCAAAAATTGTTCTGGCTCCTGTGTCTGGAGCATTACCACCTCCGTGAAAAAAATGTCAGTTCCTGTTCCAGATTGTTGGCTGTGCCTATTCAGGGTTTTTGCAACACTTCAGTTTACACAAATAAAAATAGCTCCTAATTATCACCTAGCATCAACTATTAATTGGCAAAGAATCCTCACACTGTAATTCAATCAGGGACAAGGTTTCTGTGTGTTCAGCTGTCTTGACCCAAATTTAAAAATGACAAGTTTTGAGCTTTCCTTTCGTGTGATAAGTGGAAACGATAAAAGATGTTAAAACTTCAGACAGTTTTTTTCTCAGAGGTTAGACGAGCGTCAATTGTCAAGCAATTTTCAAAGTATGCCATCAAGAAATTGGATCATTTTCACAGTTAGAAAGATTTGTTTGAGAATTCTTTACTGTGTCTCTGTCTTTGTACTGAAAGATAGGCCGACATTTCACCTTTATTGTGCAGTTATCAAAATTGGAACATTTCTAAAATGTCACAAGGAAAATCCAAGGTCAAGAGCAGCACACAGAACTGTTTAACTGTGTATCTGGTCATCTCCAAAGCTTAAAGATACTAATTACATCTTTCACACCCCCAGAAGCCTTCACTGTGATCAGTTATTACAAGATTTTCTACAAAGAAGTTGTCAAACGGTAGTGCTGCTTTATTATTGTTTTGACACATTTTTTATTTAGGCTGCACAAATACTGTATGTAAAATGATAGTCACCCTATCTGGCCAGGAAACAGTTATAGGTTTGTGGGCAACCCTTGACCTCAGCAAATACAACCTTGGCCAACTAATATTCTGAAAATGATTCTACCAAACAATGACTACTGTTCCCCCCATGACATGGGAAGAGGTATATGCTCAGTTCATAAAAATCTGCATGCTCATACAAAATAACTATGTATGTTTATGCCACACTGCAGCAGTCCATGGAATCATCTGGCTACTCATTCAACTACTATCCAATTACTAGTTTATTAAAGTGTTGTCTACTGGAGAAACAAGGTGTTTTCAAATGAGCTGTTGAAATTTCTAACTGAAATACATATATGTAAATGGTTTGGCTCGCCAAAAACAATGGTTGCCCCATTCAGATCATTTCGTTAGCCACCTCTCTTACACCTGGTCATGTAGCCAGCATGATAACATAGTCATTCTCATCATATTAGGTAGGCATACACGGCTTAAGACCCAAGGCACATACATAAATACATTGCCTAGGGTAGACATACAATTGTTTGAAGGAAGCATACATAGCCTAAAACAAAGAAAGTCAGATGGTTCCTCATCCATACTAATTACGTGGATGGAGGTGTCCCACTGTCAGCTGTTGTATTCAGGCAGCTGCTGCACCCAATGCTGTCTGAATGCTGCAATGCTGCCAAAAATTTACTGCATCTGATAGGATGCAGTCACTATTCAGGCCAATCATTTTCTACATGACTTAGCCAATTTTTACTTGACTTTTGCAAAGTCATGTGACACTTGTAGGGCCCTGCAGGGTTCAAATTTTGGCCAATTCAGTTCAATTTTTTGGATTAATATACTGTAGAATGGTGCGGGTATAGATTTATATAGAGTGAGAACGACTGTCAGGATTATATTGCTGTCTGCGTCCTGGTTAGGGAGATTCACTCCCTCTAATTGTTCCCATGTCACAAATGTCATGAGGAATGAAAGTAAGGGTAGATCCAAAAGTTTTAGTTGCCACCAGAACAGAAATAAAGTTAAATCTTCCAGTAGTGACACTTGTTCCTGTGACAACTATTTAAGAAGAGATTTCCCTCACATTGAAAAGATATGTTCCCAATTCCTGCTGAGTCTGCAGTAGGGGAAGTGAAGGGAAATCTTCCTAATGAGATACACATGGCAATAAAAAATCTGTCAGTGATATTAACTTTTTACTATTTTATTCAAAATTTTTAAAAACAGTTTTTGCTTTAGAAATACATTAAACCTCCTACTCTCTGCACCCAAAGCATGTTAGATTGACAGTGGTGCTCGATGCATTGAAGCTCACAAAAACTGGTTGACATTCAAACAAGTTTCCCTTTAAGGTCAAACCATTACTGACCTCCCAAGAATGCTAATTTGTAATCTCTACCTTCAATACTTTTTGAGTCACTGTTCCTTTAACAAGCATGCAGAATAGAAAGACTGAGCATTTACTGTATATTCCAGCCTCATTATCTCCCAAATTAATCCCATTTTTTAAAACAAATAGGGAATCAATTAGGTACTCTGTGCCAACTCACTTAAATCAAATGTCGCCCTGGTGGTCAAATATGCACTCTACACAAAAAAGTCAAGGCATAGACGCTCTTGAACTGAAAGAAACCACCTTCATCATGCCTTTATTTCCCAAGCTATACTCTGTCAGGCCTCTGCACAGGGATGGCCATAAGTTGTACTGTTTTCCAGCTCTTGTATGGCCTCCTTACCAAAGTTGTACAACCTCCATAAGATAAACTACCCCTATATAATAGTAGTTAGATGGGTCGTGGCATGTTGTGGGTTGACATGCTCTGCTCTGTTTGCAGATAAACCTGCATAGCTGCTTTTCTTGCAGAGATAAAACTCAGGGGTGGTCGTTTTCTAGTATACTACACATAAACAGCCGCTATACCACACATTCCTTCATTCATTTATTCCTTCTCCTTGTGTAGCCAAAACACCAGAGAGGGGTACATTCCATCTCCTAATAGGGGTAAATATTTACTAAAACGTAATCACACAGCACAAAGATCCCTATTCAGTTGAATATTTCTTCCTAATTCATAAAGATGAATTCACCACCTGGCTAGTCAAAGTGAAATCAGCTCATATATTCTATCATTTCGAGAAGACAGTGCAGATAATTCCGTAAACAGTCACAAAGACTTAAAGAAGTAAATAGACTGCCAAGTCTGATGCTTTCAAGACACTTGGTAAGTTGGCTCAGATTTGTACCTTGTACAGTTAGAAGGTTTATGGCCCCCTTTTAGATCTTACTTCATGCATGTTAATGCAAATCATTGTTAAAACCTCATTCCAGGCTAAAAAAATGCCACTGTAGGTTAAAAAAAAGAATGCAAATCAAACTGTAATACTCAAAACCTTTCCAGGGGTTGTTCCCTCCAGCAAAGTATTTTTGCCAGAAGGTGACTTCAGACTCCTGCTTATTTAATTTGGAAGACTGAGGACATAATGCGAATGTGGGGTGTCATGGGCCCAACCCCTTGAGGAAGTGTCACCAAGTTTCTCTCCATTTACAGTATAATGATGCAGAGAGTCAGAGAGTGGCTCTGTCATCACATCAGGCCTCCCACTGCTGGAGATTAAGATCAGGTGATTAATAAGTATAAAAAAGCATAACATGCACTGTCCATTAACTCCTATGCCATCTATTATGCCTCTCCTATGCAGAAGTAGGTGGTCATCCAGTAGGATTGGGTGGCTATTTTTCACAACGTGCAAGCCTGGCACAGATACTGTCCATTATCCTTAGCTCTGAGTAGGTTTACATCAATGCCGATGGCTTATGGCAGTGGTGGTTAACTTTTAGCCGCGTTCGCATCAAGCAGTGTTTTTTATTTTTTTTTTTTTTTATAGGAAAACGCCTGTAAACTAAATTCTGCTAAACTTGAGTTACCTCTTTTAGAAGTGTTTACAAGCTGTTAGAGGCATTTGGTGTTTCAAATGCCTCTGAACTTCCGTCTGAATGCATTTTTTTTGGGTTCCAAAAAAAGCTTCCAAACTCAGCTGCATAGAAACGACTATCGTCGTCCCTGTGTACATGTACTAAAAAGATAACATAGAGGAGAGTTCAGGAGCAGCTGAAAAAAACACCCAACTGCTCCCAAACATCTGTTTACCAGCCGCAGTTAATATGAGGCCTTAGAATTCAGTCTAATTAATATTTTTCCTTTAATTAACCCTGATACTGAAACAGGGATCTTGAGAACTGTGCGATAGGCCCCAAACGACCACATCCAGACGCCTGGGTCACAGGATGGGCACCAGAATTTTCTGGCTAAGATCAAGTGTAGTATGGTATATGTTTTCATTTTCATAAGAGAGAAAGGAGCACCTTCTATGGTGAGGAGGAGCCCTGTCTAGTTCCTGACAGTGGGAATGCTGGGAGTGGGAAGAGAAGTGATGCACCAGGCTTGTCCCAGGTTGAAAGCAAGGCTCTCCCTAAGCTTCCTAAGTTTTAATGCTTTCCTGATAGGGATGGTGCTGTGCTGGTCTGGCCAGGGGCTGAGCTAAGAGGTGCCCATGGTGTATGTTCCCCTAGCGTAGCAGTCCAGGGGTGCTCTAAATTCTTTCAGTGGGGAAGCTCATTATATGTTTTTCAGCACCAAGGTCATTGCAGTATTACATATTCAGCCCAAAATGCTTGACATTGTCTAGCACATTGACGCTTTTGAAGCACTTATCCACTTCACCCTTCCCCTTTTTATTTGTCACTTACACTTTTTGCACAGTACTTTTGCACTTTCTCACCCCCTGATTAGTAGGCGTAGGTCCTCAGACTTACCCTGAAAGTCTTGAAGGGGCACGGCACGTGGCCTTTTTAGTCCCCCTCCCATGGGATCTCCCTTTGGGTGAGCCCCACCTAGTACTTGGACAAGCCTGCTTTGCCAGGCTTCCAGAAGAAAGGGGCCCACCTGGTCTTGGCTGGGTGGATCATGCGTACCACAGTCCCTGTCAGGAGTCTTACACCAAAGGGGGATCTGGGCTAGGGTCCTTTCTCTTCAGAACACTTTTTTTGTGTTTCTTCTCCTTTGTGTGCTCACTTTTCTATGTATCAGGTTTTACATTTTGTGTGAGTGTTTCACTACACTGCGGAGCTTCAGAAAAAAAAAAGATGTTTATGATGGTCTAGAAAAAGTTCTGTGAATACTGGAATATATTTTCAATTCTCCTGTAAACACATTTACTGTTTCCGGCCCACAGCATACGTTAATTGTACATTCATCGCTTAAGCTGTGAGCAGTCATCTACAAACCCTTACCGCGTCCTTTCTTTTCAAGCAAGAATACCGTCAACACTATTTGTATGACAGCATGTATCTCAAATACCAGTGCTCTTATGAGAGAGAACATCTTTTGTAAGTCTCCCCAGAGATGAGAAATAAGTAATTACTTCTACAACAAAGCTCAGCAGCTCTTGTAATGTGGCATTCCGTACACATCCATGACATACCGTCATACATCACTGGTTTATGTTGCCGCAGTAAAACAGCACATCCCTTGTGTTTGCACAAGTGTAGAAGTGATTAAGTTTGGAGTATCTGTCACAGACACCTCAGAGTTATTGGTCAGGTATAGCTTGCGACAGCTGAAGCATTAATATAGTAAGCTTAGGTTACTCCACCAGAGCCTAACTCGTAATCCCCTTTCCTTTCCCACAGACGTTGTAATATTACTGGAACACGTTTCTTTGGCTCTTTGTCTGTGTCTACTGTTTTTGGGCTTACTCCTATGTATCTGGAGTGGAGGATTTGGATTACACAGGCATCTGCAAGGCTTAAATTCCCATTGGAGGAACAAGCGTGCGCAGGTCGAATTTGCCGGTCTTTTCCACTTGTTTTTTCCTGCTCGTGCACGCCAGCACATCGGTTTTGTAGCAGTGGCAAGTTGAAGTGTCTCATTATACCAGCTCTTCCAGCACCATCGAGAGCTCTAAAAAATGTTCCCAGGGCTTGAGCAGAATACAATTTGGAAAGAGAATATGGATGGCGGTTTCCTTTGTGCTCATGTACCGCTTGCTATCCAGCTGCAGACAATGCTGAAAAGGCTGAAACTGCCACAATTACTGGAAAGGACATAGCTGTACACCATAGGCACAATTCACAAAGCTTTACACAAGGATCTTTATTTTCATGTGTCTGTCATTTTTAAATCCCAATGGATTCTGTTTGGAGATGAAAATAACAGTCATTTTTATAAGGATCCTTATTTTGGTGTGTGAATTGAGCCTTGATATTCACAAGACCAGTTTTGTCAGTGTCTTTGAGTCTGTCTTAACCAGAATATCCATCCATCATGGATTTACGGGAATGAAATGATGGGGGTACAGGACTGAATATCTGATTAATAAAAAGCAAATTGCTGTTAGATTGGTTTATTAAAGCATAATGTCGGGCTAAATATATATCGTGTGCATATATATATATAGTATTTATAAAGTATGGTGTGCTGCTAATCTGTTATTAAAGTTGTTGGAAATCGTTAACTACCAAGTAAAGATAAACTCTAACTATAAAAGTGTTTTTTTTTAAATTAGATGTGGTTGAAAAATGACTATATGCAATCTGTACTGATCTCCTCTCCTCTCTCATAACAACTATTACCCAGAATTTGACACCCGGGGTTAATTTACTAAAACTGCAGAGTGC
Source organism: Glandirana rugosa (assembly GCA_018402905.1). Lineage (NCBI taxonomy): Eukaryota > Metazoa > Chordata > Amphibia > Anura > Ranidae > Glandirana > Glandirana rugosa. The sequence goes on from BLSH010461406.1 coordinate 1,402,116, forward strand.
AAAATCTGGTGCAGCTCTGCACAGAAACCAATCAGTTTTTGTCAAAGCCTAATTGAACAAGCTGAATTTAGAAGCTGATTAGCTACCATGCACAGCTTCACCAGATTTTCCACTTTTTGCAATTTTATCTGGGTTCAGGCCTGCTTTGTTATGATATAATGAGGAAGAGGGATGGCCGCATACAGGAGGAAAAGGTTTCTGCAGTTTTTCTTGTTTAGATAATTAATAAAAATGTGAGCTTCTATTAGAAAAAGTGTGATTGTAATAGAGCCATGTTACATAACCATTGTAGCGACTACTAGTACATACTAATAGTCCTGAAGTTCTCCTGTATTGTGGTTCCTGACAAGTGCTGTTATGTCTCTGTTTTCTAGGGATAATATACACTGCAGATATCCTGGATAAGGAAACCACGGACTCATACTGGCTCACGATCTATGCCACAGACAGAGGTGTTGTGCCACTCTTCTGTACCATAGAGGTTTACATTGAAGTGGAAGATGTTAATGATAATGCGCCTCTGACTTCCCATCCCATCTACTATCCCAGCGTTATGGAGAACTCCCCAAAAGATGTGTCTGTGCTGCAGGTGCAGGCCGTGGACCCAGATTCTAATACCAGTGATAAACTGACCTACAAGATCACCAGTGGGAACCCACAGAACTTCTTCGCAATCAATGCTAAAACAGGTATGGAATCAAATCCTTCATTTAAAATGTACCTGTTGGCAATGGAAACATTATAAAGTGGTTGCGGGACAGCAGTGCAGAATGTTAATAGTGCCTTTGAAACTTCTGGAGTGTCTCTGGAGCTCTGAATACTGGCGTGCTCTAGAATGCTAATACCAACAATTAGTGGCTGTGCCAATAGCCAATATGTCAAACATTACCCTTCTTATTGGCCAGTGAGTAAGATGGCAGTTCTGGCAGCCAATAGCCAGGTACAGAAGTATTTGAATCATCTGCCAGGACGTGTTGGTGTTTGCATATTAAAGCATCTGGGCTCTAGGGGAAAACTGAAAAGATGTATTGTATTTTTATCATCATGTCTGAAAGTAATAATAAGAAGTACAGTAGGCATTACACTCAATGGCCAGGATAGACCTTACAATGACTGCAAAGTTATTTAAGAGAGAGGCAGAAAAGAAGTAATGCTTTACAATGGTAATTGAAATGTTTAAAATGTATCCAAAGCCAAAAACCGTAATGTAATGTATTGCAGCTTAGCCTTAGATTGGGTGGCTGCATTAGTTCTCTTTTCTCTAGTCTTTTTTTTCCCTTTATTGAAAAATACTTTCTCTTCTAGGGTGCCTACACTCGTTTCCTCCACTGTATCTATGGAGGAGCAATGTTGTCACACAAGGCTGCTCCTTGGCTTTGGACAACAAATATGTCTTCATTTCTTCATTCCCATCAGGGGAGCCAGAAAGTTTTGTACTTTACAGAATATTAAGGATTTTAGAAGGCAGATGACATTAAGATTTCAGTATATCTAATGGAAAGTTAGAAGGACACTGCAGTTCCAACAAAATCGAACATGTATTTTACGTACTTGAACAAAATGTACTTATTATAATTAATGCAGCCAGCACATTTAAGGACTAGTAAGATGTAATGTATAACATTTCTGGTTCTTGGGTTTGGATGTACAGTGGAACTTCACATTGCGAGTAACGCAGTTAACAAGCATTTTGTATTATGAGCAGTTTTTTTTAAAAAAATCCTAACTCAGTTTGCGAGTGCTGTCTCGCAAAACAAGCAGGATTAAGCCACTGTGCATGCAATACCTCATGTGGCCAGAGGTGCAGGGGCGCTGGTGACCTTCAGAAACTCTCGGAAGCATTTGGAAATACTCAGAAATACTGAAAGTGTAAACAGTTCCCGAGCGTCTCTGAGCCTCACCAGTGCCCCCGGACCTTTGGCCACACACAGTACTGTATTGATAAGCAGTCACTGTGGAACAAATTAAATGAGTTTCCATTGTTTCCTATGGGGAAACATGCATTCATACATGAGTGATTTGGATTACAAGCATTCTCCTGGAACGGATTATGCTTGTAATCCAAGGTTCCACCGTACTTTAAATGAGCCAGCATTGTTGTCCTTCAACCAGTTTACAATGTTTAAAAAAGGAGAGGTCCTCTTTGTGGAACAAATAAAGGTGGCATATGTTCCCCTCTTGAGGGAGTCTGTCACCAAGTGAGGATAACTGGACATGTGGTATTTCAACAATTATTTAAGTCTATGGAGTTGATTTAGTATAGCTAGGGAGTGCAAAATCTAGTGCAGCTCTGCATAGAAACCAATCAGCTTCCAGGTATTTTTGTCAAAGCTTAATTGAGCAAACGGAAGTTAGAAGCTGATTGGCTACCATGCACAGATGCACCAGATTTTGCACTCTCCAGTTTTAGAACATCAACCCCAATATGTTTGTTGGTTATGGAATAATTGTTGCAATGCAATACACTAATATTATTAGAATGCTTTCATTTTGAATAATTGTATATCCTAGCACAGAGCAGGGTCCAGGGAGTTCTAGGGCGATTTAAATAAAAGGTTCCTTCTTCTTGATTCTCTGCCGTTAGCTTTTTAGCAATGACGGTATAAATTGAAATTGACCAGACCTGACCTAAAATGTTTATAAAGTAAAAGTAGTGTTGAAGTACAGCGCCTTGAGAGTATGTGGATGGAAAGGGGATCTGCAGGTACTTGTGCTAGTCTTCAGATGGGCCCCTTTGCCCTTTTTGGAGCCCCTTGCATCCTCAGACTAAACTGCATAGAAAAGGGCAAAACAGAGAGCACTGGATAGTGCAGGTAAAATCTCTTTTAATGAATAAAATATAAAAATTGTAGTTAGGAGTGATAACTTGGATCAGCACATAAAACCAGGAGAAGCCACCTCCTGCAGGGTTCCAGATCACAGCAGTCATTGCTTATTTCACTCTAACTAGGCAGCCAGCATGGAGAGAAGTTGGAGCACAGATGAATGTCTTCCAGAGGGGACTTGGCAAACTTTGAAGAGAGGCACTACATATCATACCCAGTGGTTAGATGGCAAGGGGACCCATGTTGTATCCAGAAAATTAGAGCACCTCTACTAAAATGTTTTAAAGCCATGCCCTTCATCAGATCTCAAGATGCTTAGGGTGTTTTGAATAAGAGGTGAGGGCAAGGGAATGACACCAGAATGCTCCCAGTATCAGGAAACAGCAGCTAAGCTGACAGTGAGACCAGTAAACAGATCAGACCGGTCGGAGGGCAAAACCGCATATGGGCCAGCTACAATGTAAACCAGACTTTACACACGGCTTTGACTTTTCACAAGTCAAGTTTAAGCCATGCCCCTTTCATCACTAAGCCCCCTCCCTTCTCATTCATCTGTCATATGGAAGACATTTGGTGAACAGTGGAGACTCTAGGATTTGCCAGCAGAGTGACAAGATTTGAGGTAGACGGGGTAGAGCTTAAAGTGACACTTAAACTCTGGTTAAAAAAAAATTCTATTGAAGAAAGTTATAACTCAGAAAAGTACCTTCTCCTCCTCCAAATCTCCAAATTCCTTTTAATGCTGCTGTGATCCAACTTCCTATTAGACGGTAGCTAAGTTCATTCTCCGCGATCTCACTGTCTGTAAGAACGTAGCGACAATCTCTTGTTCACTCCCAAGATGGATTATGGGCTATGGGTGTGCATAGAGCTGTGCACATGACTGCAACTAATGTGCACTGCTTGTTCCAAACAAAGGGAAGTGAGGAGGAAAATGAGAAGGTTCAGATGGATATTTTTTAGTGTCACTATAACCGCAACTTAAGCAAAAGTTGCTGTCCCATGTCTACCCTGAGCCTAGGGTGCTTCTGGGTGACACCGGAATATATCTGAAGACTAACACGGGTATCTGCAGAAACCAGAAGCTGCAGTACCTCAGCACGGTTTACCTTAGGACCTCATACACACAGGTGCCTGAACCTGGTCAATGTAAGTTCGGGTGTGTGCAGAAAATTAAAGCTGAATTCCAGGAATTCAGTTCCTTTGTAAAAACTGCATGCATACCATGACTTAGATCAAATGAGGTGCCTGCTGTCTTGTAGACTTATCTATATTATTCACATCTGACAGGTTTATTGTGCTCCAGGAAGATAAGTTCCAGAGCTTGGACACTGCTCACTGAGGTCTGCAAAAGCAGAGTCTCTGGAACTGCTATGCCTGTCCCTGCTACTCCTTCTGTCCATTCACAGAAGTCTTTGTATTATGTAAACTCACCCACAAAATACAAAGGTTTCTGTGAATGGGCAGCAGAGGGGAGGGGAGGGCATAGCCATTGTGTCCTTTCACAGCCGGAGTGTGACCTCCGGGACAGAAATAAACCTGTTACATATAAGTAATAGAGAAAAGGCTCGGTGGTGACATGCATCTAACTGAACTTAAAGTGGTTGTCAACCTGTGACAATCCCTTTAACCCACAGGTAAGCCTAGAATAAAGCTTACCTGTAGGTGCCCTGCATATCTCCCAAACCTGCACAGTTCAGGAGATATGCAGTGTTTTGCATGTGCCGACGTCACGTCGACACATGCGCAGTGCAGAAACGGCCTCTGTGCGGGAGTGACGTCACGGGACTCCGGCCAGTCACAGAACCGGAGTCGCGGCCCCGGAAGGAAGAGGGGCAGAAGATGGACGCGGCCTCGATCGGGGACAACGGTGGACGTTGCAGGGTTTGTTTGCAGGTAAGTGGCACATAATGGGCTACTATGCGATGCATAGTAGCCCATTATGCTTCTACTTTACAGGGTTATATTGAGGAAGTAAACCCAATCTGGGTTTACTTCTAGAGTTGAGCGAACTTCTGGAAGTCCGGGTTCTGCTGGTTCGACCGAACTTCGGGACAAAGTCCGGGTTCGGGTCCGGACAGAACCCGAACTTTATCCCGGACCCCGAACCCCATTGAAATCAATGGGGACCCAAACTTTTAGGCACAAAAATGGCTGTAAAAACGTCCTGGGAAGTCCTAGAGGTCTGCAAAAGGAAGGAAATGGGGGTAAGGGTGGGACAAGTGCCCTACAAAGAAATGGGGACAGGAAATAACTAAAAGCATTTTTAAAAAAATAATTTCATAAGAAAATCAAAAATGGAGGCGGATGTGGACCATCTTCAAACTGTGTCTGAAAAGTATTAATTAATGGTAGAAGCCATATCACTGTTCTAAAATCATCTTCAAACTGTGCCAAAAAAGTATAAATAAGCCGGGAGAACCCATATCACTGTTCTGCAAGCATCTGGAAACTGTGTGTAACACTTTAACTAAAACCGGGAGAAGCCATACTACTGTTCTGCAAACATCTGGAGACTGTGTGTAACACTTTAACTAAAACCGGGAGAAACCATACTACTGTTCTGCAAACATCTGGAAACTGTGTGTAACACTTTAATGTGTGTCAAAGGTCTACAAACGTCTTGTCACCATACCAAACAGGGCCAAAATCAATTTCACAATGTGTGTCAAAGGTCTACAAACGTCTTGTCACTATACCCAAGCGGGCCAAAATCAATTTCACAATGTGTGTCAAAGGTCTACAAACGTCTTGTC
>BLSH010461406.1:1423947-1442264 GCA_018402905.1 Glandirana rugosa
TAGTAAACGGAATTTACTTTTTCTTCTCCTTCATTGATATGGTCGTATACTTTAAACTTATTAGATACCTTCATTTATTTTTTTCGATACTCGTATAAACGTAATGAAAACATGTCGGGAACATAAAAACATAGGTGATAGGAAATTCCCCAAAATTACGAAAAACTCTATGTGTACATTTTAAGTGTTGTAAGTGTTCAAACACCTCTGGACTGGTTGTACGGAAATGATATATCATTGTTCATATTCCTGTGGGAGATTTAGTCCCCAGAGGTTTAAAAGTTTTCCTTCTCCGTCAAATGACAGGAAGTCTGATATCACATTCACTTTTAATAGATGCCTTTGTGAGTTGCCATGCTCTAGATTTTAAAGATGTTATTAAAATGTTTTACAGTCTGCATTTAGAAGCGCCTCTGTCCTTGTTTGTTTTACACTATAGTCTGAAGGACAGTAAACTGCCTCTTCCTTTTGAAAATTTGGAGACCCCTGATTTAGAGGGTGTCCTTATACTTGTTACTATATAGTAAAGGCATGTTGGTCAGGTCTCCACAAACTTGTGAATGTTGTGAATTTTACATGTGTATCTCAAAAAGCATTAAAACCCCTTAAAGGATAGTGGATACAAAAATACAAGGGCTGTACAAAAGTAATGCAAATATGCTCATAGCTTTTTTTATTTACTTCCATAGATTATTCAAATTTCATATGCTGGTATAGTTACTTCCTCTTCTTTTTCATTTAAGGCAAATGATGGTTTCTGAGGAGAAGCAATGTGCTGTCAGCGAGTTCTTGATGAAGGAGGGATGCAAGCTGTCCAACATCTACAGAAGGTTACAGAATGTTTACAGAGATGGCACCACTGACAAGAGTAATGTCATGCCATTGGTGTCTCTTGTCAATGGGTTCATCTCCATAAACATTCTGTAGCCTTCTGTGGATGTCGGGTAGCCTACACTCCTCCTTCATCAAGAACTCACTGACGGCATATTGCTTCTGCTCAGAAACCATTATTTGCCTTCAGTGAAAAAGAAGAACAGCCCACTGCTTCTGCTTGGAATCCATAATTTACCTGCAATGAAAAAGAAGAGTAGTTGCTATAGAGGAAGAGTTACTCTACCAACATGTGAAATTTTAATGATAAGTTAATAAAAACTTTATGTCCCCTTTTGCATTATTTTTGGTACAGCCATCGTGGAACGTGAACTGCAAATAAAACACAAGATGATGTCCACGTTTAATTTTGAATTGTACCCTAGAAAAAAAGTTTATCCATTTCGTTGTTTAGCCCAGTAGAGCCTCAAAGGCCTATAACCTAAAATAGCTTCTTTGTCCATTGTGGATCACCAAATTGTATAATGCGCTCTCAGTTTATGCAGGAGTTGTGAATGTTGTCCAGGGGAATTAATAATGTATGTTATTGTGCGCTCAGAAAAACTCCAGGTCCAGATGACCGTGTCGGGTGAGGCAGAGGGCATCCTCTATAGTCTGCTTTTATGCAGAATACTTGTTACTAATTGCTGTAGAATTGACGAGCCATTAATTCTACAACATGCAATCTGGGGCACTGGAGAGCCATAGAGACACGGCATTTTTGGAGCTTATTATATAAACAGGCAAATTAAGCTGAAGACCCAGATAATGAGCATTTTTTTTCTTATTCGGTGTCTGGTAGTGCCATTTCCCTGGCTGAGCCCAGGAGAGCTCCGTTGTTTGCAAAGTAAAAATTATACCCCAGTGCTAGCCGAGGGTAAATAAATGATATAATGCTTATAAACAGAAATTAGAACAGCCCGCAGATTCCAATTAAAGTAGAAGCATGGAAATAAATATGTCTTATTTCACAGAGAATCAAAGGGTCACTTTTTAAAATGTTTGAGCTTAAAATGGAACTCTAGCCAAGTAGCTGATTGCACAGTTGAAATAAAAGTATTTAGCTGGTGCAAAATGATTGTAGCTGGTGTTTTGTGGGTCTTTATAACAGCCAGCAGGGGGAGTGATACATCATTATTCTACTGATTTGTAAAATTGAAAGATCACATCCCCGGCCGGCTTTAGACCTGTATGTTACAGGGTGGTAGCTGGACATTGTATGGTGTAGAAATTTGCTATGCAGTCTGCCCATAAGTTGCCTGATTACATTTTCAGATCTGCTTCTGGATCAATAATCAAGCAATTGATCAGGACAGCTTTATTCTGCACCATCCAATGGCCAACAAGGAGGAACATGCTAGTCTAAAGGGGTGCAGAGGATGTGCTCTTTCACTCAGGCTTCTCACTCATCAATACTTGAGCTCTTTGCTTTGAGTAAATCTGAATGTGTGACTACAAAGTGAGATATTGAGAGAGCAGAATTATTTGTAGATACAAGCATACAGGAAATTAATGCAGATGGAGATCTTTGGAATGATCCTATTGCAGTGATAGTGAACCTTGGCACCCCAGATGTTTTGAAACTACATTTCCCATGATCCTCAACTACACTGCAGAGTGCATGTGCATCAAGGGAAATGCAGTTACCAAAATATCTGGGATGCCAAGGTTTGCAATCACCGTCCTAGGGTATTTATGGGGAATAAAGATGTACTGTAAAGGAAATTTCAAGACTTCCAGAATCCCTGCCAGTACTTTCAATGGTACTGGCAGGGATGTTGGAACAGGAAGGGGCCATCCCCAAACTGTTCCCACAAAGTTGGGAGCATGAAATTATCCAAAATGTCTTGATATGCTGACGCCTTAAGAGTTCCCATCACTGGAACTAAGGGGCCAGCCCAACTACTCAAAAGCAACCCCGCACCATAATCCCCCCTCCACCAAATAAATTCGACCAGTGCACAAAGCAAGGTCCATAAAGACATGGATGAGTGAGTTTGGGGTGGAGGAACTTGATTGGCCTGCACAGAGTCCTGATCTCAACTCGGAAGGACACCTTTGGGATGAATTAGAGCGGAGACTGCAAGCCAGGCCTTCTCGTCCCACATCAGTGCTTGACCTCACAATGGGCTTCTGGAAGAATGGTCAGACATTCCCATAGACACACTCCTAAACATTATGGACAGCCTTCCCAGAAGAGTTGAAGCTGTTATAGCTGCAAAGGGTGGGCCAACTCAATGTTGAACCCTACGGACTAAGACTGGGATGGCATTAGAGAGGAAGTAAACCCTGATGGGGTTTACTTCCTCTATGTTACCCTGCAATGTAAAAGCATAATGGGCTACTGTGCATTATGTGCCACTTATCTGCATTGGAAGCCAGCGATGTCCCCGCTCCAGACCGTGTCCATCTCTCTTCCAGGGCCGCGATCTCCGGCTCTGTGACTGGCTGGAGTCGCATGACATCACTCCCGCGGGAGCTGCCAGTCACGTCACGGAGTCCGTTTCTTCACTGCGTATGTGCCCGATGATGTGGGCACGTCGCAGTACACTGTATATCTCCTAAACCCTTCAGGTTTGGGAGATATGCAGGGAACCTACAGGTAAGCCTTATTATAGGCTTACCTGTACGTTAAAGTGGTTGTCACGGGTTGACAACCACTTTAAAGTTCACATGCGTGTAAAGGCAGGCATCCCAATACTTTTATTAATATAGTGTATTTCATGTTGTCGCACATCAATAGTTAATTTATTGGGTGGGGTGATGTCAATCAGTTATCCAATTTTATATTCTTGTGTGTATATATACAGTATATATAAATATATACTGTATCATTTGTTTATTTGGTGAATTATAATACAAACTCGGGAGTTTGCTGTGTAGATTGCTTAACCATTTGCACAGGCACTATGAGGATTTACTGTATTGTTTGTAATTAAATTGTATCCTATGAGTAACATACGGCCACATCTAGTGGCCGTAATGCATTTTTTTTTCTTTTTATTGAGGTATTTAGGAAAAACGCAGGAAAGATATTGCCTTATGGCCATGAAGTTACGAAGTTTAAGATGAAGTTGGGCTTTCTTGGAATAACTTGATATTTCATTCTTTGTAGTGGTTTAAAGCCCAATTCTGGGACACTTAAAAAGCATCCCTTGTAGTGGGGCTGTGTCTGCACTGCAATGGACAATTGCTTATTTAGATCTCTGGCAGGGCTTGACAAACTAGCTTTGAATCTAGGAGCCAGCTAAAAAAGTTGGGAGACATTTTTTTTTAGCATAGTGTTGGGTTGTCAGCGTCCCCCAGGGTAAGGCAAGTAATTTGCGCCCCCTAACTTACTCATAGCAGAGCAGCCAGTCAATAACTCCAACATAAAACCATTATATCAGGGTTATAAGCTGACCAGAAAGAGTGACACTAAAAACCTGTTATAGGGGGAAGCTCCTTATTATGCCTCATGCATTGTGACTGCGACATGTAAAACACCCTCATCTGCTGCCTAATGGAGCTTAAGAGTGGCCATTGGTGGGTGGCAAAAACGTGTCTCTACTGCACATTTTTACTACCCAACAGGTAGTAAAAAAAGGTGAAAGAAGTATTCTAGTGCTGCCTCTTTGCATCTACTGCCTGCCTACATGTGTGTCCCCCATGGTGACTATTCATGGCTTTGGTGGGTTTCCGGTCACCATGAAATATTGGAGCCCAGCTGCACATAAAGAGTGGTAATTGTTGATGGCACACAGGGCTTTATAACAATTTTGTTGGTTAGAATAAAGATCACGATTTTATTCATTAAAGTGCATTTTTTCCAAAAAATTGCATTTGGAAGACCGCTGCGCACATACCGTGCAACATAAAATTTTGCAACAACCACCATTTTATTCTCTAGAGTTTCTGCTAAAAAAAATATATAATGTTTAGGGGTTCTAAGTCATTTTCTAGCAGAAAATACTGGATTTTTAATTGTAAGTCACAAATGTCACCAAAAGTTTAGTCTTTAAGTGGTTAAACGTCCCTCATACAGACCAGAGTTCATTCCTTTGATAAAAGAACAAAAAGATACTTTATTTCTACTTAAAGAATAACAAAAATCTGAGCAGCCTGCCAAGTTTAACAGCTGTTAGATTAAGGAAAGAATGGCGCTCGCTGAATTGGAGATGCTGTTTTAAGATATTGAGGGGAGAGAAGGATCGGTTGCCACTCACCAGGACGCGTTTCTGGTCGTCATTGTGACCTGGCACCCAGGGATTGTCGAGCCCTGGTCTAGGGCACTTGTTAAAGAAGATTTACTTACCCACTCCTCCGCTGTTCCATGCTGTTATACCTGTTCCTGCAGCATTCTTTCCCCGACACTCCTGCGGTATAAGGTCCTGACAGGACCGCAGAGGATGCAAAGACGGCGAGAGACAGTCCAGTACCAGAGTGTAGGAAAGCGCCATCTGCTGGGGGAGTGGAGGATCAGGTAAGTTATTGTGCTTCTTCTCTTTCCTAGACAAAACCAGCAGTTAACCTTTGCTGCACTGCAAGCTGCAAGTGCTCATCTTTAAATTTCGGCTTTAAGTTCTGCTTTGAAATAATTTTCTGTTAGCAGCTGAGCCAAAATTGGGGGCAACGATCTTTAAGAAGATTTGCGTAGTGGTCCTTGACACGATCATCTTTGTGCATTATCATAGACGGTGGGCTAATTGCCTGTGGTGTAAGCAGACTTTGTCGTTTTACTTAAAGTTGATGGTTTCTTCACTCAATTTCCAACGATCAGCAGATTTGGCAGGTTTGCAGTTGGCTGCATCTTTTAGCCCATTTGGATTATGTTTAACAGTAATCCAAATGCTGACTGCTGGTAAAACTCCGCTTTAATGCTTCCCCATAGCCCGACACCGACATACTTTATCTTCCTCGCCATCCATTCAGACTTAAGACGCATTTAATAGTATTTTAGGAATACGTGCGGCAGAAGAGACATCAAAAAATATGCAAGCCTTTAATCTCACAGCGTGGTGCTCCGGATAATAGGCAAACTTTACTTTCTTAAAAAAGATCTGTCGTGTTGCCCTGAAAAAAAAAAAACTAAAAGTTATTTAGTGTCAGTTTATTCTGGGTAGATGTAGAATGCTCAGAACCCTTCCCATCAGATCCGGACCTGCAGAGCTTACACTCACATGCCACAAAACTTACCTCTCTCTCCAAGGTCAGGCTGTGCAACAAACAAAAGTTAGAGAGGGGCGCTGGATACACATTTGCAGTAAGGCTCATTTACACTTGCTTCGGCTTCAACACGCATTTAGGGCTCGTTTACACTTCAAAACAGGGCGTCAGACACGCTTTGTTAACCAGTACAGATCTGCGCTATAGCCGAAAGACGGCTACAGCGCAGATCTGAATTTCTGGGGGGACGTCCATGGACGTCCGCACCTTTGCACGCTCCCCGCGTGCACTCACAGCCGGCGGTGGCACGCTCTCGCGGGCGCCGCACGCTGCGTGGGCGCGCCCCTGGGTCCGCGGACTCGATTTCCGCCGGAGACCCGCAATCCCCTGTTAGAGCGGCAGAACGGGGAACCGCCAGTGTAAACACGGCGGTTCTCCATTCTGTGAGGGGGGACATAACAGATCTACTGATCCCTGTGATCGGGATCAGTTAGATCTGTTATGTCCCGGCCAGTCCCGCCCCCACACAGTTATTACACAATGAGGGAACACAGTTAACCCCTTCACTGCCCCCTTAGTGTTAATCCCTTCACTGCCAATGACATTTATACAGTAATCAGTGGCTATTTAAATTTCTGATCGCTGGATAAATGTCATTGGTCCCAAAAAAGTGTCAAAAATGTCCGGCATGTCCGCCCCAATATCGCAGTACCGCTAAAAATGGCAGATCGCCGATATTACTGGTAAAAAATTTTATAAAAAACGCCATAAATCTATTCCCATAGTTTGTAGACGTGATAACTTTTGCGCAAACCAAACAATATACGCCGATTGTGATTTTTTTTTAACCAAAAATATGTAGAAGAATATATATTGGCCTAAACTGATGAATATTTTTATTTTTGGATATTTATTATAGCAAAAAGTGAAAAAAAAAATGTTCTTTTTTCAAAATCGTCGCTCTTTGTTTATAGTGCAAATAATAAAAATCGCAGAGGTGATCAAATACCACCAAAAGAAAGCTGTTTGTGGGGAAAAAAATGATAAAAATGTTGTTTGGGTACAACGTCGCACGACCACACAATTGTCGTTCAAAATGCGACAGCAGTGAAAGCTGAAAATTGGTCTGGGCAGGAGGGGGTTTACGTGCCCAGTAAGCAGGTGGTTAAAGCTCTGTTAACGCAAGTCAAAGCTCATGTCACAAAATAAAATGGTTAGCTTCCAGCCCTATAAGTTCAAAAAGGCTGCGCTATTACCAAAGTACTAAAACCATGACTAAATTAAAACCTAAAACTTAAGTATGTGATAGTAAATATGAATAATGAAATCCACATGAACTAAGAAATATTAGCAATGTGAAAATAGGAACCCAACAGGTTCATGGATATATAGTAGAATACATCTAAGTGAAAAAGTTCATAAATGGATAGAACAACCCAAGTGCTTCTGAGATATGTATAATAAATGTTAAGTTCATCAAAGTGAAAAAGTTCATAAAAGTGAAGATTCCAGATGAATGCTTCTAGTGGTAATTCAATAAGTGAAAATCCTCCACCAAGCAATAGTGCCGCTTACCAGATGAGTGTGAAGCTGCGGTGTCTCCTGTCCTTATACCTGAGGTCTCTTCTACGCTAGATGGTCCCTGGAATGGAGCTAGTCTACCTTGGTGGGGTTACATTGAGAGGAGTCCAACGCACCCCTAATAGGGACCCTGGCTGGGCGAGAAGCCAAAGCGCTCCCTGCGCTTACATCTGGTAAGTGGCACTATTGCTTGGTGGAGGATTTTCACTTATTGAATTACCACTAGAAGCACTTGGTGTGTTCCATTCATCTGGAATCTTCACTTTTACAAACTTTTTCACTTCAATGAACTTAACATTTACATTTAAAGTCTTGCAATAATAGTTTACGTTTACCTGTTCTTGAACTACAGTTTGAAATATGAAAAAAAAAGTGTTCATGAATGAACAGCTGTATATTGATTGATACATATCTACACAAGGTCTATTCTAAATGATATTTTAATACTTGTGTCTCCTTTGTTAATTTTTTCATGTTTGCTCTTATACACCTGAAGGAAATTTGTTTTGCACTGAAATGTGATGGCTGTTCTGTGTTTTCCTACTGTAAATTCATTTTATTATAGTTAGTTGTGGGTTCTCTGACTGGTGCTTTAAATATATTATATACAAAGTTGTTCAATAATTCACTTAACTTCCTTGTATGGGCTTTAGGACAGTGTATAAACCCCAAGAAGGAATCCATACAGAGACAGCATAAAACCTTAATTTTGGATTGCAGCTTTGATGAGTACTACATAATATGGGCAAATAGTGTCTGGAACAGCCTTTTTAAACCAGGGATCTTTCAGAGGTTGTTGGGGACCATTTTAGCAACAAGCAATATCGACCTCTGTCTACTTACACAAATGATCTCTTTAGCTATTTGTAAGGGGGTCATTCCTCCCAATGACCACAAATGTAATGAGCATTCTTCCCATTGACCTCCAATGTAAGAATCATTCTTCCCACTGATTACCAACTCAATGGACGTTCTTCTCGTTGACCACCAATGTAAGAAGCATTCTTCCCACTGACTACCAATGTAATGAACATTCTTCTCATTGACCACCAATGTAAGAAGCATTCGTCTTGCTGACTCCTAATGTAGCAAGCATTGTTCTATTGACCGCCGATGTAAGAAGCATTCATCCCATTGACCACCAATGTAAGAAGCATTTTTCCCATTGACCACCAATGTACAAAGCATTCTTCTCACCGACCACCAATGTAAGAAGCCTTCTTCCCACTGACCGCCAATGTAATGAACATTCTTCCCATTGACCACCAATGTAAGGAGCATTCTTTATGTTGACTACTAATGTAAAGAGTATTGTTCCATTGACCACCAATGTAAGAAGCATTCTTCCCATTGACCACCAATGTAGGAAGCATTCTTCTCATTGACCACCAATGTAAGAAGCATTCTTCCCATTGACCACTAATGTAAGAAGCCTTCTTCCCACTGACCACCAATGTAATGTACATTCTTCCCATTGACCACCAATATAAGGAGCATTCTTCGTGTTGACTACTAATGTAATGAGCATTGTTCCATTTACCACCAATATAAGAAGCATTTTTCCCATTGACCACTAATGTAGGAAGCATTCTTCTCATTGACCACCAATGTAAGAAGCAATCTTCCCATTGACCACCAATGTAAGAAGCATTCTTTCCACTGACCACCACACCATGCACTATTGATATAATATTTTTTGCAGGGATTCCCTGAGATCTGAAAGTTTAAGGGCTCCTCCAGGTTAAAAAACGTTGAGCGAAGACTGGTCTAGAAGCATGCACAGAAGATCTGCAGATTACTATCAGAATTACTATGGTGATCCCTGCACAACTCTTAGGAGACAGTAGAAGCAATAAAATCATTAAGGGTTACATAGTTACAAAGTCAATAAGGTTGAAAAAAGGCCGATGTCCACCAAGTTCAAGCTCTCATGACCCCTGCAGCCCTCCAGCGGAATAAAAAAACACGGGACTGTTAACATTTCGGTCACACAGTAGGAAAAACAAATCAATCCTGACCCCCAAGGGCAGTCAAATCAATTCCCAAGATCAAAATATTGCTTTTTGATTGCTTTTTTATATTGCAAGAAAATCACTGTTATTTTATAACTTTCATCATTGATTTGCCCACTGCTATCTTAAGCACTACTGCAATCCCCAGCTTAAAACTGAGGTTTAATGTGCTTATGTTCCTAATTCATCCTTCCTTCCTCAACATACTAATGAAACTTTAAAATAAAACTGTACCCTTTTCCTTATTCTGTATATCTTATTTTAGACCACCGGGTCTCTGTGCTTCTCTGTGCAATGTAGGGTGGTGAGAGGGGCCGTGGTGGGCAGAATTTTGAACAATGAATGAATGAATGAATTTTCAATGTAAGACAGTTTTTCGTTGTTCTAATCATTAGTAGGCTCAAATCGACATTTGTTTTCAACTGCTGTGATGAGAAAATTCATAGGAGCAGGATGAAATGTTTTTCTGGAACAAGCAACTTTCTAACAGTATATGTGGTTTTCATTTGCTAAGGTCCATTTATTCCAAAATCAAATGTTAAAAGCAAATTAAATCTTTCGAATAACATTTGAATGTTATGAGAATTTTCATACAAATTTTCCTAAAGACTTGTCCTAAGGCTTAATGTACACGGTATACTTTTTTAACCTCTCCTGAACGATTTTTTGACAGCTAGAAGCCGACGCTTAGGCCTCATTTACACTGCTGCTGGTAATCGGATGTTTAGAAGGCATTTGGGTGTTTTGTTTGAACTCTCCTCTATGTTATCTTATCAGTACATGTACACAGGGTCGTTTAAGGTCGTTTAAGGTCGTTTCCAGGCAGTTGAGTTTAGGGGATTTTTTTGGAACGCAAAGAAAATGGGTTCAGACTCCAGTTCAGAGGCATTTGAAATGCCAAAGAGCTTGTAAATGCCGCAAAACGCGAGTAAACGTGGTAACACATCTAGGAGTGTTTAGTTTACAGGCATTTCAATTTAAAAAAAAAATAATATTTTCAAAAACGCTCCTAGATGTGAACGCGGCATGCAAAATGTGGCAAAACGGGGGTTTTTGACACCGGTTTCTAGCTGTCAAGATAAAACGTTCAGGGGAGGTTGAAACAGCATTCTGTGTAAATGGAGCCTTAAAAACAGCTGTTTAGCCACATTTTACATGCCGCGTTCGTGTCTAGGAGCGTTTTTATAGGCATTTGGCATTTCAAATGCCTCTGAACTTCCATCTGAACACATTTTTTTGATTTCTAAAAAAAGCCTCTAAACTCAACTGCCTAGAAACGACTATAAACGACCCTGTGGACATGTACTGATAAGATAACATAGTGGAGAGTTCAGGAACAGCTGAAAAAAACGCCCAACTGCTACTAAACGCCGTTTACCAGCAGCAGTGTACATGAGGCCTAAGAATTTTCCTTTTGAAATTCTATCCATCTATGGCCAGCTTTAGTACTTCTCTCAAGAATCCTCAATCTTAATGCAAGCAGTGGGGTGACTCTTGGGAGAAGTTATGCAAATAACAAAATGCCTTGATTGGTGGACAAAAATAAGTAACTTAATGGCTAGATGAAAATAAAAGGAATAACTAAATGAACGCAACCACCACATTGATATTGGTAAGCTGCAATACATTACATTTACCTTCTTGGGTTTAGATGCACGTTAACTTGTGACAGAGTCTCTTTAACCATTTGCCGACCGCCGATCGGCATTTGACGGCGGCAAAGTGGTTAGTTCCCGCAAAACGCCGTCATACGACGGCGGCTGCGGGAACAGTTTAGTGAGCGCGCGCGCCGCCGGAGGCGCGCCCGCACGCTCACTGTGTTCAGGGAGGGCCAGGGAGCGGGTGCAGCGGCTTCGATTGCCGCCGGCTACCCGCGATGGCCCCCCCGGAGCGAAGGAGCGGAGGTCCGTGTATGTAAACACGGACCTCCGCTCTGTGTGAAGGGGGAAGGGCTGTGATCACAGCCTTCCTGTATACGAAGGCTGTGACCACTTCCCTTCCCCAGATAGTGCAGTCCCCCTACAGTTAGAACACTCCCAGGGAACATACTTAACCCTTGGAGCGCCCCCTGCAGGTTAACCCCTTCACTGACAATGGCATTTACACAGTAATCAGTGCATTTTTATAGCACTGATCACTGTATAAATGCCAATGGTCCCAAAAAAGTGTCAAAATGGTCCGACTTGTCCGCTGAAATATCGCAGTACCGCAAAAAATCGCAGATCGCCGCCATTACTAATAAAAAAAAAATAAAAACCCCAAAAATGAATTCTCATCATCCGTAAACGCGACCACTTTTGCGCAAACCAATCAATAAACGCCGATTGCAATTTTTTTTATCGCAAATATGAGGAAGAATATAAATCGTCCAAAAACGGTGAGAAAAAATGTTTTTTTATATTTTTTTTTTGGATTTGTATTTTAGGAAAAAGTAAGAAATTTGGGTTTTTTTGCAAAATTGTTGCTCTTCTTTTGTTTATAGCGGCGATCAGAAATGACGCAGCGGTGATCAAATACCACCAAAAGAAAGCTCTATTTGTGGGAAAAAAAGGACGCAAATTTCGTTTGGGTACAACGTCGCACGACCGCGCAATTGTCAGTTAAAGCGACGCAGTGCCGAATCGCAAAAAGGGCTCCGGTCCTAAAGCTGGAAATCCTTCCGGGGCTGAAGTGGTAAAGGTTGCATGTCTTTGCATTACATATCCCCTATACCACAGAAGAAGCAGAGTACTGCCGACTGAAAGTCATACGGGAACTGGCTCATTGCTCCTCTGTGCTGCTGCTTGCGACTTGCACTTGTTTTTTTTTCTCTTCTGCATGACTCTTAGCCAGAGGGCCTTGTCCCCGCTCTCATTCAATTACACATCTTCTGGTAGTAAATTAAATTATACTCTTCATTTGCCAGATGCAGCATAAACACAAAACAACAGCGTTAACTAATAGCCCGCTATTGGGATCAAGTGTCAGTGTTCTAAAAAAAAATAGCTAGATTGTAGCAGACGTATCACCTGTTATAAAAAGAGAAAATAATGAGTATCCAGTGTTCAATTAATGACAGAAGATTGGACCTTTCTTCTTATGATGACTTCAGGCCAACCACTAAGTACGCAGTTCAGATGCATACATATGAGTTGTTTCACCTGCAAGGAATTTGTAATTCTGTTCTGAGAGAGCCCCAGACACCTCCTTAAAGTGGAACCCTACAAGGAAATCTTGACAGCCACCCCACCATGAGAATTTACAATCTAAAGGGAGGAGCAAGTGATGCCAAAGGCAATAAGTAAGGGGGGATGAGTTCATGCAGAAAGTAAAAGTTTGTTTTTTAAGTTGAGGTGGGTTAGAGATGAGTTTCCAGGGATCACCTAAAGGTGGACTGAGTAGGAGGGAGCTGGATAGATTGGGGTATGAAGTTCCAAAGGATGGGAGAGGTTTTGGAGGAGTCCTGGAGGCAAGTATGAGTGGAGGTGACAAGGGAGTTAGCAAGCGAGAGATTTTGGGAGATGCAAAGAGAACGATTTGGTTGATATTTTGAGATGAGGCTGGTAATGCAGCTTGGTGCAGATTTTTGGATGGCTTTGTATGTTGAATTTTATATGTTGGGCGAGTGGAAGCCAGTGAAGGGATTGACAGATGCTGAGAAGTTGGTAAGGTGGATGAGTCTGGCAGCAGCATTCATGATAGACTGAAGAGGGGTTAGCCTGTGTAGAGGTAGGCCAACAAGGAGGGAGTTGTAAGAGGAAGACCATAGGTGTGCGCAGCCTATTGCATTAGGGTGGGCACCCCAAAGCTTAAACACACATACCTCTCTCTGCAGCCTCAGCTGCACTGGACAGTGAATGAATGGCAAATGCTCAGTGCTGAGCAGCTTCCTGTTCATTTACAACCTGAAGCATAGTACATAGTTAGGTTGAAAAAAGACACAAGTCCATCTAGTTGGTCCTTCTAGTACACACACAAACTATTGCTTCAGTTATCTATGAACACAGTGAGTATGTTCATTTAGAAAAGGAAGGGTCAGGTAAATGGCATAATTGCAAGCCCCTTCCCCCACTCTCCATTCTGTAACATCCCCTGCAGCAGCCAGGGGAAGAGGAGAGGATGGATGCCAGCAGCACTGCTGGGGGAAAAGGTGCAACAAGGGGGGAAGCCTGGGCAGTAGAGGGAATCTGCAAGTAGTGATTAGGGTGTGCCCAGGCACATCTGGCATACACACACCCTGCGCACGCCTATGATGAACACATAAGACAAAGCCTGGAGCTAGAGAATTAACTTCCATTAGTGCAGTAGAATTGGTAAAACAGATAATACTTTTCGACTGTGAACAGTTTCAAGTTAAAATAAAATTGCTACAGAAATGTTCTCCATTATAAACACACTAAGCATCTGAATATCGAAGTGACGTTAAAAAGAATAGTTACCTGTGTTTACCTCCAAAGGAAACTATGCCTCGTGCTGAGATAATGTCATATTCGTGGTGGAAGAATAGTCAAAAAGCTAAAGGCTTTTGTTTTATATGCCACAGTATACTTAGCAACATGATTATCTGCCATGCCCTGCTGTTACTTATTGCCAAGGATACTAATTCAGCATGAATGAAGCAATCATATTGCATTTAGCCTTGACACCCATTGACAGTCACATGTTCCATTTGCGTCCATGTTCATGAACTGTGCATTGACTTGAGAATACTATGAAGGATCAAATATATTGGAATGCTATTCATAATTACACTTACAAACAATTTGTATTAATAATTCGTTTAATATCTAAAATGTGGCAGTTAGAGAAAAGCTCTGCTTGCAAATGCATCATAATGTCAGACAATCGATGGGCCTTTTTTTGAAAGAAACAAGTTTCATAGTGCATGCACTAACAAGATGACTTGAGTGGAGGTGTACATTTTTGTCCCCGTGGGAACCCACTAGAATGTCACAGTTGAGTAGGTCTGAACCAATGAAATGGAACTCAAATCTCATGATGAAGTGGTAGCTCTCACGGCCTGGCTGTACAATGGCTGTGAGTGGTCAGGCAGTAGGACATCATGAGGGTGGACTACAGTCACATCATTTTTTAAGGGCAGGAAATTGGCAGCTCTTCCACAGTAAGGAAAGAAGAAGTGCCAAGCAGTTGTATTAGTAGCTTTTACAAGCTCTTCATTTTTAAATAACCTGGTTTTTATTACATCCAAAATCTTCTTTAAAGTAACTCTGTTTTAAACTGACATCTGAATTTCAAAGCATAAAGCAAAAGGTTCCTTGCTGTATCTTTAGTTTTGATCTCAAATGCCCAGATGCCCAAAACTCTGTTATGCAAATTGTATAGTTTGAGCTAGAAACCACTCTTCGACAAGTAGAATGGTTCTTAATAGATATTAGATGATTCCGTGGGTCAATGATGGTGTTTATCTCTCTGTCTGGAGATATGAGCTGCTACCTTACTGGTGTGACAGAGCTGTCACTTCAGCTGAAAAGATGCTTCAGTAGGGAGAGAGGAGCATCCGATGTCTAGAAAAGGGAAACTCTCAATGAAGAAAATAATTTATTGGAAGTAAAACCTGTACAGATCAAGCCAACGTGTTTCAGGGGAATTCCCCCCCCCCTTCTTAAGGGCTAACATACAAACATAGACAACGAATGATAGTATTTGTGACATAGGTGTTACACTAGAGTCAAACACAATATATATAGAGCAGAACAAACGTTTACATACAGTAAATGTACACAAGGTACAATAAAATGACACAAGGTACAGTAAAATTACATATATAAAATGTGCAAAAAGTGGGTATGGCACTGCCAAAGATAAGAATGACCTATCAGGGTCAATAACGTGAATACATGGATAGTGCAAATTCACAAATTAAGAACAGTGATAAGTATTGTAATGCTGTGCACGGTGAATATCTAATTCAACAATAAGATAAAAGATAAATAAATCTCTTAATAATAATCCAAGACCATAAAATCAAAGCAATATGTGCATATATATATATATATATATGTGTGTCATAAACATTAAGGGCAAAATATAGGTTGAGCCAAAGTCCAACAGTGCAAAATAAAATGAATAAGATTAATAAAAACCAGCAGTGCAAATGAGATAAAACTACTAAGATTTAAATAGGTAATGAATAGAAAAGGTCCATCAAACAGCAGCAATATTTAGTATGGTGTGGAGGGGGTGAGGAGACGGAGCAAAGGGCTAAAGTGCAGTGGTGCTCCCCTCCAATGAACACCCCACTCACCAGTCCAACGGCCCTCCAAGATTTATCTAGGAAGGGAGGATCTATCTCTGAGAGTGTATAGAGGTCCCAGCGATGTCCCTGCGTTATCCGGTCAGTAGGTATTCCCCACTCACCCGCTCAGGGCCCCGGCAACCAATAGAAGATGTTTGTAGGTTTGCATGAAAAATAAACAATAGCTTATGGTGCAGGATACTTCAAGTATATAGCAGACAAAAAATATAGACTCACAGTGTGGTTAGAGAAGTCAGATGTGGTAGCCGGAATTTCCGTGCGTTCCACCGAGGTAAGCCAGAAGTACGTGTGACACTCATGAGGCTCCGCCTTACGCGTTTCGTCACAAAAGACGTCATCGGAGGCGGCCTCTTGAATACTTGAAGTATCCTGCACCATAAGCTATTGTTTATTTTTCATGCAAACCTACAAACATCTTCTATTGGTTGCCGGGGCCCTGAGCGGGTGAGTGGGGGATACCTACTGACCGGATATCGCAGGGACATCGCCGGGACCTCTATACACCCTCAGAGATAGATCCTCCCTTCCTAGATAAATCTTGGAGGGCCATTGGACTGGTGAGTGGGGTGTTCATTGGAGGGGAGCACCACTGCACTTTAGCCCTTTGCTCCGTCTCCTCACCCCCTCCACATGATACTAAATATTGCTGCTGTTTGATGGAATTTTTCTATTCATTACCTATTTAAATCTTAGTAGTTTTATCTCATTTGCACTGCTGGTTTTTATTAATCTTATTCATTTTCTTTTGCACTGTTGCACTTTGGCTCAACCTATATTTTGCCCTTAACGTTTATGATACACATATATATGCACATATTGCTTTGATTTTATGGTCTTGGATTATTATTGAGAGATTTATATATTTATCTTTTATCTTATTGTTGAATTAGATATTCACCGTGCACAGCATTACAATACTTATCACTGTTCTTAATTTGTGAATTCGCACAATCCATGTATTCACGTTATTGACCCTGATAGGTCATTCTTATCTTTGGCAGCGCCATACCCACTTTTTGCACATATTATATACTCAGTCCTGGGGATTTATCCTCAGTTTTTTGTGGGGGCAGCAGCTACAATCTCCCTGGTTTCTGAGCAGCGCCACACCACACACCTTCCTTACATCTTACAGTAAAATTACATTGTCTAGGTTGTGCTCTGGTGCGCAGTCATATTGGAACAAGAAGGGGCCATCCCTAAACTGTTCAAACAAAGCTGGGAGCATGAAATTGTCCAAAATGTCTTTGTATGCTGACGCCTTAAGAGTTGTCTTCACTGGAACTAAGGGGCCAAGCCCAAACCTTGAAAAACAACCTCACACCATAATCCCCCCTCCACCAAATGATTTGGACCAGTGCACAAATCAAGGTCCATAAAGACAAGGATGAGCGAGTTTGGGGTGGAGGAACTTGACTGGCCTGTACAGAGTCCTGACATCAACCCAATAGAATACCTTTGGGGTGAATTGGAGCAGAGACTGCAAGCCAGGCCTTCTCGTCCAATATCATTGCCTGACCTCACAAATGCGCTTCTGGAAGAATGGTCAAACATGCCCATAGACACTCCTAAACCTTGTGGACAGTCTTCTCAGAAAAGTTGAAGCTGTTATAGCTGTAAAGGGTGGGCCAGCTCAATATTGAACCCTACGGACTAAGGCGCCATTAAAGTTCATATGCATGCAAAGGTAGGCGTCACAATACTTTTGACAATATAGTGTATATAGAAACATGCGTAGAGATAGATAAACATACCAACTGAGGACTATTATACTGCTGCAAGACTAACAGGTTTGTACATTTTAACCGAGATGGATAGGCTCCACTGTTGTACCTAAATTTCTGTAAAAAAGATTGAAGTGCAATGCCAATGCAAATTTTGAACTTTAGCAGAGGAAGCTGAGTTACTTCTTTTTGCCTCTTGCAACACATAGTTGCTTAGAGTGACAGTTCCTCATTTTAAAGGACCACTCATGGTATGTGGGGGATGTGACCGGGTAGGCTGGTGCGTGACTACAACATTTGAAATGTTATCATTGAACAGACTGTGTTTTTGGGTTCTTGTAGTGCTCAAGTGTATACCTAAAGATACTTTCAAGTACATGTAGGTATCTGCTTTCAGTTATTGACATTGCCAAATCTCACTCCGAGACTAAAAGTCAAACATAGCAGTGCCTTCGAACAGTGTTCCCCAACCCTGTCCTCAAGGCCCACCAACAGGTCATGTTTTCATGATTTCCATTAATTTGCACACATGATTTGATCAGTTTCACTGCCTTAGTAATTACCACAGCTGATTCATCTGAGGGAAATCCTGAAAACATGACCTGTTGGTGGGCCTTGAGGACTGGGTTGGGGAACACTGGTGACAAGCTTCCGTGACGATACAAACTGAAAATCAGAGCCTCACTCTAAACCGTTACAGTTATTGACTTTCGTCTATGGATGTACATG
>BLSH010461406.1:1483131-1500053 GCA_018402905.1 Glandirana rugosa
TACACTGGGTCGGAGAAATAGTCGACTATATCTGCAATCTGTCCCTCACAGAGGTGGCAGCATCCTCTCCCTACACTAGTCAGAGTCTCAGAGAGCATGTGACTGCAGCACTAAGTGACTCCAGCTGATAAAGAGGCTGGGTCACATGATGCACTGGCCAATCACAGCCATGCCATTAGTAGGCATGGCTGTGATGGCTTCTAAGGGCAAACCAGTGAAACGCTTGTTGATTGGCTGTCCTGCAGCTATTCAACATGCGTGATCAAATACCCGAACCCAAACTTTTTTTCAAATGTCCGGGTTCGGGTCCGGGTCACGGACACTCCAAAGTCCGGTACGGACCCGAACTTTACAGTTCGGGTTCGCTCAACTCTATTTGTAATTGTGACGGACTCCTGACACCCCAACTGGGTTTCTCCACCAGGGAGCAGTTTCTCATCTCTGGAATACAGGAACAAGATATTATAGCTGGAAATTGCACCGAAGAATTAGACGACACTAGCTTAGGTGCAAACAGGGACCAACTTTATAGAACAGAAATACAGGTTTTTAATGCACTTAAAAATATGGGTAGTCACCACATGAACAATGCAAATTTCAAACCACAATCCAATTAACAGCTAACAGTGATCTGATTCAACAGCAATCTAACTAACAGCTAGGCATCTAGACAAATCTTATCAGTATTACTAGCAGTCACAGGAATTCCCCACCCCAGGCACTCCGGCAACAGTCCCCCAGCATTCAAGAAGATCCAGGGCTGTCCAAATCTCATTAACCTGCTCTCTTTTCCCATCTATCTTCTCACTCAGTTATGAATATTTATCATACCTCAGCCAATCCCTGGAGGGGGCACATCCAACAGGTGGCTGGGGAGGTGATGACTTCTTTCTTCCTCCTTCCAGGGCCCACCTGAGCCTTCATTTCCTCCTTTAATTTTACAGGCTATCACAGAGACAGGAAGTAGGTGAAATGTCCCTAAAAAGGGTCAGGAACAGCAATAGAGCAAATTGCAAAAATGTACTTACATATACCAAGTCTATTGAAAACTTACAAAAAAATCTTTAGGTTTAAATATTTATTTATAAAAAAATATATATACAGTGGGTACGGAAAGTATTCAGACCCCCTTACATTTTTCACTCTTTGTTATATTGCAGCAATTTGCTAAAATCATTTAAGTTCATTTTTTTCTCTCATTAATGTAAACACAGCACCCCATATTGACAGAAAAAAACAGAATTGTTGACATTTTTGCAGATTTATTAAAAAAGAAAAACTGAAATATCACATGGTCCTAAGTATTCAGACCCTTTGCTCAGTATTTAGTAGGAGCGCCCTTTTCATCTAATACAGCCATGAGTCTTTTTGGGAAAAATGCAACAAGTTTTTTACACCTGTATTTGGGGATCCTCTGCCAATCCTCCTTGCAGATTCTCTCCAGTCCTGTCAGGTTGGATGGTAAACATTGGTGGACAGCCATTTTTAGGTCTCTCTAGAGATGCTCAGTTGGGTTTAAGTCAGGGCTCTGGCTGGGCCATTCAAGAACAGTCACAGAGTTGTTGTGAAGCCACTCCTTCGTTATTTTAGCTGTGTGCTTAGGGTCATTGTCTTGTTGAAAGGTAAACCTTCGGCCCAGTCTGGGGTCCTGAGCACTCTGGAGAAGGTTTTCGTCCAGGATATCCCTGTACTTGGCCGCATTCATCTTTCCCTCCATTGCAACCAGTCGTCCTGTCCCTGCAGCTTAAATCACCCCCACAGCATGATGCTGTCACCACCATGCTTCCCTGTTGGGACTGTATTGGACAGGTGATGAGCAGTGCCTGGTTTTCTCCACACATACCGCTTAGAATAAAGGCCAAAAAGTTCTATCTTGGTCTCATCAGACCAGGGAATCTTATTTCTCACTATCTTGGACTCCTTCAGGTGTTTTTTTAACAAACTCCATGCGGGCTTTCATGTGTCTTGCACTGAGGAGAGGCTTTCGTCGGGCCACTCTGCCATAAAGCCTCGACTGGTGGAGGGCTGCAGTGATGGTTGACTTTCTACAACTTTCTCCCATCTCCCGACTGCATCTCTGGAGCTCAGCCACAGTGATATTTGGGTTCTTCTTTACCTCTCTCACCAAGGCTCTTCTCCCCCGATAGCTCAGTTTGGCCGGATGGCCAGCTCTAGGAAGGGTTCTGGTCGTCCCAAACATCTTCCATTTAAGGATTATGGAGGCCACTGTGCTCTTAGGAACCTTAAGTGCAGCTGAAATTTTTTTGTAACCTTGGCCAGATCTGTGCCTTGCCACAATTCTGTCTCTGAGCTCTTCAGGCAGTTCCTTTGACCTCATGATTCTCATTTGCTCTGACATGCACTGTGAGCTGTAAGGTTTTATATAGACAGGTGTGTGGCTTTCCTAATCAAGTCCAATCAGTATAATCAAACACAGCTGGACTCTAATGAAGGTGTAGAACCATCTCAAGGATGATCCGAAGAAATGGACAGCTCCTGAGTTAAATATATGAGTGTCACAGCAAAGGGTCTGAATACTTAGGACCCCCATGTGATATTTCAGTTTTTCTTTTTTTAATAAATCTGCAAAAATGTCAACAATTCTGTGTTTTTCTGTCAATATGGGGTGCTCTGTGTACATTAATGAGGAAAATAAATGAACTTAAATGATTTTAGCAAATGGCTTCAATATAACAAAGAGTGAAAAATGTAAGGGGGTCTGAATACTTTCCGTACCCACTGTATATACAGTTATGTTTTTTTATTGTTTGACTGGTTAATTAGTGTACCACACTGTAGGTGATGTGAGAACACATAAAATGTTGGCAAGTTTGGTTTTCATTCTGCAAAAAGACGTACTGTTTATTTTTGCTCCAGATACATTAATGCAAATGTATGTCTTCACACCTCCTACTGAAAACGCTCTCTAGAGTGACTAACAACTGCTGCAAACAGCATGCTCCATCTCTCAGGTGATTCAGCTTAGCTATTTAAAGAAAATCTCCCCCAAACTCTATTTCTATATAAAACAGGTATATAACATGATTCCAGTATTTAAGCAATCTAACAGCTGACAGAAACACACTCAACCCAGTACTGGGCAGAAAGGTGCGCTTCTGCTTTTTTTAAAGAGACCCTGTCATCAGCTTAGAGTATTGCAGGTAACTGAGCAGCAAAGCCAAGTATTTTACATCCATACGTACATGAGTTTTCCCTTTCCATAAATTATCTTTTGTTCACTTGTAATGCAACTTTGAACTTTTACTCTTCCTCATCTTAGAGATTTACTTTAAATTAAAATGAACACCTGAAATATCGATGTTGGAAGCCCACTGACCATGGGCATCTGCAGAACTTTTTTCAGGGGGAGGGGGGCATCATTTTATGGTCACTCATGCTCCTCCCCTTTTTGACAGTGTCATGAAGGGGAGGGGCTTAGCCATTATCACATAAAGTGTGATAACCCTCCCCCTTCCACTACCACATTTGGCACTTTTTTTTGGGGGGGGGGATGTACCTGGTTTTGCTGTGGCGATCTGAGCCACATGCAAAACCATGCAAAATATGCTGCGACCACAGCAAGTGAAGGTATAAATAAACATACAATTGGGCAATCCATCAATTTCAAAACCAAGCTACACCTGCATGATGCAGCATTGGTTTAAGCCAGTGGAGATTTTAAATTCTATATGGGCACAATAACATCTTTATGCTATGTTGCTGTGCTTAATAACTTGCCTACTGGGCACTTTCACCCCCTTTCTGCCCAGGCCAATTTTCAGCTTTAAGCGCTGTTGCACTTTGAATGACAATTGCGTGGTCATGCAACACTGTTCCCAAATGAAATTTTTATCATTTTTTTCACACAGATAAAGCTTTCTTTTGGTGGTATTTAATCACCACTGGGTTTTTTTTTGCTAAACAAACAAAAAAGACTGTTTTTTTTTTTTTAGCTTTCTTAGCTTCTATTATTACATTTTGCAAATAAGTAGTTTTTCTCCTTTACAGATGTTCACTGATAGGCTGCACTGATGGTCACTGAAAGGCTTCACTGATGGTCACTGATAAAGAGGCACTGATGGTCACTGATAGGCAGCACTGATGGGCACTAATAGGTGGCACTGATTGGCAGCATGGATAGAACTGGTTAAACAGCATGTTGCTTTCAGTGGGTGGTGCTGTGAAAAAAAATAATATAGTTTAATGTGCCGCCATATGGCAATTCTTGGGTTAAATCATGTGGTGAGGGGACAACATATTGCCTCCTCACCACCTCTCAAACATCTCTGAAAAGCGATTCAAGCATGGATCTTTTCAGAGGAGCAACAATCACTTCTACCCATGTGAAGGAGCCCTAAGAGTAGCCAAGTAAAAGCCTGCAGGGAAGTAAAGTGTTAAATCTCTTCACATGATAACAAAAGGTTCAGCCTGATGTCCTGCTGGAATGACAGTGTAAGGTGATACACAGTCTATGCTGACAGGTCCCTAGTCCAGCAATTGGAGACATTCCTCAAGCAGTTTGCTGATAACAGAAGATTGCATTTGAACTCTTTACTTGAACACTTTACTTTCCAGCACTTTCCTCCCTAGTGTGTGGGCACCTTGCTGATTCTGGGGGGGGGGGGCCCACACCTCCTTGCCCCTGCTTGTGGATGCTCATGGCACTGACATAAGGACTATAAGGGAGAGAAATACCCCCAACAGAAGGAAAACATGTACAGTTGTTGAAGGATCTACATTTTCAATACCTTCAAGTGGCTGGAGTTATGCTTAAAGTGATAGTATAGTCTAAAAAATATATATATATCTGGGCCACCAGCAGGTTAATGACAGAATGTGCTAGTATGCACTGTAAACTAGCACATTATGACTGAATTATATTTCAAATGAAGCACTGTTGGCCCTTCCATCTTCACCCAGTCTTCCTTCCAGGTTCACGTGCTCCAGCAGTTTGAATGGATGCAGAAATTATGATTGTGGAATGGCGCTCTGCATTCCACAGTACACTCTGTGTGCCCTGAATGCAGAGCGCCACTAGGGTTGCCACCTCATCCCTTTAAACCCGAACACATATGAATTACACAGGTTCTAAGGCTAATTTAATACAGATAAGGCACCAAGTGAGTTTAATTACCACCTTAATCAGCCACAGAACCTGTGTAATTAATATGTGTTTGGGTTTAAAGGGATGACGTGGCAACCCTAAGTGTGATGTATGCGCTGGGGACATCATCGGCTATTGCCAATGTGAATATGTCCTAAACTGTGCATGTTTAGGAGATATTCTTGATATTCTTTGTACCTACAGGTAAACCCTATTGTAAGCTTACCTGTAGGTAAAAGTTTAAAGTGGTAAAATTAAAGTGGTAGTTTACTATCACTTTAAAGTAGGGTTCCCACATCATCCCTTTAATCCAGGACACATATGAATTGCACAGGTTCTGAGGCTAATTTAATGTAGATGAGGCACCAAGTGAGTTTAATTACCACCTTAATCAGTCACAGAGCCTGTATAATTAATGTGTCCTGGATTAAAGGGACGAGGTGGCAACCCTACTTTAAAGTGAACCTTCACTGAAAGTTTGTTTACTTTTTATTTACTTATCTTCATGCCCTAGGTGGCATTCCTGGTGCCTTCTGAGTTATCCACGTTACATACCCCAAGAGGCATCAGCTTCCATAAGACAGAGGAGGAGGGTGGGCCTGGCAGTGTATCATTGGGGTCCAGCTGCCTTAATCCGGAAGAGACATGCGGCTCCCAATGATGTCCGGGAAGAACATGGCAGTAAGGGACCTGCGGTGTGGCCCCAGAACATGGATCACATGGGGATAATGCTGGATTTGCTGGGTGGGTGAGTATGGGAATTGAGCTCCAGCCTGCATAAGTAAGAGGGAATTTAAAAATATGGAGGGAGAGGAGGGTGAAGTTCCTTAAATAGGACTATAACT
Source organism: Glandirana rugosa (assembly GCA_018402905.1). Lineage (NCBI taxonomy): Eukaryota > Metazoa > Chordata > Amphibia > Anura > Ranidae > Glandirana > Glandirana rugosa. Next base: position 1,489,081 of record BLSH010461406.1, read on the forward strand.
GTGAAGAATGCTCCAAAAAAGACAAATAGAAGGTAAAGGACTAATCACCAGTGCTTTTGAGCTATCTGCAGCTGGCCTTTTTCATTTTAGCGATTTACCCAACATTGTTCTTTGCTGTGTCTCTATGTGGATGTGGCCGACTTGATAGAGGCAGGGCTTTTCTTCATAATGTTAGATCTGTTCCAACCGATGATTGGTGATGAGTATTTAATATTACTTTACAGTAATTTTTGGGTGCCTGACACAATGGTTATTGCAACTATTTAGTGTGGTTATTGGAATCGCAGCTTGAAGCACAGTTATGTGTTTGTTTGTGTTAAGACTTTCCTGTTTTAAATTTGAATCCTTTGCATTCAGCCTATCCATTCCTATTTTGTTCTCTGTACAGCTGTATAGTTAGCTTTTCCTTGAATTTATTCGGATAACTCTCCGCAGTTGGCAGTGTCTCTAGATACAGACTCGAGCAGCCATAAAGCACTCTTTAACAGGAACTTCAATATCTGCACCAGAGGCATACAGAGCTATGAGCTGCCCTCATGACAATGACATTAATCGTTGTTTTTAAACCTCCTCTGGACAGGCACTGTCAGAGTGTAGAGTGGCACTAGAGGCCCATATCTCCGGCATGTACTTTAAAGGAATATGTCACAAAACCAAATACCTGTGTGTAGTCAGGCAGCCATTGTCTGACTTGTGCTACGCACTCATTCTGCTGATCATTGGTTTTCACCGTTATATTCAGGTCGCTTCATTTTTAGGTGCATTGAATTTCAGCACTGTGGTGTTTCAGGATAATATTGACATCAATATCATTAGGGCAGAGAAGCTATAAGGTTTAGGGTTTGGGTTTAATGCTGGCCATAAACTTTTCAGATGTGTCCTGCTATGACAAAAACATGAATATGGGATAACTAGTAGTAGTTACGCACATTTACCTTGACTTCTTTAGTAATCTTTAATATGTTTTAGTATTAATCCAGGTAGCTTCCTCATTCCCATGTGATAAGTCGTAAAAATTCTTTAATATCACAGAATTAATGCGACTACTACTACTAACTATAACATATGGTCAATTGTTTGTGGAAACTCAACCAATTCAACAAACCATGAACATTATTATAAAATACTGCCCTCCTTCATTTGCAGCTATGAGCCTTCACTATTCTGGAATCGCTTTCCACAATTTTTTAGGGTGTGTCTGTGGGAATATGTGTCCATTCAACGAAAAATGCATTCCTGAGATCAGGTACTGATGTTGGATAAGAAGACCCGAATGACAATTGGTATTCTAAATGATCCCAAAGATGTTCAGTAGGGTTGAGGTCAGGGCTCTGCACAGGCTATTCAAGTTCCTCCACACCAAACTCATCAAACCATGTAATTATTGACCAAGCTTTGTGCACATGATTTCAAGACAGAGGCTGTCCACATAGATTGGCCATATATCATAGTCTAAAATCCTTCACAGACAATTAAAACTGGGTGAACATTTAATGCCTTTATTAGAGTACAATTGAGGTGCCCTTGATTTTTATAACATTTACAACCTTTTGTTGGAAGAGAAGGTATGTGGCTGAAAACTGACTGAAAGTAGGCAAAGTCACGGAAATGCCTAATGTTTAGCTGCCATAATCTATATCAATTTACATGCAGGTTTATCCACTTGCAATCAGCTTTTAAACACCAAAATGAAAAATGAACCCTTCAGCACAGTTTTTAATAAAACAAACAAATGATTAAGACTTGGAAGTAGGTAGCTAGATGAAAGAAACTAAAGTTGCCAGACAGTTGTCACTTGTAGGGCCAGTATAATTGTTGGGTTTGGGGGTTGGCTGAGGTTAGGGGTAAGGGAACTGGATTGAGGGTTATATTAAAGAGATTGTGAGGGTCATTTTTTAAAATGTTAAACATGTTATACTTACCTTCTCTGTGCAATGGTTTTGCACAGAACAGCCCTGATCCTCCTCTTGTAGGGTCCCCCGTCACCACTCCTGGCTCCTCCTCTTCTCGGCGTGATTCCACAGGAAATCACTTCTTATTGTGCCACACCTGCAGGTTTTATCCCGAGCTGTGCTGCCTGTGCGCATAGACATAGACAGGCACAGCGCTGGAACGGGTTTATGCGCATAGACATAGACAGGCACAGCGCTGGAACGGGTTTAGGTAAATATAAAAGGTGTGGAGGGGGGTCGGATCCTGGTCACAGAAGGCTTTTTACCTTAATGCAGGAAATGCATTGAGGGAAAAAATAATGACTTTAACTTAAAAGTTTAGAGCAGTGATCTCCAAACTGTGGCCCGAAGGCCGGATGTGACCCTTTGCTAGCCTTTATCCATTAGTATCTACTCCTTACACCAATGGCTGACAAAACTCCGGAGTTTTCTTCTGCCTGCATTTTGTCAGCCATACCACCATTCTTAGTGCCATCATCTGTGTCTCATTCTGAGCCCCATGGTGGCCACAGTTGGAACAGAACCTCAACAAAACTGGCTATAGCACACCGATCTCTGAGCAGCTGGCTGTCATTCCTCCATATCACCGTCCCACCACCTCCAATCACACGCTTCTGTGGTATATTTGATGATGGCGGAGCAAGGCTGGGACTGGGATTTCCAGAAGGACAACTTACCCTAAAAAAAAAAAAAAATAGATATTTGGGGGGAACACCCTACCAAATGCATGGTGCTGCCTGTAAAGACCAACAGACAAAAAAATGCATATTACAGCGCACACATGAAACATACTCCTGCCAGGCTGTTTAAAAGCATCTAAACGTATATAGCAAAAAATGCAAAAATACGGGGGTTTGGTCACACTGAATGGCCATGAAGTGCTTAAGCCCACTGACTGCTGCAAAATACCCCGTTACCAGTGGGAACCTACACTGACCTTAGAGTGAATGCTCATATCTCTTAAACCATGGAAGCCAACGCCTCTCTTTATGGGAGACCAGAGGACACATCCCATGGATCAGGTGGACACTGATTGGGGGTAATTAAGGAGGATGGGGTTCACCAACCCAAGAGGTCTGGTCAGGACCACAGCATACAAAAAAAATAGATATTTGGGGGGAACACCCTACCAAACGCATGGTGCTGCTTGTAAAGACCAACAGACAAAAAAATGAATATTACAGCGCACACATGATACATACTCCTGCCAGGCTGTTTAAAAGCATCTAAACGTATATAGCAACTTACCCTGACATACAGAGAGGGAGATTTACACGAGCAGTGGTGCCTCCCAGCTGTGTTCAATGACCACAAGTAATTAATTGGATTGGAACAGATCACATGATCATTTTTATCTACTTGTCTGTATATTTAAATGTGTGTGTTAATTTTATATACTAAGCGGTGAACAAGGCGTAACTGCCGAAATGCATCTGCTGTATTGCTGTATGTGCATGGCCTATGTTTAATAAAGCATTTGGAAGAATTTCCGGAGTGCCGACTCAATCGCTTTTGGATTGTTCTTTCCACTAACACCAATGATGGGACAATAGTCCTCCTCCTATTGATGACCAACCCTGAGGCAATGTGTATGATCACTGAAGCTGGGCCTGGGACATTTTCTACTCCTGCTGGCCCCAATCAGGCCCCCCTAAAGTCTAAAGGACAGTAAGCTGGCCCTTTGTTTGAATAGTTTGGAGACCCCAAGTTTAGGGATTATGCTGAGGTTAAGGGTTGCCTTCAGGTGTTCATTTCAGGTTAAGGATTAGGCATTAAGGGTCATTTAACAATTTCAATATGACACTTTCAAGATTTAATATTTGTTTGCCCCTTCCTTGAAAATATTAGAAGACATTTCATATACTTGCACAGGCTCTAAAAAGTGTCCTGTATTCTTGCTACTGAGCTCTGCACCATTTCATGCTGAAATGTTCAACCACCACAGGAGGGCAAGACATTCTGACCCTAATCCCAGAGTTGTTTTGCTGGTGACAGGGTTTCTTAGATGCAGTTCCCTCTGTCAGCTTGCATTCTTGCCTTCTGAAAATCAGCAGAGAATTGTATAGTTAATAACAAGCTTCAGGCCTACTTTTCTGAAGCGTGTTGTATTCTAGCACTTGAGGCACAATAACCTTTGACCATAATCTGCTGTGAGATTGCCAGACATTTTTAGGGCCAGAAATAGACTGTATAAAGCAAGCAGTCAACTTCTGGAACCATATAATAAAGGGCACCAAACTGTAGATACAGGGCAGGTGAGTCAGTCAAGAAATTGAAGACCTCAGACATGCACTAAACCTTTCACAAAGCTGGACATGATTAGTAATAGCGCCCATGGAGTACCATTTATACCTATGGAAGATGTGCTCAATGAAACATGTGCTAAAAATGTGGCATGCAGGAATTTTTGTGTTTGAAAAAAGAAATACACTAAAAGACTTTATGGTGAGACATGGAAAGCTCTCCACATGCTTTAGGTGCTTAAAGCTGAGCTCCAGGCCAACAACTCAATACACCATTTGTAACACACATATGGGAACTGTTTTACCTGCCAAAGAATCTGTATTTTTGCCCATGCAGTCCTGAGATTTACATCAGCTCTGCCTCACAGCACAGTCAGCCCGGAGAACTGCTTTTTTCTCTCCTTTAGTTAAACAACACCTCCTTGCCCCCAGATTTTAATCAGGCACTATAGAAGAAGCAACAGATGAGTGGATTCATTTCTCTGCTTCTGTCTGTATGTTCCTTCTCAGCATATATGCATGCATGTGGCATACTTGCACTGGAACCACCATGCACCCCTTTCAATGACTTCAGACCAGGCATTTGAATGGTTAATAAATGTTACTAAATGCATTTTGCAAAACAGTCCAGAAGTGCATCACAGTCTTTCTCTAACTATGCAGTGGCTGACCTGGCATAGCTGTACAGGTGAGAGTCCATGCTTGTCAAAGTCCATTCCTGGTGAATTCCCTAAGGGTGGCAGACGAAAGTTGCATCAGGCTACATTCTTCACAGTGGTTTGGACCTTTCTGCTTCCCATGTGGTCCCGAAAAAAGCCCCTCAAGCTTGGCCTTCCTCTCTTTATATACAGAAGGAGGGCAGGACCCAAAAAGCCTGGGAAACCGTAAACTCAAAGCTTAACTACCTGGGCAGTCTAATCTTGCTTGCTTACAGCAACATACCCTTGGTAGGCACCTGCCTAATTGCAGTACACTTGATTAGCCTGCCCTTTTTGTAGCTGTCATTGCAGTAGACTGCAATCCAGTCATATACAGGTATTTACACTCGTTGCAATTCCAAATATGTTTTAATGTATATTTCATTGCATTCCTTGGTGTTTTTCATATCTATCTGGAGTTTATCTTGAATTACCGGGCACACATTTTAATTATACAGTGCTGGCATATTACACTGATCACTAAACCATTGTCCCCTACACATAGGTATGTGCACAGGGTGTGCCAAGTGTGCCCAGGCACACCCTAATCACCCTGTGCAGAGCAGATTCCCTCTACTGCCATGCCCCTCCCTTCCCCCGCAGCGCTACTGGCTTCCCTTCTTTCCTGCCGGCTGTTGCTGCTGGGATGTTTCAGGATAATTAGGTTAAGGGGTTGGTAAATGTGTAATTTACTGGTCCCTTCCCTTTCTGAATGAACATCGTTGGTGACCGGTAGTGTGTGTTTAAGCTTTTGGGGTGCACACCATAATGCAATAGGCTGCGCACACCTATGCCCCTAGCATACTGTCCATACTGCATTGGTGAAATCCAATATATTTTTTTCATTTTAGGTAGAAAACCACACAAATAAAAGGTGAACATGCATACTCCATACTATGTCCTTGGTGGAAATCAAACAAAGAGTCCAGTGCTACAAGTCTAGTGTTCCATCCATTCAACCACAGTGCTTCTTGCATAATATTAGGTTTTATTTCAGGAAGTGAATTGTGAGCGAATGCAGGCATGGCTGGCTGTGTGCTTGATAGCTTTTCTTTAGACAGAGCTTCTTTTTCCAGCCCCTCTATCACTACAACAAAAAGTGCTCAAAAATCTCCCTGCAAAAACAGGACTGTTAAAGAGGAACTTCACTCACCCCCTCATATTTTTTTACCTTCTTTTTACCTGTCATGCTTGGCTATCCTCAATTAACATACTCCACTTAATAGTGAATCCCCTCTGGTGTCATTGGGAGCTGGCTGTCTCTTCTGGATTCTTGCAGCGGGTTCCCTGATGAAATGCCACCAGGTCCACCCTGCCCTTGCCTCTCTCTGGACAACAGTGCCTCCTAGAATATTTGACAGAGTTATTCCTGTAGGCTGCAGCAGTAGTAGACAGTACTGAAATTTGTCTTCATACGTTTGCGGAGTAGGGAGGGTTGCATTAGTGCCAATTTCAGCTTTGGAGTTAAGGTCCACTTTACCACTTGCCGACTGCAATGGGTAGCCGCTGGATCACTTTCAGAAGTAACGAGAGGGATTATCACTCCCAATCATCCCAACTCCCCCCCCCCCCCCACTGCTCGCCGGTGCATTTTGGGCTTACTGTTTTTACGGGCGTGCTTGAGAAATGATCCGACGGTTCACGCCCATAGAGGTTACCAGAGACCATATTGTCTCTGATTGCCTTTATGGTCTTGGAGGACTGGAGCTAGGGTGAAAGCAAATCATTTTTCCAATCTAGGGTGGAAGTAAACTTTTTTTTGTTTATCTTTTGCTTTTAAATGTAGAGGAGAGATTTGGGGTCTTATTGATCCCAGATCTCTCCATAAGGAAGACCTATCATCTCTGACCTATCATCTCTTATTTTTATTACAAGCACTGTTTACATTCCTTATAATAAGAATAAAAGCGATAAAAAATGAAAGGGACAGTGTACAGTGTAAAAATAAAATAAATAAGAAAAAAAAAATGTAAAGTGCCCCCATTCCTCCATGCACGCGCACAGAAGCGAGCACATATGTAAGTCACTCACACATATGCAAACGGAGTTTGCACCACACATTGGAAGTATCATCGCAAATGTTAAAACGAGAGCAATAATTCAAGTGCTAGACCTCATCTGTAACTTTAAACAGGTAACCTGTAAAAATGTTTACAGCATCACCTATGGAGATTTTTAAGTATCATAGTTTGTCACAATTCCATGAGCGTGCCCAATTTTAAAGTGTGACATGTTAGGTATCTATTTACTCTACGTAACATCATTTTTTATAGTTTACTTTATAGTAGTGTTGGATATTTGCATCCCTCAGCACATACTGTGGTTCAACCTGTCCCCTACATCACTTGTGGCCTTTAGTAACGTAGGGGCTGGCCTGGCAAATAGAACCGCTGGATTGAGTGGTGGACCAAATATCCAACCCATCGGATAAGTATCAGCTGTAAAGAGTCAGCTGCAGATCGTACCTATTGAACCGTGGGAAGATCCAAGGTGCAGGACAGGTGAGCATAGAAGGTCTTGCTTTTCAAGGTGATTTTTGGGGGCCACTTTTGTTGTAGCAACAGAATCACTTTAAGTGGAGAATGATCTGCGTTCCTCTATATTTTTTCTACTGGAGCTTTAGCATAAATTTCTCTGAAAATGGCACAGCTGTGACCGGAATCGCCCCACACTTGACAGGTGATGAGAGAAATGTAGCTGACACGCTGTAAAATAGTGTATGGAACTGTTTGTAAAGCTTTTTATCCTGGCCTGCTAAAAATAACATTCATACACATCAACTGAGCTGGCTCCAACCTCAGCAGCCCGGAGATGTGCCACTCATATTAATGTCTGCACACAATATGGACTCAGCAACATCTGGGAGGTCACTTTTTTTCTAAACTCCAACCCTGAAGCTGAACTATTAAACAACCATAAATCCATGTCTGCATGCAATAATATCATCAAAGAATATGATACCCCAACTTTTCATATTCCTGATATGTACCTGTAGTACCATGTACTTGTATGAAAAAGTATCCTGTTCTCTATGGTTTGCTTCCTTTGTGTGAAATTCCTGGTGATCTTGCCAGTCACTCTGCTTCCCTATTAAAAAATGACCACACTAGGTAGGAGACGTAGCCTGGTTAGTTTTCTGGTTGCGCTGGGAGCCTGCTCTCTTCCAATGATCAGATTTGTCCTGATACATCCCCCACCCTTGCACAGCCTTTCACTGGGAAGAACAGTGCACTGTTGTTTCTATTCCTTCGGCTCTCCGAGCTACTTAAGCAGCTGAGAACAGAGGGTATGTGATCTCTTCTAGAAAAGAAAAAATGTTTTATATCTATACACAAATGCTTTGCCTGTCATCTTTATTTTAGCCCCAGTTCATGTTGCCTCGACTTGCCGTGTGACTTGAGAGTTCAAAGTCCCATGACAAGTCACACCTCATTAACAGCAATGGAACCATTCTAATCGGTGCACTCAAGTCGCTATAACTTAGAAAAAGATTCCTGCACTACTTTTGGTGCGATTTCATTACAACTTGCATTGACTTCTGATAAAAAAGTCGTATGCAAGCCGCGATGAAGTCGCGCAGGGGCAGGGCTGGGACAAGGGGTGGACAGGATGGATGGCTGACCTGGGCACTGTGGTATCATATGAGATGGGGGGAGCACCACAAGGAGATTGGGGGGGGGGGGGGATTTGTGTTGGGAGGGGGGAGGGTGGCAGAGGGTAAGAACTGTTCTAGGAGAGGACATTTGGAGGAGGTGTGCTAGGAGTGGTGATTTGGGGGGATTTGTGTTGGGAGAGGGGATGGGTGAAGAGGATTTGTGCTAGGAGAGGAGATCCGTGCTACAAAAGAACTTCGTTTTTGACAGTTGTGTAGTCTTCAAGGAGGTCTAGGACCTGACTAATCCGTCTTGCAGGAGTGCCTGGAACACAAGAACAGCTGAATAAACTTGAAAATCTTCTGGCAGTATAAACATTTTACATACTGTATGTATTTCAGTGGTGTATTTAGCTGTTTGCCTGGAGTTCAAATGTAAAAGAAATCTATGGATATGTCAAACAAGATTGGGTTACCGGCATCTGTATTGATTTGTGAGGGGGCAGCCATGTGCTCAGAATAAATCCTAGGGTGAAACTTAGCAGGAAGCCTGGATACCCGATTACATGTCAAAACAACCACACATGGTACATAACTCATTCATTTAGAGAGAGTCCTCTCAAAAATAATGTTTTTTTGTGTAGATGTTGGATAGCTAGGCCACCTAATGTCTCCTTAAATAAATGATTCTGACAAAATCAAAGAAGTGCATATGGCCGTTGCCTTGGTATCAAAGCTGGTAAGGTGTTATCTACTTTATCATCATGGCTGACCTGCACTAGAGTGGTTACTAATTGCCCACGATTTCCATTGACATCCCGCTGAGCTTTGAAGATTAAAGTATTTTTGTCTTTGGACTGTCCCTGATTTTCAGTATTGACCAGCTACACCTACATCATCTTTTGTACTGCATTGTTCTTTTAAAGCTTAATTCCATGATAGATGGTGATGGTTGCATCCATGGTTCTCTCAGCTAGCAGAGAATCTGGCAGTTTTTATTTTCTTAATATCATCACTAAATACCTGTAAAGTTGTATGGACATGACCAAGAGACCTCTGTTTTTCTTATAAAGACATATGGCACCACTCTAGGATTATATGTTGGTGGCCAGAGGACCCAGGGGGTATATCCCTGACAACCTAGCATGGCCTTTCTCAAGCTTTTCCGGTGTGAGGGAACCCCTTACTATATCTTCAGCCCCTGGCACTTTAGCGTGATTGGTACTGGGAAGAATGTTCCTTACATTTGTGGTCAGCGCAAAGATCACTGGTGTAAGTGGTTACTTATCAGAAAGGCAGAAATTGCTCATTGCATAAGCAACAGTAAGGCTTCATGGAACCCTGGTTGGGAAAGGCTGGCCTAGCAGCTGAGGAAAAGGTTAAATATCCAGCAATGGGCAACTAATAAAACATAAACAAAACAGTAAAGAAGAGTGGCGCTGCACACCTTTTGTATACAAATGTGTCTAACTATAAGTCCAATATAATGTACATTAAAGTCCAGTTCGAAGTGAAGAAATGTAATATTCCACATCAATCTCCCAGTGTTAACACTGTGTAACAAAATGGTGTCCAGTAAATTGCATAGATTACATATTATTCATGTTACTTCACCCCTATGCCAAACAGTTCATTCCATGACCCACCCAGTGAATCCAGTGAAAAAAACTAATTCACCAGACAATGATGACCCCTTGTAAAATAAGCAGGTCAATGAATGCTTTGCCTTCTTGGAAACACCACTCCACTCCACTCTCCTCCCAGCATGCCAATTCTCCTGGGAGCTCTCCATCTCCTCACCATACCACCAAAAAACTCACAAAGATCAACAGAAGAAAACTCATTTCACAATAATTTAATAACCATTGTGCTCACAATAGTAAAACAGTAGATATTGTATGGGCCCAAATTGATACCTAAACAATCAGCCCACTGCTTCAGTTGAGGAAGTGCCTCCTTCATGTCCAGAACATAGCAGGGCAGTCACTAGGCACAGAAGAAGCTAGCAGAGATCACTGGAGTAGTGGTGCCTACTACAGTGATTTACAGCTTCTAAAGGGATCTCAGGGGTATGGTATATGCATAGTTAAATTGTTCCAAGTTGGACAGAATGCCATACCTGAAATTCTTCTTTAAAGCAGACCTTGTATCAGGATATCCCGGTTGTACATTTGTAGTCGGTACACGTCCGTAGCGACCGCGTCTTACTTACCGGAAGTCGAATGTATTTGTATTGGATTTTGACATAGGACTATGTTCCAGACGAAATTTCTTCTTAAAGTCCATACCGTAAGACAGGTTGAACCTTGTTAAATTGATACGTATATGGTATGGGGACTCTAGGGAAATCTTCGACATTTAGTGACATCATCCGTGGTGATGAGGTCACTAGAGACGATCGAAGAAGACACGGATCACTGACGGGACGATACAAGACCTGTACTTCCTCCGTGAAGGAGTTGACTTCGTCACCCGACTAACAAATCCA
>BLSH010461440.1:0-18421 GCA_018402905.1 Glandirana rugosa
ACAGATTATTGTTCTAAAACTATCTCATCATAGTGCTACAGGGAGAGGTTCCTGCTGCTCCTGTGAGGGAAAGATTATTGTTCTAAAATCATCTCATCATAGTGCTACAGGGAGATGTTCCTGCTGCTCCTGTCCGGGACAGATTATTGTTCTAAAATCATCTCTTCATAGTGCTACGGGGAGAGGTTCCTGCTGCTCCTGTGAGGGACAGATTATTGTTCTAAAACTATCTCATCATAGTGCTACAGGGAGAGGTTCCTGCTGCTCCTGTGAGGGAAAGATTATTGTTCTAAAATCATCTCATCATAGTGCTACAGGGAGATGTTCCTGCTGCTCCTGTCCGGGACAGATTATTGTTCAAAAATCCTGCTGCTGGTGAGAGCGGTGAATTTCTTGCACAAAAATAAAAAGTGCGTCTACATTGCTGTTTTCCAAAATGTATTATTCTTTTTTTTTTTGTATTAATAAATAATGCTACATAATACCTTTGCGTCCAGAATGAGGAGAGCGTCAAATAAGGGACGTGGTCATGGTCGTGGTGCTGCTGGTTTTGGTAGTGTTGGTGAAGTTCCTGTTGCAAGGAGAGGATGTGGTCGATTTGTGCCAGCTACACGCACAAGTGAAACACCTTCCTCAGGTGCGAGTAGCCAACAGAACCTTCAACGTTATATGGTAGGCCCGAATGCCGCTCAAGGAATGGTGAGGCCAGAACAAGTACAGGAGATAGTAGATTGGGTGGCTGACAATGCCTCCAGTTCCTTCACATTGTCTCACACCCGGTCCCTTGATGAAAGCTCAGAGTTGGCACCTGAACCCCATGGCCATCTGTCTTTCACCTCAGCCCCTTGTAAATCAGTCAAGCAGTCTGAGCCCCAAGTCATGCAGCAGTCTCTTATGCTTTTTGATGACTCTGTTGGTGTGCTTTCTGTGGGCCATGCACATAGCCCTGCCCCAGAAGTGGAAGACATTGAGTGCACCGATGCCCAACCACTTCTGTTGCAGGATGAGGACATGGAAACACCACCGCAGCACGGCTCTGATGATGACGAAACACAGGTGCCAACTGCTGCGGCTTTCCACAGTGTGCAGACTGACAAGGAGGGCAGTGGTGAAGGGTGGGTGGAAGATGATGTGGAGGAGGATGATGAGGTCCTAGACCCCACATGGAATGAAGGTCATGCAAGTGACATGTGCAGTTTGAAGGAAGATGTGGTGGTCGCAAGAGGCACCAGCGCAGCAAAAGAGGAAGCAGGTTGCAAAAGCGGAGCGACCGTCCCCTAGATATTACGCCTGCTACTACCAACCGCACCCAGGGACCTAGCACACCAAAGGCAGCTCAAAGGCGTTCCCCCGAGTGCCAGTTCTTCAGACAATGAAGATCCTGCAATGAGAGCCTGAAGCGAGGCATAAATGTTCTAAACCTGAGCACAACCTGCATGACCAGGGATCTACATGCAAAGCACGAGCTGCAGTGGAATAAGCACCTCAAAATCCAAGAAAGGTCTCGACCTCCTCCTGCTTCCTCTGCTGCTGCTGCCTCAGCCTCTTCCTCCACTTCTACAGTGCCAGTGTCACCTGCCACCCAGCAAACAGACCATGTGACAGCAACGCCACCATGCCCGCCTCCGTCCCCAAGCATTTCCACACGGTCCCGTGGAAGCTTACAGCTGTCCATCTCCCAAACACTGGAGAGAAAGAGGAAGTACCCCCCTACCCACTCGTGATCCCTGGCCCTGAATGCCAGCATTTCAAATTTTGAAATGCTGTCATTCCGTCTGGTGGACACAAACAGTTTTAAAAACCTGATGGTGGCTGTCCCACAGTACATGGTTCCCAGCTGCCACTACTTTTCCAGGCAACCAGTCCCTTCCCTGCACAAACAAGTCGGGGACAAGATCAAGTGTGCACTGTGCAACGCCATCTGTGGCAAGGTCCACATAACCACTGATACGTGGACCAGTAAGCATGGGCAGGGACGCTATATCTCGCTAACTGCACACTGGGCAAATGTAGTGGCGGGTGGGCCTGAGGATTCCGCCACCGAGGATTGCAGGGCATTTCTCTTTGCCTCCTCCTCCTACTGCGCTTCCTCCTCCTCTATCACCTCCTCATCCGCTCAGCGTAACACTTTCACCACCAACTTCAGCACATCCAGGGGGAAATGACAGCAGGCTGTTATAAAACTGATATGTTTGGGGGAAAAACCCCACACTGCGCAGCAGCTGTGGAGGGGCATTGAACAACAGACCGATGAGTGGTTGTTGCCACTGAGCCTCAAGCCTGGTGGTGTGCAATAATGGGCGAAATCTCGTAGCAGCTCTGGGCCTAACCGGTTTGACGCACATCCCTTGCCTGGCGCATGTGCTGAATTTGGTGGTGCAGAAATTTCTAAAAAACTACCCGGATATGTCCGAGCTGCTGCAAAAAGTGCAGGCCGTCTGTGCGCGCTTTCAGCGTTCTCACCCTACTGCTGCTCGCCTGTCTGCGCTGCAGCGGAACTTCGGCCTTCCCGCTCACCGCCTCCTATGCGACGTGCCCACAAGGTGGAACTCCACCTTGCACATGCTGGAGAGACTGTGCGAGCAGCAGCAGGCAATAGTGGAGTTTCAGCTGTAGCAGGCACGGGTCAGTCGCTCTGCGGAACAGCACCACTTCACCACCGAGTGGGCCTCCATGCTAGACCTGTGTACCATATTGCGGTGTTTCAAGTACTCCACCAACATGGCCAGTGCCGATGACGCTGTTCTCAGCGTTACTATCCCACTTCTATGTCTCCTTGAAAAAACACATCGGGCGATGATGGAAGAGGATGTGGCACAGGAGGAGGAGGAGGGGTCATTTTCACGGTTATCAGGCCAGTCATTCACAAGTGGCTCAGAGGGTGGGTTCCTGCACCAGCATAGGCCAGGTCAAAAATTTTCAAGCCAGGGGACAGTTCTGGAGGATGAGGAGGATGAGGACGATGATGATGAGGAGGAGGAGGAACCGTGTTCACAGCAGGGGGGCACCCAACGCAGCTCATGGGCATCACTGGAGCATGGCTGGGGGTATACAGAGGACACAGATGATACACCTCCCACATAGGACAGCTTGTCATTGCCTCTGGGCAGCCTGGCACACATGAGTGACTACATGCTGCAGTGCCTGCTCAACGACAGCCGAGTTGCCCACATTTTAACTTGTGCTGATTACTGGGTGGCCACCCTGCTGGATCCCTGGTACAAGGACAACGTGCCGTCCTTAATTCCCTCACTGGAGTGTTATTGGAAGATGCGCGACTACAATCGCATGCTGGTAGACACGCTGCTGAGGGCATTCCCAAATGACACAGGGGGCTCAGTGGAAGCACAAGGCGAAGGCGGAGGAGGAGGTCACCAACGCAGCTGTGGCACCACCAGCACCTCAGAAGGCAGGGTTAGCATGGCTGAAATGTAGAAAAGCTTTTTCAGCAGCATGCCACAACAAACAGCACCACCAGCTGATAGCATTTCAGCAACATGGTGGAACAGTATGTGTGCACACGCCTACACGTACTAACTGATGGGTCTGCCCCATTCAACTTCTGGGTCTCCAAATTGGGCACATGGCCTGAGCTTGCCCTTTATGCCTTGATGGTGTTGGCCTGCCCTGCAGCCAGTGTATTGTCTGAACGTGTGTTTAGCACGGCAGGGGGCGTTATCACAGACAAGCGCAGCCGCCTGTGCACAGCCAACATGGACAACCTAAAGTTTATTAAAATGAACCAGGCATGGATCCCACAAGACTTGTCTGTACCTTGTGCAGAATAAACATTTATACCGGCCTCACACAGCCATTGGTATACTTGTTTTTTTTAATATGTCTCAATATTTTGGGGGCTATCCCAATTAGAAAAAAAAAACAAACAAACAAAAAACAATGTTGGCTACCTCCTCCTCCTCCTCCACCCCCACTTCCACCTACACCGCCACGGTCACGGCCTACTCAACCTCCTACTCCACATCCATTTTTTTTTGTGTGATTTTAAGTTCTTTTCTTATGCACATTTGTTTGCAGGGCACTTGTCCTACTCTTACCCCCATTTTGCTTCCTTTTGCAGCCCTCTAGCCCATTCCAGGACTTTTTACAGCCATTTTTGTGCCCAAAAGTTCGGGTCACCATTGACTTCAATGGGGTTCGGGGTCCGGGGTCAAGTTTGGTACCAAACCCAAACAGCCGAACCCGAACATCCAGGTGTCTACTCAACTCTAGTCCTGACTTCCCTAATTCTTTCCGAAGAGTTCTCTCTTAAATATGCGTCGGTTAACCTGGCATTCAGGCCATTATTAACATAGGTACAGGCGGCATGGCTATCCAAAGCAGACATTTCAGATGCGTTCAAACTACTACTCATTGAGCCATCCCTTTGATGATGGCATGGCATCAAATGGAAAGGTTCCTTATTACTTCGCCACCAAGCTAACTTTCGGCTCTTAGACCCCTTTCGCACTGAGGTGCTTTACAGGTGTTTTTTAGCTAAAAAGAGTGCCTGTAAAGCGCCTCTAAACTGCCTACTAATGTACCCCAGTGTCAAAGTCTGAGTGCTTTCACACTGGGGTAGTGCGCTTGCAGGACAGAAAAAAAGTCCTGCAAGCAGCATTTTTGGGGTAGTGCGGGAGCGGTGGATACACCGCTCCTCCACCTCCCCTGCCCATTGAAATAAATGGGCAGCTCTTCTGAATGGGCTGTACACAGCTTCGGAAGCGCCATGCGCCAGCGCTTTTAACACCCTAGTTAAGTTATTAGGGGTTAAAAACGCCACACTGCCGCCCGAGAAGCGGCGCCAAAGCATCGCTATAACAGCAGTAAAGCGCCGCTAAACTATCGGCACTTTACCTCTAATGCTCGGGCGACTGCAGTGTGAAAGCATCCTTTAAGCAGCCCATGGCTGTTTATTATTATCGCCCAGTCCCTTACCTGGATCCTGTTGCACCAAACACAGTGTCGGAAAGTCATTTACTATCTTGATGGCTTTCTGCTCGTCAAATGGTAGCCTTGAACAGACTAAGAGTAGTATTTGGCAATCTCTACATGCCCATAGCAGAGCATAAAGTGGAAGGCCCGGCACAGTCCAACACCTTCCTAGGCATCACTCTTGACACTCCCTCCTTGCAGGATAGCAAACCTCCCGACATATTTACCTTTACCCTTTTGTGGGGTGTACTAAGAGACAGCTATGATCCCTGTTAGGAATGCTTAATTTTGCCATGAGGATTATCCCTCAGGGTCAGTCCTTCATTTGCTTCTTTGCTTCATGGTTTTCCTCTCTCAGGTATAAGACCTGATCAAATTCTCAGGCTGGACCCAGCAGCCATAGCCGTTTTTTGACAATGTGGGACGAATTCCTTACGAACTGGAATGACATATCCATGTTTATTCCGTTAGCATCAGCTTATCACCTCAGGTAGTCCACAGCCTCCACATGCTTCACTGCAATTTTTGGCCATCACTGGTTCGCAGGGCGCACTGTCCCGTTTTGACTTAATTTCATTTTTCCAGAAGACACCTGGAGCCGACCCATTGACTACTCCTATCCCACCTTGGTCACAACTAACGATGGATTAAAGCTACACCTTTTCAATGCAACCCAGCTCATTAATCAGTTGTTGTCCCACAACAACTATTGCACTACTTGGAATGCCTATTGCAGGTTTCTAACCTTGTGCCCCTGACAGCACGTCCTAGCCTTCATATCATATTGCCACACGCAGCTGGCTCTATCTCATAACACAGCATTTCTTTTTCTTACAGGACCCCGGAAAGCCATCTTTGTTTACGACCCATACAGTCAGATCCATCCTACGCAGCATCCAGAAGCAACAGCGCGTAGTTAACGCTTGCCCATCACAAGTGCCTTCTTAGGGACCTGTCTAATATCCTTTCACGTTCCCCGTTCGGGGGTTCTGCCCAGCCTGGTCATCCAAGCGGCCATCTAACTGGCCTTCTACGGCTTTCTGCAGCCTAGCGAATTTACCATTAGTGACACCAGCAGCCAGATACTATGCATACACAACCTGGCTCGCTTTCCAGACCACTTTGTTCTTCACCTCATAGTCTCCAAAACCCAACATTCTGGTCCAGGGGTTGACATCAACCTCTTTCAAACCAACAACGCCTGGTGCCCAGTAACGGTACTTTAACCGGTAACTGTCTCACCTTCCCAGGCAATCAAACTCTAGCCCATTGCTACCTTTTCCGACCAGCCCCCTGAGTGGCCGCCAATTCGTTAGGCAAGTTACAATCCTACTGGTTAACCTAACCCCTAACCCCGGTCGGTACTCTGGACGTTCCTTCTGGATCGGAGCAGCCTCGGCTGCGTCTCAGCATGGAGTGCCAGACCACGTCATTAAGAAATTGGGCAGATAGAAATCCCCCTGCTTCGCTCGATACATTCCAAACCCTCAGGTAGAAATGGCACAAGCCTTTACCAAGCTCGCTCAATAACACAGGACCAATAAACAATTACTTCCCTATTGGGGTATTTTTGTCCCCTTTTCTTGGCATACCGACCAGCCGCTGACCAGGGCACTCCTCAGGTCTATGTTATGTTGTAAGTCTTGTGGCGGGTTTATATGATTCATATTTGTCTCGGTCAAAGGGCTTCGACCATGAATAAGAAGGCCAGTATGGTGGCCTGAATTTATTGGAGGAGTCCGGGGAGGGGTATTTAAACATACCACTCCCCTGTGATCTTTGTCGGTTCTGGTGCACAATACCCTCCCTCCCATTCCCCCTTTTTCAGGGCACTTCTCAGCAAATTACTCTCCACAATTATCCATTACTCATCTTGGGTATGCCCCTTTTCTTGGCATACCGACCAGCCGACCAGGGCACACCTCAGGTCAATGTTATGTTGTAAGTCTTGTGGTATGTTTATGTGAGTCATATTTGTTTTGGTCAAAGGGCTTCAACCATAAATATGTGTTTATCAGCTATTTTTTTTTAGGCTTGTGTTGGACTGGCTATAAGTGGAGGTTGAAGGCCAGTATGTATAGTATAACAAAGTGTCACTGTGACCTAGCGCAAAAAATAAGGTAGATCCAATGGCTCTTCTGCCTCGCAGTCGGGTTCATCATTGTATGATAGCAGCATGTCCAAAGCTGGGAGCTCTTTGGGGCTTCACGTATAATTGCAAATATATGCAACAAAAACCTCTGTTTTTAACAACATTCTTGAACTAGTTTAGATGCTCAGCTTATTTACTGCTATATATATCTCAATTTGAAAATGACGTTAGAGTAGAGTTAGGGACCGCACTTTGCAGAGGGGCCTTGACATGGCAGTGCGGCTTCACATATATTTGCACATAAATATATATATATATACACTGTATATATATATATATATATATATATATAATGTAAACCTAACACAAATTGCTGAAACAGTTTAAACGTTTTATTTTGCTGGGTTATGTTGCTGTGGTAAGCATGCTGGGGAATTTTGTATTGTATTGTTCTGTGAACTATCATGCTGAGCCCCTTTGTGCCTAATGCCTAGTACACATGGGCCGAATGTCGGGAGACATCGGCCAGTTCAATAAAAAACTGCGGACATTCGGCTTATGTCAGCTGGTCCAACAGAAGTCGGTTTCTGTCAGACCAAGATGCTGGAAAACCAGCAGTTGACTTGCTCCCGATGGTGCGTGAGGGGGGTGCTCTGGTAGGGGACACAACAGCTCAGCGGGGGAGATCGCTATAGTAACATCGGACAGTTCGTACAGTGGCTCAGACCCGGGCTCTCAGATTTTTTTTTATTCAAGGGTTGAATGAAAACAAAAATATTTGTGTGTACCAGGCTTAAGAGTGTAGCCATGTGCTCCCTTGGGAGTGGCTGGTAGCTGTGGTTATAGCTGCCCTCAATCCCACCATATCTCACACATCCGAAGTCCCTGAACTGCTCTCCTTATTGTTTGTTTTATTTAGGGGATTAACTTGGATGGGGAAAGGGTTGACTGAGGGATGCCCAAAGAATTGGTTACAGGACCATCTATATACACGACCACATATACACTCTACTTCCTCCAGCACTTCTCTTGCAGACTATTGCTCCTTCACTTCTCTCCAGTAGGGATGGGCCCACGGTTCGAGTCACCCGTATGTCGAATTTAGAACATTATAGGGCGTTTACAGCGCAATGCATTGCTGCAGACTGCGCGCACAGCTCCTTCTCCGTGGGAGTGCTGCCGCCATCTGCACTGGTTTTTTTGTTGATGATTTTTTATAGTGCAGGGCAGGGCCACCGGGTGACGTACAGGTGACCCCGCCCCTTCTGACATCATGTGACGTCAGAGGAGCGGGTCACTCAATTATGTCACTGGATGGCCCCGCCCTTCACTATAAATAAAATGTCAAAACAAAGAGAGCTCAGACGTGGAGGAGGAGCTGTTCATTCTATTTTTTTTGGGTCCGTCGCTCGCCGTCATTGATGATGGATTACAACGGGGGACACTTATTTTTATTTTTTAATAAAGGACTTGTCCCTAATTGTCTCCTGTGTTTTTTTATTTTTTTGACACGTTTGGTGAAGTATTAGGGGTACGATATACCCAATACTAATTTACATGGGGGGTCGGGATTTGGGGGCCCCCTTATTAACGGGGGCTTCCAGATTCTGAAAAGCCCCCTGCCCGCACACCCCCACAACCACAGCCCAGGGTTTTGGGGAAGAGGCTCTTGTCCCCATCAACATGGGGACAAGGTACTTTGGGGTGGGGGGGCGTAGAGTCCCCCGTGCCCCAAAGCACCCATACTCCCCATGCATATAGCCTGGTATGGTTCAGGAGGGGGGGAGCGCTCGCTCATCCCCCCCTATCCTGGTGTGCCAGGTTGAAGTCTCGGATAAGGGTCTGGTTTGGATGTTAGGGGGGACCCTGCGTCAATTTTTTTTAAAATGTTGGCGCAGGGTTCCCCTTAAAATCCAAACCAGACCCGAAGGGCCTGGTATGGACTGGGGGGGAGGAGGGCCTCACACAAATTTTTTCAGTGATTTTTATGTATATTGCCTGGAGGCCTGCCCCCTGCCAATCCTGCTTGGTTATTGGTCAGGGCTTCCTAGAATACTCCAGATGGCTCCACCTATCTACCAGCTCTCTGACCAGGAACCCTCCTCCAGGTTTCTAGGTTTCTAGAAAGAAGTGGAATGTTCTGGTGACCTCATCTGTCAAGTCCACTCAATTCTCCCTGAGCCACTCCTCCTGGCTCAGATTAAAACATTCAGGCCTGTTCTTATTCTCAGGCCTGATTAAATTTTACCTCACCTAGCAAACTCTGCTAGAAAAAAAGGACCTACACTATGGGGGCACTACAGAATCCCGGGACAGACAGTCTGGCAGAATCCCTGACAGTTGGGGGACATGGTGTTTGCCTGGCCCCCTTACACAGGAAATTGTCACTCAAAAACTGTTGCAACCTTTAGTTGTCCTTTCCAAGACAATAATTTCTTAGTGAAGAGGAGCGAGACTCAAGCTACCACTGTAAAATTATTTTTAGCAGATGAAACCAGTAACAGTAGCATGAACAGAGTAAATACAGTAATGAAAAATGAAATATGAAAAAAACATATGTGTGATGTGTCTAATATTGCATTGCCAGTATCAACATACGTTTATAATAATCCTCTATGTTCTGCTCTATTTAGCAAACTACTGCAATTCTCTCCTTGTGAAAGCAGTGAGCCGGGTAATTTGTTTATGAGAGGGAAGACAAATAACTCTGACCACCAAGGAATAAAAACTTTTAGATATGCAATTAGTTGTATTATAGTCACATATATGTTTAATTTGTGGCCTTCATGCTTCATGACTACTAATCATTACCAACTGCTCCAAAATGCTGACTTTGTTTCAACTGCTGAAGATAAGGATTTCACAAAAAAACATCCCCTGAACCATGTTATTGTGTAGCAATAAACATGTGAATTTACAGTTTTGGTTGACTCTAGTTTAGAAACCCTTTAAAGTTGTGACTGTTATCTTCAGATCTACAGTAGAGATTTACCGGTACTCTCACTTCCTGTCATGCTGACAACTGATCCACCAGAACAAGAGGTAAAGCTGGTTTCACAGGGGCTGCCCAATCAGGTCTGCTGTTTGTTTTTCAAGTGGACCTGATTGGACCATCTATAGTTCAGTATGGAGTGGTGGATGTCAGCGGACCTATCGGCATCCAATTTTGTCCACCAAAAACAGACGGATGGGGTCTAGTCCCTATCCAACCTGTGGATTGGATGACAGTTGGATGGAAATGGACAGATGGTCCGTTTCCATCTGACAACCCCATAGAGAACAGTTGGGCTGTGTCCATGTCCGCTCTGCATAGATATAAAAGTATCTTGCATGGACAGTTGTGGTGATTTTCTCTAAAGTCCCATACACACGGGCAGAATGTCGGGAGCCAAACACAACAGCTCAGCGGGGAGATCGATGAACTAACCTCGCATGGTTAGTACAGCAGCTCCCGACCGCAGCTGTCAGGTTTTTTTTTCATGCAACCCCATAGAGGAGAGCAGGGCTCTGACAGGTCCATCTCTGCACAAAATGGAGTCCGCAGGGCGGATCACCCATGTGAAAAGACCCTTTGGCTTAAAATGTGAATTATTTTGTGATCAAGCATCAGGCTAATTATACACAGAGTATTCTCTACCCTATTTCTTGCCCATGTGTCTAAATACAAAATCAAATGTTTCCTGCTGTGTAATTTATGGCTAAGCCTGTGACAGGCAAAATATGAGTGGCTTTTGAAGCAAAAGACTGGTAAAATATGCTCTAGCCATATTACACTTGAATACATTCCTTTCCCCACAAAACATGCATTTTAACCAGTTGCCGACCGCCCACCTTGGCTTGACGGCGGCAACTTGGTTCGTTATCACAAACCGCTGTCACCTGATGGCGGCTGTGAGATCGCGCTCACTGTGTTCCGGGGGGGGGCCAGGGATGGGTAGGGTGGACTCGGTCTCTGCTGGCTACCCGCGATCACGCCTCCCCCCCCCCCGGAGTGACAGAACGGGGGCCCGTGTAAGTAGACACGGATCTTCGTTCTGACAGAGGGATGTGATCACAGGCTTCCTGTATATGGGAGCTGCGATTACTCATAGAAACATAGAAAAGTGACGGCAGAAAAAGACTGAGTAGTCCATCGAGTCTGCCCCTTTTTATTTATTTTTTATTTTTTTATTTTTTACATTAACCTTGTTGTCTGACTATGGATTTATGTTTACTCGCCTAACCCAGCCCCCATACAGTTAGAACACACTGAGGGAACACAGTTAACCCTTAGAGCGCCCCCTGCAGTTTAACCCCTTCACTGCCAGTGACATTTACACAGTAATCAGTGCATTTTCATAGCATTGATCGCTGTATAAATGCCAATGGTCCTAAAAAGGTGTCAAAATGGTCCGACATGTCTGCCGCAATATCGCAGTACCACTAAAAATCGCAGATCGCCGCCATTACTAGTAAAGAATAAAAAAAATTAAAACCGCATGAATGTATTCTCATCATTCGTTAATGCGGCAACTTTTGCGCAAATCAGTCAATAAAAGCAGATTGCAATTTTTTTTACCAAAAATATGAGGAAAAATATAAATCGGCCAAAACCAATGAAAAAATATTTTTTTAAATTTTTTTTTTGATATGTATTTTAGCAAAAAGTAAGAAATTTTGTTTTTTTTGCAAAATTGTCACTCTTCTTTTGTTTATAGCGGCGATCAGAAATGATGCAGAGGTGATCAAATACCACGAAAAGAAAGCTCTATTTGTGGGAAAAAAGGATGTAAATTTTGGTTAGATACAATGTTGCACGACCGCGCAATAGTCAGTTAAAGCAACGCAGTGCCGAAGAGCAAAAAGCGATCTGGTTCTAAAGTGGGAAATCCTTCTGGGGCTGAAGTGGTTAATAACAAACAACTAATGCTTAATTACCACAACAAATGAGCTTATTTGTAACTTTGTGATGCACAATTTAGCCCATCTTAGATATAAAGGGGTTGTAAACCCTTGTTTTTTAAAAATAAAAATAACAAACATGCCTATCGAGTCACTCATGGAAAAGTACGTAGACCCAAATCACAAGAAAGCGAATGATTCCTGTTATTACACAGTAGCAGTCAAAAAATAAAAAGCAATGCAGACAGCTTGAACTGCATATCAATGGAAGAGTAAGGAGTGTAAAAAATTGCCAAAAACTTAAGGTTGCCTACTGAAAATCTATCCAAGTCAAGAAAAAAGAAAAGAGGGGGAAAAGAAACAAGAGTCATATGAACAAAAATCGTGAGCTACTAACTATAAGTCAATAAGTATAATACCCTAATGCGACACTGCGTACCTATTTCAGGTAGTGTTGCTCTAGCCTCTAAAACGCATATAAAAAAAAATCTTTCCACTGTAGCTAGTGGAAAAAGGAGTCAGCCATATGAGTGGCACAACATACAGTGTTGGGGTTATTAAAAATATACTTTGTTAATAAATACTTAAAAGGTTACATCTAATTCTCTCCAATTGGAGGAAAATTCTCAATTTAAGGACTTCAGTCCCAGAAGGATTTACCCTCTTCCTGACCAGAGCACTTTTTGCGATTCGGCACTGACCTGCTTAAACTGACAATTGCGTGGTCATGCGACATTGTGCCCAAATGAAATTGACGTCCTTTTTTCCCCCACAAATAGAGCTTTCTTTTGGTGGTATATGATCACCTCTGAGGTTTTTATTTTTTGTGCTATAAACAAAAAAAGATTTTGAAAAAAAAAAACTATTTATTTTACTTTTTGCTATAATACATATCCCAAAAAAATATAAAGAAGCAAATGTATTCATCAGTTTAGGCCAATATATATTCTTCTACATATTTTTGGTAAAAAAAAAAAATCGCAACAGGCGTATATTGATTGGGTTACGCAAAAGTTATCACGTCTACAAACTA
Organism: Glandirana rugosa; assembly: GCA_018402905.1. Lineage (NCBI taxonomy): Eukaryota > Metazoa > Chordata > Amphibia > Anura > Ranidae > Glandirana > Glandirana rugosa. The sequence goes on from BLSH010461440.1 coordinate 12,939, forward strand.
TGGGAATAGACTTATGGCATTTTTATTATTATTATTTTTTACTAGTAATGGCAGCAGTCTGCGTTTTTTTATCAGGACTGCGACATTGCCGCGGACAGATCGGACACTTTTGACACTTTTTTGGGACCAATGACATTTATACAGCAATCAGAGCTAAAAATAGCCACTAATTCCTGTATAAATGTCACTGAGAGGGAAGGGGTTAAACTGTACGGGGCAATCAAGGGGTTAACTGTGTTCCCTTATTGTGTTCTAACTGTGTGGGGCTGGGCTGACAGGAACATGACAGATTTAAGTGTTCCCGATTACAGGGAACAGTAAATCTGTGACATGTCCCCTGACAGAACTGGGAACCGCTGTGTTTACATCGGGGGTTCCCCGTTCTGGCTCTGTAGTAGGCGATCGTGGCTCGCCGGCAGACATCAAGCCCGCCCGACCCGCGGGCATGCTCACGGAGTGCGCAGCGGGCTCGCCTGCAAACCGCACATGCACGACCAATGTACAATAACAGTGGTTTGCGCAGCTGAGCCAAGCTGCAGCAGTGCAACTGCGCCGGCTGGTCGGCAAGTGGTTAATAAGCTCCGTGTTGGCCAGGTGGTCCCTTGGATGTGAGATAGCAACTCAAGCAAGGAAAACATATAACATAAAAACACAAATCAAAAACAGGACATAACACTGTACAATAAGCAATCGTCCGGATGTCAGATAATCTATGCACAGGTAGTTAAACCACAGCTAACCGCCATATGTTAGATATGCAGTCATTGGGTTGTGATATGGTCTAATCACCTGTGCAGAGGTCCCTGGATGCTCGAGCCACTGGAAAGGGGAGATGGAGGTGGGGGCTGGGAAGGATTCAATCTATAGTGCACCGTGCCTGTGAAGAAGGATTCTGATGTTCCGATGCTGTTTCTAAGTGATAATACAATCAGTTAATGTATGAATCAAAGTTCCTGGGTCACTGCAACAACTTATGCTTAGTTTCATGGGTATGGTCCATCTGCCTTCCTATAATGTGCATTAGGGGAATAACAACACATGAATACTTTCCTCAGATGTCCATCTCAAAGTAGGTATATTGAAGCATAGTCACTGGCATATAGTGGAAGGGAAAATCTCGATGCTGAGAGCACTGCACATATACCAGTTCAAATTGTATTCACAATTGGCAATAGTGCCATATACTTAGGGGTGAATAGACAGTCTATGCAGCAGTCTAAATTAATTAATCAGTTTATAGAGCCATTGAGTGATTCGCTAGGAGATCCACATGTAGCACCCTCTACTGTAGGTAGGTGCTAGGTGTCAGGGTTTTCTTTTAGGTGAGGAAAATTTAGCCAGGCCTGGTGAATTTGCAATTTTGGTTGTTTTGATTTCAGGGCTGGGAATGGCTCAGTTTGGACTGGGATGATTCATAGATGAGGTCACCAGGCCCTCCCACTTCTTTCCAGAGGCTGGTGGAAAAGTTCTGGAAAGAGAGGTGGGAGGGGATGTAGCCATCTGGAGTGTTCTGAGGAGCCCTGACCAATCCCCAATCTGGATTGGCAGGGGGCAGGCCTCCTACAATACACCGGGTCAGCCCAGTCGGGGGGAGGTCGGTGTGGAGTTCGGGAGAGCAGAGATGAGATTGCGAGGCTGTCGTGGCCCTGTGGAGCGCCCAGTCTGGGGGGGGGGGGGTTGAACCTGGCCAGGGAGAGCTTGGGTGCAGCCAAATGGAGTGAGAGTTTGGTGGCAGGCACAAGGGGAGCGGAAAGGACAATGGAGAGAGTACTATTGGAGAGATCTCTGGGAAGAACTACAAGTCACAGCGGTGAGTGATGCAGCCCCTGGGAAGCTGAAAGAGAGGCATGCCTGAGCAGTCTGGGGTGAGAGACAGTCTGAGAAGGATGCAGAGGCCAGCATGGAACTGTGGAGTCACTGTGGCAGTGGAGAAGACCGTTGCAGCCAGGAGGGCTGGCAGGGTCTGGAAGAGGATGGGCTGGGAGCACTGGCAGTAGTCCACCACAGTAGCACATTTCCAACACATTGGGGATCAACTTTCCCTGCCTGTAATGGGCGGTCATGTGCTAATCTACGGCAGGCCTCACATGTGCTAGCTAGGCCGGAAAGGAGAAAATGAATGCCTGATAAATATCCTTTCAGGTCTCAACTGTAAAGCAAGTGATGTGCAGGAGAGAGCAAGAGCAGTTTGTGCAGCAAATGATGTGCTGCAGGAAGATGGAGTGTATATACTGAAGATGTATATAGATGGTCCAGTTTGATGAACTAATTCTCTGGGCATCCCACAACACCCCAATCCCTATCCAAGTTTATTCCTCCAATAAAACAACAAAAGTAACAGACTAGAAAACTAGATAAATGCTGCGCCACCCTATATATTGTTCAGTCAATCAATACTATGTAGTATGTTAAAGTGCCAGTTGCTACAAAAAATGTATACAAAATCATATAAACTACTGTGCAAGGTTCTTATAATAAATGTGACCATCCAGTGCAGTCCATAAATATAAAAGTGCTCGGTGCTCCAAATAAAGTGCCAAATATGCAATCCTTGGTGCTCATTGACAGCCCCCTCTTGTGGCCCCACTCACCAGAAAAAATGGACCCCCAGCTTTGCAGTCTGAGGGTCACAACAGGCTTGTTCCTGGTGATGGTCAGATAGGGATGGCAATACAGGCAATACAGGACCCGTTCCTATTAGGCTGTAGACTGTAGGCTCCACTTCTCCACATATGTTTCTCAAAAAAGAAAAGCAGCCACCATGGTGAAGTACCGTTGGGAAAATGTATTTGCGCAATTAAAAAATAAACTTACAGTAAAAACTGATGATCTCCCGCCTATCCTGAAAATCCTGTGTGGTATGTGCGGCGTCTGGCTCCGGCGTGTGTTCCACCATGGGCGGACGTGACGTCAGTGAGTACGGAGAGCCGGAAATTACGTCAACGCGTTTCGCTCTCCAATAACGAGCGTCATCACGGACAACTTCCCTAGCAAACCACCTCTAATTTGACGTCTAGAGAGTCAACGCCCCCGCCAACCGCACCAATCGAATTGTGACCACGTTCCCATGGAAACTAAGCTAGAACTAATATACCAGCTATACGCATTCCCAACGTAAATGGGCGCCCCAGTGGTGGATTACAGTAATTGCACCCCTTTACCAATGGCCGCAAGGATAAATACTAAAATAGGGATTACAATTCCAGCGGGAGATCCACTATATTAAAACATAAACCCAAATTTACTTTACATAATAAAAAATGTTCAAATGAAAAATATTAACAAATACCAAAAACATATTTAATCAAGAAAGCATATAGAAAATCATAATAAAAAATATAAAACATTTATAAAAAATGTAATTAATAAAGGGAATATACATGTATACAGATAAATGAATAAATGTAAAATATCTAAAAAAAGGGGTAAAACTAATTTTAATCCCCCATATGCCCAAACTCCATAATCATAAAAACCATATTAAATAAAAATATACATATATGTGGTACATAAGCATGGAATATATTATATTCCATGAGGGATGCGTGGGCAGAAAGGGAGCAGGTTTGATAAATTAAATTCCCTCCTGTGCCCACACGACATAGTCATAAAGGCCCATCTAAGATGGGCTCCCCTGTTTAAACCAAACAGGGGAAGGGGTGATCAGGAACCTACCAATTAGATAAAAAACAGTTAATATCTAGATCTATATTGAGTCCCAGTGGGTCCATAGTGCCCATTCTCTGGATCCACTGGGTCTCATTCTGGGAAATTGCCCTGGTGAGGTTAGTTCCTCTCCAGTGTTTCTCAACCCTATCTATCCCACAAAATGACAATTGCCTGGGATCCCTATCATGAACCAGCCTAAAATGATTGGATAGGCTATGATGTCTATAGCCCTTCCTTATATTGTTGACGTGTTCTCTCAATCACACTCGTAATTTTCGAGTGGTGCGCCCCACGTATTGGAGGCCACACCTACAGGTCAACAAATAAGTAACATGGCTGGTATTACATGTGATGAATTTATTAATCTTATACGTTTTCCCCTCAGTCTTGGACTCAAATGTGGTGGTTTTACATTTTCTAGTTGCCGACGTTTTACATATCGTGCACCTTCCACAACTAAAAAAACCAACTGCGTCCAAAAAAGTGCAAGTCTTCTTGGGGGATCTACCACATTGTGTGCTAATTTCACCCATAGGGATGGGGGTCTGGTGTATATAAACCGGGGCTTTTTAGGGAGGATCTTCTGGAGATCAGTATCCCTAAGCAGCTTATGCCAATGTTGTCTTATAATCCCCTCGAGTTGTTTATATTCCTTGGTATATTTGGTCATAAAGGCTACTCCATAGTCACCCTCTTTTCTAATCTTGGGCTGAAAGAGATCATCCCTTTTCTGATCCCTAATTTGATCTTTTAACCTTAAGAGATGATTCCTTTCATACCCTTTTTCCACAAATCTATCTATAATGGTGTTGGCCTGTTCCTCAAAGTCACTAATGGAATCACAATTCCGCCTTATTCTAAGCAATTGACCCCTGGGGATATTGCCCAACCACTTAGGGTGGTGGCAACTCCCCAGGGGTATGTAGCCATTGCGGTCAACCTCTTTGAAAAAGGTGCGCGTGTTCAACTGATTGCTATTTTTGAAAATATGAAGATCTAAAAAATTAATGGACTCACTGTTGATGACCTCGGAGAAGGAGATACCATAAGGGTTCCTTCCCATCTCACCAATGAAGTCGACCAACAAGTCCCTAGATCCCTCCCAAATAATCAGAATGTCGTCAATAAACCTTTTGTATAATTTTAGTTGGGAGGTGGACCTTCCAAAAATGGCATCCTTTTCCCACCAGCTCATGAAGATGTTGGCCACCGAGGGGGCGTACTTAGCCCCCATGGCGACCCCTTTCTTTTGTCTAAAAAATTTCTTATTGTGCCAGAAGTAATTCTGGCTCATTGCTTGTTCCAGCAATGATACCAAAAACTCAATCTGCACTTCCCTCAAATCTGTGCTGTCAAGCGCCCACCTGACCGCACTTAGAGCATAGCCTTGTTGAATATTGGTATAAAGCGAATTAACATCCACAATTGCTAGCAGGTAATCTTCCTGTCAGTAAAAAGGACTTTGCCAGTGTTCCTGGCCGTTTCCGGGTGGTGCGCGCGCATCCGTGCGCGTTCGCGCGCTCCCGTGCGCGTGCGCGCGCACGCGCCGGAAACGGCGCCAAATGGTGCCTATTTAAACCCTGGACATACTGCACCAAGTTGCTGCTTGTTCTATAACGACCTTGTTCGTTACTCGGTCTTAATGAAGACCGTGTTATTCTTTAAAAAATCTGTTTTCTTTCCCCAGCGGTACCCCCGATTCATGCGGGGGAGCCACCGGTTGTAGAAGTACTCGACCACCCTTTTCCTACGGTAAAAACCTTCCAGGTGGAGGGTTGATTTTAATATGTTTTCCAAATAACTGCTGTAAGACT
>BLSH010461440.1:19912-40395 GCA_018402905.1 Glandirana rugosa
CAAGTTAGTAGTATTCCCTAGATATTTAATTTTTGTGTGACAGTTTTTACACAGTTTTTTTAGTGTCTTGTCCAATTCGTGCTTCCCTGGTTGTTCATAAAAGCCAAAATGTGTCCAGATGTTTGCTTTTAAAATGCTAGGTGCATTTTTTATCTCTCGTTCTTTTTGGTCTCTTCTGACATTTTACTTTAGCATGCCATGCAATTGTGTAAGGACTATGGACTCTGTCAGTATAAAAAAAAAATGAATTAAGTCACTGTGTCAACTGTCAAGTCAACTGTCAACTCATGTCATGTGACCATAAAAGCAAAAGCAAAGCAAAGTTTGCTATACAAGTTAAATAAAAAATACTCAACAGACAACACTACTTGGCTGCTGCTTTTCTTATGAGGGCAACAAACAGTAATGGCTCAGTCTCTCTATGAGGGGAACTGGGGGAATAGGGCTACCTGTCACCTTCAATGACGTAGGCGGAATCGGGATGGGTTTGGTTTATTTTAACTTGGATTATAATATGGACTGCCAATGCCATGGTATTTATTTAAACCTCTGGACTACTTTTTTATTATAGAGCAGCACAAGTTAAGTTATTAATTATGTTAGCTGTTAGGTGAGGTACAGGTATGAGGTGCGGCAGAGTCACAGCCCTACATTAAATATATAGTGTAAGTAGTGTACTAGTATTTTTAGTAGTATTAATTAACTCATTAGGATTGTATGAGAGGTACCTGTCTGTCTGAAGATGAATGGTGCACTGGTGGTCTGGTCTGTGGTGGTTCCATGCAGCAGCCTGTGAGGTGAGGCAGAGGTGAGGATGGAGGGACAAGCGACACTGGCAGCCTGAGGCCTCAGGCCTGGATTACTTGGGTCAGTCTTCTTCAGGCAGCAAAGCTCTGACACTCAGCGTGAGGACTCACTGTGGACTCTTTGGAGTATCTCTGCTGGGCCTGGGGACACTCACTGGCTGCACGTGTCTCAGACTCTGTCTCCCCTCCTGCGTGTTCCATCTCGGCTCCAGTCCACGCCGCAATGCCGCCGCCGCTGTGGATGACGTCAGAAGAGGCGCGGCTCGCCCTCGGCTCCTTTCGGCTGTTTCCGGCGAGAGGCGGCGAGTGCGGATGACGTCATCACGTGTGAATCGATTATTGACGGTCGCTGCATCGATGCCGCATCGCGGGCTGTTGAATCGCGATGCATCGATGCATCGATGCATCGATTAAATTCTGCAGCCCTACCAGGGGGTAGGTTCGTGTTTTTAAAGGGCGCCCTGTTCGGATGTAGACTCATGTTGGTGTCCCTTTACGCCCCAAATACCCACCAGTTGACCTTCCTGGACAAGGTCCTGGATTCTCTTTCCACATTTTGAGAGGGAGAATTGGTGGCAAGGGGAGACTTCAACGTTTGCCCTGTCCCACAACCGGACACTTCCTCGGGCCACACGGTACACTCCTTTGCGTTTCTAAAACATTTCCGCAATTCACTGCACGCTCACCATCTGGTGGACTGCTGGAAAGTACTCCACCCTCAGGGGAAAGATTTTAGTTACTATTCTACAGTGCACAATATGTACACCACAATAGATATGCTACTGATAGACCAAAACTTCCTGGAGTCGCTCTCCGCGCGTCCATCGGATCTATTTCCATTTCGGATCATGGCCCGGTCTCTATCTCCCTTGTCCCTCTGGCCTCAGGAGTCCAACATTGGACTTGGCGACTGAACGAGAACCTGCTGGATGATGCTGTAGCTCTGAAGCAGGTATTGGACACCATTTCCCTTTACTTCAGAGAGAATGTTCTGGGGGAGGCTGGGTTAGCAGCGATATGGAAAGGGCATAAAGCATGGTCCGGGGGGGAACTCATCTCCCAGGGTGCCAGATTGAAAAAGGCACGTGCTGGGGAACTACAGGCCCTTCTGGCTGAGTTGCGAGCAGCGGAACTTCGGCATAAATGCCAGATTTGTCCGGCCCTACAAGCCGAACTCACTTCTGTTAGAGAGGAGCTGGCTTTCTCTCCCCCTCCTGGCCCCTCATATGTGCCAGTACTTCAATGCCCTCGCCTCGGGCACTCTGTTGCCCAAAGAGGTGTTATTAGCCCACATTACCGTCCTACCAAAAGAGGGAAAAGACCCAGCGACCCCGAGTAGTTACAGGCCGATCTTGCTATTAAATACTGACACAAAAATTCTAGCGAAGGCGAATCGCTTGAAACCCATCCTACTGATGGTCATCCACCCAGATCAAACGGGATTCATTCAGGGTAGAGAAGCTAGGGACAACTCCAACCGGGCGATCCAGCTGATCCACTGGACCAATAAGAGACGATCCAGTTCACCCTGTCTACTGCTGTCTACAGATGCCAAAAAGGCGTTTGAGAGGGTGGACTGGATGTACCTCCAGGTGGTGTTGGCGAGACTGGGGCTGGCCCAAAGCATGCTGAGATGGATAAGTTCCTTGTATAACGCCCCAGAAGCCAGGGTACGGGTGAACAGAGTCCTTTCGGGTCCCTTTTCGATCCTTAACGGAACTAGGCAAGGGTGCCCCTTGTCCCCGCTCCTTTTCGGCCTTACTCTGGAGCCGCTCCTCAACAAGATACAACTAAATCCCAATATTAAGGGGCTGTGGGTGGGAACAACAGAGCATATGCTGTCAGCATATGCTGATGATGTTCTGTTTTATGTCGCTGAACCATTGACATCACTCCCCAACATTATGGCGGAACTGCGGAGATATCAGTCAATCTCTAACTTTAAGATCAATTATAGTAAGTCCGAAATCCTGCCCTTGAATGTCCCTCCAGCGCTACCCACTGTCCTTCTCTTTCGAGTGGTGTAACTCTTCCCTAAAATATTTAGGTATCGATCTCCCAGCCCTTTACTCACATTTATACTCCTGCAATTACACTCCCCTGGTTTCCACACTTCAAACAGACCTGCAATGATGGGATTGCACGTCTTTCTCTTGGATGGGTCGAGTCAGCATACTGAAAATTAATGTCTTGCCTAGAGTGCTTTTCTACATGCAAATGGTGCCAGTTGCTTTGCCCAGACCCTTTTTCTCTGTCTTTAACAGTATATTCTCCAGGTTCATCTGGCTGGGACGGAGCCCCCGCTTAGCCTTGCGCATATATTGCAGCGCCCTAAGGGGCGGAGAGGACTGGGGGTTCCTTCCATCTGGAGATTTTACAAATCAATCACCTTGCAGAGAATACATGATTGGAATCACCATACCTCTACCAAATCCTGGGTCCCCCTTGAGAAGTCCCTGGCCGGATGCAACCTGTCTCATGCCCCGTGGCTCTCACAAGCTCACCGAGGCCTCTCCGAATTTGTGTCCCCCATCACTGCCCTGGTGCTGGGGGGATGGGATGCATTGAACACCCAGAGGGGGTTCTCACCATCTGGGCCCTCTCTCTCACCCCTGGGTGGATTCCCCTGGTTCTCACCTGGGAAACACATCTCTTTCTTTCGCGCATAGGCAAGGGATGGGGAGATGCAATGCGGTCGATTTGTCCAGGAACAGGGGCTGGTCTCCCTAGAGTGACTCAAATCTCATATCGGATAGATTCTCAATGGATGACTGGCGCTTTAGACAACTCTACCATTTCATACACAGCCTCCCTTATGCCATCAGACCTCCATCCTCCTTAACCCCCTTTGAGAAAATGTGTATGTCCACTGACCACATCCCTTATTCCATCTCTGTTCTGTATGAGATGTTGCAATCATCAGAACCTAGGGAGAGGCCCGTCTACATACGTGAATGGGAGAGGGACCTGCAGCATGAGTTCACTGAAACCCAATTGGACCAGATATTCCGCCTTGCCCATAAAAGCACTGTGGACACAAAGATGTAGGAAAATAGTTTCAAAGTCTTAACCCGGTGGTACAGGGTTCCGGTGGCTCTAGCCAAAATGTATCCGGCAACCTCTGATGTTTGCTGGAGGCGCTGTGGGCAGCCTGGCACCTACCTGCATATGTGGTGGGAGTGCCCGGTGCTGAGGCCCTTTTGGCTAGACGTCAGGGCTCAGATAAAAAGATATTGGATATTGATATGGGCTGATATGGGGAGTTTCTCCTGCATGTGCCACCCATTCCTCCTGGCCAATACCGCAAATCAGTTTTGCCACACCTCCTGAAAGCTGCCAGACGCCTGATACCAATACACTGGAAATCAGTGCGTGTCCCCAGTCGGCAAGACTGGATCCACCTGGTTGACTCTATTATGGCTGCGGAGGAATGGGTGGCAAGATGTAAAGATAAATACAAAAGGTTCTATGGAATCTGGGCCACCTGGATCCACTATAAGTCTTCCGTGCACACAACATCACCGCAGACCCCTCAGTCTGGCATGTAACCGCCCTTTTATTGAAGGACTACCTGTGAGTTTGCCCCCCTGGAGGATGCTCTGGGACTGAACGACTTAGTCTAGTTCCTTGTGAAATTGTAGAACACATTCATTTAATTTTCCAACAAGCACTGAAAGTTTAAAGTTTATTGTTATTGTTGTGGTTGTTTGACTTTGTGTACAGTTGGGTTGTTTAGGTACACGTGGGATGGCCCTTGATCGGTCCCTCCTGTATCCTTCCCTCTCTTCAACCCCTTACCTTCCTCCTATCCCCCACCCTCTCCTCCCCCTCCTTGCCCCCATCCCTTCATCTGAGCCTCACTATTTTGCACTAAACTTATAGTATTGGAATAGACTGTGCGGTCTCCAGTTGTTATGATAACCTAGACATTACATGTAGCTCATAAGCTGTATCGGGGCGACCTGAAGTAGCCTCAAATGACAATGCTGGCTGTGCAAAGTATAACCTATTATATTTGTGTCGAGTCTGTCTTACTGCTGCACTCCCTTATTTTGTATGCCTTATACCCTTTGAAAATATAAATAAAGATTATATATATAAAAAAAAAAAAAAACAAATATGGACACATGTGGTCTTTACATACAGTATCTCACAAAAGTGAGTACACCCCTCACATTTTTGTAAATATTTTATTATATCTTTTCATATGACAACACTGAAGAAATTACACTTTGCTTCAATGTAAAGTAGTATAGCTTGTATAACAGTGCAAATTTGCTGTCCCCTCAAAATAACTCAGCACACAGCCATTAATGTCTAAACTGCTGGCAACAAAAGTGAGTACACCCCTACGTGAAAATGTCAAAATTGGGCCCAAAGTGTCAATATTTTGTGTGGCCACCATTATTTTCCAGTACTGCCTTAACCCTCATGGAGTTCACCAGGCTTTACAGGTTGCCTTTTCCACTCCTCCACTATGAGGACTATTGAGGATGCCCCACAGATGCTCAATAGGGTTTAGGTCTGCAGACATGCTTGGCCAGTCCATCACCTTTACCCTCAGCTTCTTTAGCAAGGCAGTGGTCATCTTGGAAGTGTGTTTTTGGTCGTTATCATGTTGGAATACTGCCCCACGGCCAGTGTTGCCAACCGTCCGTAAATTTACGGACAGCCAGTAAAAACAGGGCATATTTTTGCCGTCCGTAAAAGTCAGTAGCTGCTGATTTGTGCCAGTAAAAAGGGCAGCAACTCATTCAGGTCAGAACTGTGCCTGCGCATGCAATTCCGGAAATCCCCGAGAACTTCCGATCCTGACCTGAGCCGCCCGAGTCGCATGCACATGATGTCATTGGATTTTGCCCGCCAGCCTATAGAATGGCAGGAGCAGAGCGGGCGGGTGGAGGAGCCTCGTGGACGTGGGACAGAGCCGGCTGCCTGGAGCGCACCGCTGACACACTGACAGAGCAGCAGATGCCGGAGATGGGATGGACATGTGGAGGACTGAGAGGGGGCGGACATGCAGGGCTGTACTGCACTGCAGGCGTGAGTTGAGTTCTAACTACTTCTCAGTCAGTTACCTCTGAGTCCCTGGTCCAGGGCAGGCTGAATCGGATGGGTGGGTGGCTCTGGCTCAGGTGAACCGGTCCAGGGGTGTGTGATGTATGTGCAGTGCACTGTGCAGCAGGCCCAGGAAATCTCCCAATCACAGCCCACTGACTGAGCCCAGGTCCAGGCTGAGTCTGATGGTAGGTGGCTCAGGTGAACCAGGGGTGTTTGATATGGGTATTGTCAGTGTTTCCATGTTGTGTTTAAATATTGATTGTCTTCGTTTTTAATAGGAGTTCAACTTTTTTTCAAGTTGTCAGTAAAAAATGTGCTCCGCCAGTAAATTTTCTATGTTTTGCCAGTAAAAAACGCTGCCCACGGCCCAGTCTCTGAAGGGAGGGGATCATGCTCTGCTTCAGTATGTCACAGTACATATTGGCATTCATGGTTCCCTCAATGAACTGTAGCTTTCCAGTGCCAGCAGCACTCATGCAGCCCCAGACCATGACACTCCCACCACCATGCTTGACTGTAGGCAAGACACACTTGTCTTTGTACTCCTCACTTGGTTGCTGCCACACCCACTGGACACCATCTGAACCAGATAAGTTTATCTTGGTCTCATCAGACCACAGTACGTGGTTTCAGTAATCCATGTCCTAAGTCTGCTTGTCTTCAGCAAACTGTTTGCGTGCTTTCTTGTGCATCATCTTTAGAAGAGGCTTCCTTCTAGGACGACAGCCATGCAGACCAATTTGATGCAGTGTGCAGCGTATGGTCTGAGTATTGACAGGCTGACCCCCCACCCATTCAACCTCTGCAGCAATGCTGGGAGCACTCATACATCTATTTCCCAAAGACAACCTCTGGATATGACGCTGAGCATGTGCACTTGACTGCTTTGGTTGACCATGGCGGGGCCTGTTCTGAGTGGAACCTGTCCTGTTAAACCGCTGTATGGTCTTGGCCACCTTGCTGCAGCTCAGTTTCAGGGACTTGGCAAACTTCTTAGAGCCTAAGCCATCCTTATGTAGAGCAACAATTCTTTTTTCAGATCCTCAGAGAGTTCCTTGCAATGAGGTGCCATGTTGAGCTTCCAGTGACCAGTATGAGAGAGTGAGAGCAATAACACCAAATGTAACACACCTGCTCCCCATTCACACCTGAGACCTTGTAACACTAACGAGTCACATGGCGCCGGTGAGGAAAAATGGCTAATTTGGACATTTTCACTTAGGGGTGTACTCACTTTTGTTTCCAGTGGTTTAGACATTGATGGCTGTGTGTTGAGTTATTTTGAGGGGACAGCAAATTTGCACTCTTATACAAGCTGTACACTCACTACTTTACATTGTAGCAAAGTGTTATTTCTTCAGTGTTGCCACATGAAAAGATATAATAAAATATTTACAATACAAAAATGTGAGGGGTGTACTCACTTTTGTGAGATACTGTGGCAGTAGTACCATGGCATGCATAAATAAAGAACAATTTACATGTAACATTCAAAAAGGGACACTCTGTTACCCCTGGACACTCACACAATTTGGCAATATTCTTCCCTGGTAAACCCACACCAATGGGCATTATAACATACACAAATTGGCACAAGTCAGTTTAAAACATGTTCCTCACAAATAGAACAAAACTGGACAGTAATTTAGCACAGAAAAGGTCACAACACTACCCACAGATCCCACCCACATAAAAGGGGCCTAATTGCACTCACAATAAGGGGTACTATTCCACCCACGGAAAGGGGTGCAATAATACCCTCAAAAAGGGGCCTAATTCCACCCACAGAAAGAGGTTTAATTCCACCCACAGAACGGGGTACTATTCCACCCACAGAAAGGGGTACTATTTCACCAACAGAAAGTTGTGCAATACTACCCTCACAGAGGGGCCTAATTCATCCCACAGAGAGCCCAAATCAACCCACAGAGGACCCACAGGAAGGGGGATCAATTCCACCCACAGAGAGCCTAATTCAACTGACAGAGAGCCTAATTCAACCCACAGAAGATCCTGATTCAACCCACAGAACACCCTGATTCAACCCACAGAAGACCCACAGAGAGCTCAAATCAGCCCACAGAAGACCCTGATTCAACCCACAGAAGACCCCGAGTCAACCCACAGAGAGCTTGATTTAACCCACAGCGGACCCACAGAGGGTCTAATTCGACCCACAGAAGACCCTGAATCAACCCACAGAGAGCCTAATTCAACCCAATAAAGAGGCCTGATATCCTTCCCACAGAAGACCCTGATTTATACCACAGAACAGTCTGATTCAACCCACAGAAGAGCCTGATTGAACCCACACAAGACCCCGATTCAACCCACAAAGTGCTTTATTCAACTCAGAGTGGACCCACAGAGGCCCTAATTCAACCCACAGAGGGCCTAATTCAACCCACAGAAGACCCAGATTGAACCCACAGAAGAGCCTGATTGAACCCACAGAAGACCCTGATTCTTCCCACAGAAGACCCTTAGTCAACCCACAGAAGACCCTGAATCAACCTACAGAGGGCCTAATTCAATCCACAGAGAGCCTAATTTAACCCACAGAAGACCCTGATTCAGCTTACAGATAACTATGAATCAACCCATAGAGAGCCTGATTCAACCCACAGAGGGCCTAATTCAACCCACAGAAGAGCCTGATTCTTCCCACAGAAGACCCTGATTCAACCCACAGAAGACCCTGATTCAACCCACAAAGGAGCCACAGACAGTGGCCACTATTTAACCAACAGTGGACACAAAAAAATGTGGCATTATAAATCCCAAGTACAAAAGTAAATTTTGTTTTTATTACATCAAAAAGGCATGACAGTACTACTACATAAATTCAAACTTTGGCTGAAATTGAACATTGACCTTTTTTTTAAAAAAAAATGTTAAAATTATTTTTATAGTAAATGTTCTTTACAAAAGTGCAGACCCACAGAGAGCCTAATTCAACCCAAAGAAGAGCCTGATTCTTGCAACAGAAGACCCTGATTCAACCCATAGAAGACCCTAATTCAACCCACACAAGTCCCTGAATCAACCCACAGAGAGCCTGATTCAACCCACAGAAGAGCCTGACTTGACTGACAGAAGACCCTAATTCAACTCACAGAGGACCCACAGAGGTTCCAATTCAACCCACAGAAGACCCTGATTCAACCCACAGAAGACCCTGATTCAACCCAAAGAAGACAGTCAACCCACAGAAGAGCCTGAATCAACCTACAGAGGACCCACAGAAGGCCTAATTCAACCCACAGAAGAGCCTGATTCAACCCAAAGAAGAGCCTGATTTTTCCAACAGAAAACCCTGATTCAACCCACAGAAGACTCTGATTCTTCCCACAGAAAACCCTGGTTCTTCCCACAGAAGACCCTGATTCAACCCACAGAAGAGCCTTATTCAACCCACAAAGGACCCACAGACAGTGGTCACTATTCCAACAACAGTGGACACAGAAAAATGTGGCATTGTAAACCCCAAGTACACAAGTAAATTTGTTTTTATTACATCATAACAGTACTACTACATAAATTCAAACTTTGGCTGAAATTAAACATTGAACTTTTTTTAACCCCGGAAGGATTTGCCTCCTTAATGACCAGGCCATTTTTTGCGATGAGGGACTGCGTTGTTTTAACTAACAATTGCACGGTCGAGCAACGTAGTACCCAAACAAAATGTATGTTGTTTTTTCCCACAAATAGAGCTTTCTTTTTTTGCGCTATAAACAAACAAAGAATTTTGCAAAAAAAACATTGTTTTTACATTTTGCTATAATAAATATCCAAAAAAAAATCCCATAAATCAAAGATTCTTAATATATCCCTACCCTACCCATTACAAACACACCTACAAGCAGTACTTCCATTTGCATGGACCCAGCACACTTTATCTTACTTAGGGATTAAGCTAACCTCTGACCCAGCCAATCTTTTTTCAGCTAACTACCCCCCCATGCTCCTCCACTTAACTAAACTGATGTCATCCTGGACTTCCCTCCCATTGGCCAGGCTAGACCGCATTACTGCGGTGAAAATGGTTATTCTACCAAAAATATTATACCTCTTCAGAGTACTCCCCATACTAGTTCCCACATACTATCTTCGCATTCTCCAACGCAGAACCCTTAGCTTTGTATGGGGCAAAACCAAACCAAGGATCGCTAAAACCGTGCTCTACATTACGAAACCTCATGGTGGATTAGGTCTCCCCTCCTTTGCTAAATATTACCAGGCAGCTCAGCTCGCTATCCTCACCAAGTACCACCCCACTAAAGAAACTCCTCTTTGGGTTTCTCTAGAATCAGTTGACTGTGACTCCCTTTCAGTAGCTAATTTACTCTGGCTGCAATCCAGAGACAGCAAAGCAATTCACAACCCAGTCACTAGACATTCACTCTGCCTATGGGACACTTTAAAATGTAAATATAAATTACAATCTCCACATAATCCCCTTATTTCCTACCTTCATAATCCCTCATTTTACCCAGCCTGGTCATCCCCATCTTCTTTCCACAATTGGTCCTCTGCTGGCCTCATCCGGGCCTATTCATTCACTACTCCGGATGCGTATATCCCATTTTCAACTCTGTTGGCTACCCATGATCTCCCAAATGCTGAACTGTTTTGATATCTACAACTTAAACATTCTTTTACCGCATGTTTGTGTACAAACTCCTCTTTACCCCATAAAACACTCTTTGAACAGGCCTGTGACCGTGACCCACACATGCGTGGATTGATCTCCCAACTTTATCTGCTGCTCCTGAACCCCCCCTGTGCACACCTTCCTCCCATATGTCTCAAAATGGGAAACAGACCTTAACGTTCATTTGGAAGCAAATGATTGGAGGGATATATGACTAGCCATTAAGTCAGCCTCTTAAAATGTAATAGCCTCCGAAGCAAATTACAAGGTGCTTTTTAGGTGGTACCCTGTGCCAGCCCGGATCGCAAAATTTCACACAACCTATCCCCCTGTTTGTTTTCGAGGTTGCCCAGATAGAGGTACCCACCTTCATATATGGTGGGATTGCCCACTGGTCCCCAAATTTTGGGAAGACATTTTCTCAATTATCTTAAAACAGAAAGTGAGTGGTACTGCGCAACTTATACGTATATCTATATGGATCCAGATCCCTCTGGTGGTAGGGGCATGTAAATTTTCTTGTTGTCTGGTATTCCTGTTGTGTTAAATACGTCTTATCCCGTAATGAAAACTGCCAGAAATATTAATAACTCACCAATATATATAAAAATCACATCTAAGAATCATATATTCATAACATGTCAAGTGTTTCAAATAAATAATTCATAAATACATAATAGTGATGAAATCATGAAAAATAGTGAATAAAATAAAAAAATAGATCACTGTGGATAATATATAATACAATAGGATAAAAAGTCCTCTTTCAAATAAAATAATATTAGTGACAATCAGTGACTAGTGCTCCAAGTGTCCATTAAAACATTTTGTGTTTCAATCGTGTAAGGAAAGCCTCTTTTGCAGGGGGGTCAATGTATCATCATCCCCAAAAGGATTCCTCTAAAACGGTGCTCCAATCCAATAAGTGCTCTCAGAACTCTCACCTCTGAAATTCTGGGTATGTACACATCAAAGGTATCTTTTGGACCTCCCTCTCCGATTCCACACCTCTTTCGCGCCACTTCTTATGTAGTAAAACGATCGTCCCGACCGATCGGTCGTCGATCTCCTCCTAAGTTTTAGACCTCCATATATCTCAGGTATAAGAGAAGAGACAAGAAGCTTCCATGGTGTAGTAGGTTTAAAATCCAAAGATGTTTATTAAATCCAATAAGATCCACTTACATAAAAATAGGGTAAAATCACTTTAAAACGAACAGCAAGGGACAGAGTGCCTCTCACTGTGTATCCAGCAACGTGTCTGCAGCCTACGCGTTACGTCACGTGACTTCTTCAGGGCTGCTGGATAGGTTAGAACTACTGTCATTTATATGTCAAAAACCGGATATTGTCCAGCGGCCATTTTGTTGGAGTCATCGAACCGCGCATGCGTGGCGGCCATTTTCCTGATGATTCATGTAATACAACTTCTGCTGACACTAGTTAGTTGTGGGGCCGGGCCATCCAGAAAAGTAATACTGTGATATTAACCCAGTAATACGCGGGATAGATGTTGGCACATCGCTGGGCATCCAAGTTAAGAGTTTCACTAAGGCGGGAATATGTATGTAACTCCGTGAATATATGGACAACGGTGCTGTATGGGGGTGTGTCCACTAAGGATAAAGTGCCTATACAGCGTAACATCGTGTAAGGTGGTCATTATATCAACCCCAAAGTAGGGATAGAGTAAATATTCTAGTCATCTTGCGTAGCTCGTTTAAAGTAACGGCGTCCCATATTTACATAAAGTGCCTGTGCAGCGCCAAGCGCTTAAAAATGTATAGATATATGTAAAATGTGTATGACTAAAAACCAATAGAGAGGTATGAGGGAACAGGGTGAATGTAATTGATGAGCACTTATGTGCAGTGATGGGTATCAGATAAAAAATCGGGAATAATCCCTCCAAAGTGAGCTAATACACTAAAGCAATATGATGCAAAGATAAAATGATAAAGATTAATAAAGAGACATAAAAAACCATTGCGGCTCTTTTAAAGTGACGGCCTCCCATATTTACACAAAGTGCCTGTGCAGCGCCAAGCGCTTAAAAGTATATAGAAAAAAATTGACTATAAAATGAATAAAGCTGTGTGCAGGGACAAGGAGAATGCTATTTGTAATTGTGTGTAAGGTCATGTGTATATAAGATCGCATGAAATCACTAAAAAGTAGGCTAATAAAATTCAAAATTTGGTAACACATATAAAGCAGTGTGTTGGATCGAGAAGTCTCAATTGATAAAACTTTAGAACAAAGGTCTTGCTGGGCACAGAGCCAGAGGTTTACAAACATAGTGTAGTACATATTGCATCTATATCCTCATAGTAAATTAGTAATTACTCAAAAAACAGTTTAAGTCGAATTCGCCGTTCATTCCCCTGGGTGTGAGGGTTTTTAAAGTGTATATCCATCTCGACTCTTTCTGGCTAAGGGTTCTGATCTTATGGTCACCCCTCCAAGATTTCTTATATTTTTCTATCCCCCAGAACTGTAGATGTGAGGGGTCCCTATTATGTTTATTAAGAAAATGTTTGGACACACTATGCTTCGGGAACCCTTTAATAATATTTTGTATATGTTCCTCTACCCGAGTTTTCAGTGCTCTTTTTGTCCTCCCTACATACTGTAGTTTGCATGAACATTGTAGTACATATACGACACCTTCTGTGTTGCAACCAATGAAATCTTTGATGTGAAAGGTTTGGCCTGTTGTTGTTGTTTGAAATTCTGTTTTTCTTTGTTTCTGAGAGTGATTGCACACATAGCAGTGCTTGCACAGATATAAACCTGTCCCATTAAAAAATGTAAAGGTGTTCTTTGGTGGGGGTACTATCACATTCTTCACCAGTTTGTCTCTGATTGTTGGGGCACGTCTATAAATAAACTTTGGTTTTGCAGGTAGGATAGTGTTCAAGTGTTTATCAGCTCTCAGGATATGCCAGTGTTTATTGATCAGCCTCTCCACCTCCTTGCATTGGATATTAAAGTCCAATATGATGTTGGGTGCTTCTGGGAATATTGTTTGTTGTCTTGTGGAATCTTGCAGCATTTTATTATGATCTAGTTGGTTAATCTCGTTGATTTGATTTCTCCAGGTTTCTTCCAAATAGCCTTTATCCATAAATCTTGCCTTCAGTAGGTTGGCCTGGTCAATATAGTCTTTTTCTACTGTGCAGTTCCTTTTTATTCTTATTAGTTGTCCCTTAGGGATATTGTAAAGCCATGGTTTAAAATGACAGCTCTTCATAGACAAGTAGCTATTTCTGTCAACATATTTAAAATGGGTCTTTGTCAGTATTTTATCCTCCTCTATTCTGATGTTTAAATCAAGAAAATCAATTTGTTTTTCGTGTATAGTCCATTGCAGATTTATGTTTCTGTCGTTGATATTGAGTTGATTAAAAAAGTTTTCCAGTGTGGCTCTATCTCCGTTCCACACAATTATAAGATCATCAATGTATCTTTTATACAGGGTAAGTTGGGGGGGTGTATTGGAGTATATGCTGTGTTCCTCCCACTGTGCCATAAATGCGTTGGCTACACTTGGTGCGAACTTAGCCCCCATCGCAACTCCTGTTAATTGTTTGTAGTATTTTTGATCATGCCAGAAAAAATTATTTTTGAGGCAGAAATCCACGCATTTGATTAAATACTTCCTTTGTGGGCACAGTAAAGGACTATATTTCTTTAGGACCCATTTAGTTGATTCGCAAGCTTGATGATGTTTTATTATCGTGTATAGGGACGATACATCTGCTGTGGCTAGTAGAGTCCGCCCTTCTAGTACTTGAGTATGTTGTAAGGTTTGTAGTAGATGTTTGGTGTCTTTTAGAAATGCTGTTGTCGATTGAACTGCAGGCTGAAGGAAGGTGTCTATATATTGACCCACTCTTGCAGTCAGGGAGTCGATACCATTCACTATTGGTCTCCCTGGGGGGTTATCCTTGTCTTTATGTATCTTTGGTAAAGTATACAACACTGGTATTCTACATGATTCTGGCATCAGATATTTTGCCTCTTTTTTATTTAGAATCCCTTTTTTGGTGCCCAAATGGATCAATTTTTCTAATTCTTTTTTTATTGGCCATGGTGGGGTTTCCTCTCAGTAGCTGGTAAGTGTTTGCATCATCTAGCTGGCGATTGATCTCTGTCATATATTGTTCTTTTGATTGCAGTACAACCCCTCCTCCTTTATCTGCTGGTCGTATCACCAGATCTTTCCTTTCCTTTAGTGATTGAATGCCTTTCTTGATGTATATGGGATCCTTTTTCTTTTTTATTTTCAGATTTTCCAGGTCCTGGCTCACCAGTTTTTTGAACACTTCTATATGTTAATTGTCTTGTGTCTGTGGGTTATAGGTGGATTGATTCCTCAACCCACTATGTTTGATGTCGTTGTCATAAGTCGAGCTGGTTGTAGTAAGGGCACGTGGGTTGTTTAATAGATACTTCTTGATGTTGATACACAGTGAGAGGCACTCTGTCCCTTGCTGTTCGTTTTAAAGTGATTTTACCCTATTTTTATGTAAGCGGATCTTATTGGATTTAATAAACATCTTTGGATTTTAAACCTACTACACCATGGAAGCTTCTTGTCTCTTCTCTTATACCTGAGATATATGGAGGTCTAAAACTTAGGAGGAGATCGACGACCAATCGGTCGGGACGATCGTTTTACTACATAAGAAGTGGCGCGAAAGAGGTGTGGAATCGGAGAGGGAGGTCCAAAAGATACCTTTGATGTGTACATACCCTGAATTTCAGAGGTGAGAGTTCTGAGAGCACTTATTGGATTGGAGCACCGTTTTAGAGGAATCCTTTTGGGGATGATGATACATTGCCCCCCCTGCAAAAGAGGCTTTCCTTACACGATTGAAACACAAAATGTTTTAATGGACACTTGGAGCACTAGTCACTGATTGTCACTAATATTATTTTATTTGAAAGAGGACTTTTTATCCTATTGTATTATATATTATCCACAGTGATCTATTTTTTTATTTTATTCACTATTTTTCATGATTTCATCACTATTATGTATTTATGAATTATTTATTTGAAACACTTGACATGTTATGAATATATGATTCTTAGATGTGATTTTATATATATTGGTGAGTTATTAATATTTCTGGCAGTTTTCATTATGGGATAAGACGTATTTAACACAACAGGAATACCAGACAACAAGAGAATTTACATGCCCCTACCACCAGAGGGATCTGGATCCATATAGATATACGTATAAGTTGCGCAGTACCACTCAATTTCTGTTTTAATATCACATATATTGTCGTATATTAGGTACAGCAGCAACCTTGTGACACCTTACTTACTCATCATAGTAGCGCGAGGACACACACACTTATTCTCAATTATCTTAACCTTGATTGGTCACCCCCTATGTCCCACACCAGCTACAGCCCTACTTAATTTTAAACCCACCGATGTCACAAACAGCCAATTCAGACTCTTACTACAGGTGACCACTGCAGCAAAACAAACAATTGCTAAATCCTGGAAAACCTCCTCTCTCCCAATCATAGAAACCAAGCACAGGATCACTAAAGCCATGATACATGCTAAAATTGAGGCAACAATTCTAAATCGTATCCCTAAATTTGAACGCATTTGGCAACCATGGGCTCGCCACTTCCTTCCCCCGAACTTGGACAGTAACCTTCTCTTCTCATAAAAGCCCCCACTACACAGGATTATCAGACCTTCAACTAATCATTATTGCTGGATGGTTCCCCTTCTCTTTTTCTTTCTTCTGTCTTTTTCCTATACTTTTTCTTTCTCCAATTTCTGCTCTCTACTAAGCTATTTCTAACTAGTTTTCAGTGAATCCTCTTGTACACACTTTAACTATAGGGATATTGCAAATCTCGCATTATGTTTGACATCACCTAGGTGACCATGAGCAAATCCAAAATCTTTCATACTCTGCCCCTGGTTTACAACAGAGGGTATGCACGTCTATGCACCTAATATTCAAGAGAAGATTGTTCAAATTTTCACTATCATGAAAAATTGTTAAATAGATGTTTTGCCGATTCGTTTCTACTTACTCTTTACATCAATAGGCCTCTCAAGGCTCGCTAGCAATAAGCCACTCTACGCAAATCCTTGGTGGACTAATCTCTTCTCTGGTTTTGTAATCCTTGATTAAGTCATTGTTATAACGTTTCTTACGATAGATGCTATGTCTCATTCTTGCCTCTATGAGGTGGGTTCACTACCCTGCTTATTTTGTATTTTAATATATGATTGTATGGCCATTAGGCCACTTTGTTTTCTTATTAAACAGTTTGAACGAGAAAAAAAATACATTTCTTCATCAGTATATATTCTTCTACATATTTTTGGTAAAAAAAATCGCAATAGGCGTATATTGATTGAGTTGCGCAAATGTTATCACGTCTACAAAATATGGGATAGATTTATGGCATTTTTATTTTTTTAAATTTTTTTTTACTAGTAATGGCGATGTTCCCCTGCGATTTTTACCGGGACTGTGACATTGCTGTGAACAGATCAGACACTTTTGACACTTTTTTGGGACCAATGACATTTATACAGCGATCAGAGCTAAAAATAGCCACTGATTACTGTATAAATGACACTGGCAAGGAAGGGGTTAAACTCCAGGGGGTGATCAAGGGGTTAAATGTGTTTCCTAGGTGTGTTCTAACTGTGTGGGCACTGGGCTGGCAGGGACATGACAGATCTCACTATTCCCGATGACAGGGAACAGTAGATCACTGTCATGTCCCTTGTCAGAACGGGGATCCGCCGTGTTTACATTGGCAGATCCCCGACCTGTCTCTGTAGTAGGCGATTGCGGGTTGCCGATGGACATCAAGTCCGCCCGACACACGGGCACACTCACAGCGCGCAGCGGCTGCTGGCAGCGTGCACTCACCCACAAATCGCGCATGCACGGCCAACATACAATGACAGCGATTTGCGCAGCCAAGCCAACCTGCCGCAGTTAAACTGCGGCGGCTGGTTGGCAAGTAGTTAAAAAAAATATATATATTTTTAAAGTAAATGTTCTTTACAAAATTGCAATAATGGAGTGTGTCAGCCTTGACAATTACTCCAGATAGAAGTGGCCTCTTAAAGTGGCCACTGCAATACTTTTGGTTATACTGCATTACAACAAGGTAAACTTGGATAGGAATTTGAAAAATAAATAAAAATGTTAAAAAAATAAAATACAGTTTTCTTCAGTTTACACAATATAAACATAGGCAGCAGGTAATAGCATAGTGACACAGCTTGGGGTACCAAGCATCAGGAGACATAAATTTGAAAGGATGTTCAAATGTCATTGCCTCTTAGTACAAGAAATCTCTAAGACTGAAAAGTTCACAAAATGCTTTTTTTTTTTTTTACGGACAGCACAGAAGAGACCAGTGATGAGGACTTAGAAATGCTTGAGTAAGCCATCCATTTATAAAAACCAACATTTTTATGAATGTATGGGACTTTGGAAAAGAGTGCAAGGCAGCTTCAGTCAAAAGTGTTCTAATGACACAGCTTGGGGTACCAAGCATCAGCAAATAATATTAATTTCGTTGACTAAAACATTTTAGTCAGCTAAATTAATATTATTTTATTCAACTAAAATACGACTAAAACGAAAACAATTGAGATGACTAAAATATGACTAAAACTAAAATGGCATTTTAGTCAAAAGGCTAAAATGGGACTAACACTAAAATGCCATTTTAGTCAAAAGACTAAGAATAAAACTAAATTGAAATTTGGCGTCAGAATTAACACTGGTCTGTAGTGCATGCTCATACCTCAATACCATAAATAATAACATATTAGATTTTTCTCTCAAGCAGTATATAATGAGGAATTTGTAGGCTAGTATGGTGGCACTACAGCCAATTGCACCTCATCCCGTATTTGAACATGTCTATATAAGAAAAAAGGGGAAGGAAAAGGGAACTGGGGGATTGGGAATGGAAGGGGTGAAGGGGAAATGGGATTATGGTGGTGCTGTTCAGAATATACAAAGTAATAAACTGCAACTGAATAGAATAAAAACACTTTGTGCTTAGGTTAAAATAGTACTCAAGTACCCAAATGGTACAGTATAACAGAAATGCAATAAAAACGAATTACAGACATATATTTGAGTGGGGTACAACTCTGACTATAATGACAATAGCCGTATATTGACATCCAACATGTTTCGCCTAAACAAGGCTTCCTCAGGGACTTAGCAGACCAGGCGTCTAGTATGTGTATAAGAAGAAAGAGAGGATTTTTACACACAGTAAGACCATGCAAAAATACAGTATGTTGTATAGAATGTATACAGTTAATTTTCAACTTGAAGCGGGATGCATGGACATTCACCTCACTGATTCAGAAACTTGCTCTGACCCCAAACGTCAGGCAGCTCGCCCACCACCGCACGCCACACTGGGAAGGGGGACACTGTGCATCCACAAACCACCCCAAGAATCACCAGCTGGTATAAAGATGTAGACGCATAGGTATTAAACAAACCTGATGAATAAGGAATTGATGATATAGCTGAGCATAGGAAAGAGTTAAAGTAAGCTAATATATAGACTTACAGGTGGCAAGCTGATGTAAAAAAAGCAGACTTGGAGGGTGCAGGAAAGATCTTCCTCACCAAATGGCAACGTATGTTGTAACCACTAGGAATGAATAAATGATAATCATGATGATGAGGGATAGGCCTAGTAGATGGCTATAATATGGTAAGTATAAAGATGGCCCGGAAATGGGGAACGTCTATTGAGAGTATCATGTTTCAAAAAAGTGATTTAATGATTGTGGTATGTAAGACATAATATTGTATAGATATGATGTAAGAATATTGAGGAAACATAGTAAAAATGGTAAAAATAGTAAAACTAGTAAAAAAATCCCAAAATATTTGGGCGCTAATAACAAATATATATATATCACGACAGAACAGCATCAACGCTGGATATGGGAGAAGGCTCTCCTATTATCAGAAATGGAACAGGTATTGTTGTAACTGAAAAGGGCAAGTGTAGACAATGACAAAGCAAGGCAAACGTTCACTAATACATAGAGTGGAACAATAGATAGATAGATACATTAGCACATGCGGTGCGTTAACGAGCCCTCCAGGAACTGGAACGGGCTGGGGACAGTCTGTTGGTTTTATGGGGGCGCTCACGCGCCCGCCGTGTGACGTCGCCGGTGTGCGTTTGGACAGACAGGTGTCACCGCGCATTCTCCCGGATGTTACAGCAAACAGGAAAGCCGCACAGCTGAGAAGGGGCAGACAAAATAGAACCAATGAGGTTGTGAATGGCATCCCGATAGCAAGAGGAAGAAAAACCGCATATAACAGTTACAGACATAAACATACATAGTCATACATAGTGCCATACATGATGGGTATTGTATAGAGTTGAGCGAACCTCTGGAAGTTCGGGTTCTGCTGGTCCGGCCGAACTTCGGGACAAAGTCCGGATCCGGGTCCGGACGGAACCCGAACAATCGCACGGACACCGAACCCCATTGAAATCAATGGGGACCCGAACTTTTAGGCACAAAAATGGCTGTAACAAAGTCCTGGAAAGCGATACATACAAATACAGACATTGACAATATACGCCAAAAAGAAGGAGAACGATAGCCCTACGGTAAGTGTTGGAGTAACCAAGATAAAACAGACGGGGAAGAGTCGACACGCCGAAAGGACAAACGACATTGTAGGCCCTCTTACGCGCCACTGTGGACAGACAGGTTTGCGTGTGGCCGCTGCAGTGTGCCGCCCGCGCACTCGCGGGGGTATTTTGGTTGTCTGACAGGGGTCGGGCAAGGTCAAGGACCTCCCGAGCAATTGCGTGGCGTACACGATTACATAGATAGATAGATAACAAGGTGAGATACATAATCACTTGCAAACGGAACGAAACAGTAAC
>BLSH010461462.1:0-52633 GCA_018402905.1 Glandirana rugosa
AGCTTTTAACTGACCAAATATGCACCAAAAATGCAGCAAGCAGGATTTTAACACCGTAACGGAAGCACAACAGACCAGGGTGAAGACATACATGAAATTTAAAGGGGTGCATTTTTCTTGAGCTTTTCTTAAACGCAAAAGTGCTTCAAAAACTGCTCAGTGTGAAAGCAGCCTATCAGCCGAAAAGGTGCCGATAATGGCTGACAAATTCATATTAATTTAAATTAACAATATTAAAATGTTGAACATAATACTATAATACAATTCTATATAAAAATATATATATTTTTTAGCCTTATGGGGCCCCTTCCCTTTCACATCCCCCCCCCTTTTCCTTCCCCCCCCCTTTTTTTTTTTTCCCCCCTCTTCTCTCCCTTTTCCTCTCTTTCTTATCAATACTCATGGCATCGACTTCCACATCCTACCCTGGATGTTTCCTGCACATAGTTCCACATTTCTGGTCTACAAGGTAGTTAGTCTGCGTCCATTTTCAGTCTGATAGGCAGTCCACGACTTTGCCCTGTTATCCAGCTTCATGTCCACCTAGTTTTTAATTATAAGAATGTCAGCTCGACGTGGATAGACGTGGATGCTTTCTCCTTAAAATGACCAGCCAGACATACGACTCCTTACTCTTAACTTTATAAGTGCTTTTTCTACCTTTTTCTATTTTTTTCTTTTTTTATATAATACTGAGAAATGTAATTGTGCTTCTTGCTCTGGGTTTAGGCAAAAGCTCTGAATGACAGGATGCTTAGATTCTGTCTCTGGAACACCGTTCCAGTCTTAGCTATCAACAACCCAGCTAATGCAAGATCTGTTTTCGCATCAAAAATAACTCTGGCTTGTGCAGTTGCCTGTACCATGTTACCTTTTGTGATAAATAAAGGAATTACAAAAAAAAAAAAAAAATACAAGTTTCAACTTAATCAGAAAAATGTAAGAGGTAAAAAAATAAAGTAAAGATAATAGTGAAAAAACATAAAATAAAAAATGAATTTGTCTGTGCAAAATGAAAAGACATATGAAAACACCACACATGGATACATCATAAAAGTAATGGAGAAAGAGATCAACATCATATCGATAGTTCATATCGTGGGGAATTCTAGTGTTAAGATGATAAATCCACCAAACCTCCCGTTCTAATAATTTGTGGTGGATGTTCCCTTCCCGAGGTGATTTTTTGATATTTTCCAACCCATAAAAAGTAAAAGATGACATGTTGCCATGATGGGTATATTTAAAGTGCTTGGATGCATTTGAAAGACCTTTATCTGATTCATATGATGCTCCGTGAAAATGCTTGCTAATGCGTGCCCTTGAAGGTCTAATAGCGCATCCAATATACTGAAGCCTGCAAATAGTACATTCTATGCCATAAACTACATACGCAGAACCACAATTAATGTGGTCGCGTATTTGGAATGTTTTATTGGTAGAACACGAGTGTATCACACCTGACTTTTTAGAGTGGACATGGCAAAATCTACAGGTCTTTTTACCACAAGCACAGGAGCTGGTACAATGTAACCATATTCTTCTATGTAAAGTGGATAAAAAGAAGCAGAGGGAAAAAAAACTGCCCAGGGTGGCGGCGCGTCTACTAGAAAATCTACAGCCCATTCTAATCATCAGTACAAGATCCTTATTAGTAGAAAGTATGGGTAGATGTCGACGAATGATACTAATGACCTGATTGTATTCCAGCGAATATGTAGTAACAAACGTGATGGGATTTATACCTGCACCTTTATTTTTATTTTTATTTGTCTTTTTATTTTTGCTTTTATGGGAATTGTTAAGTAAAGTTTTCTATCTCTCTGAGTGGCAATGTGAATTGCTCTCTCTATATGTATGTCACTAGATCCCAGTGCCCGTAGTTTAGATGCAGTTATGTTAATTTCCTCTCTGAAGGACTCCACTGTGAAACAGTTATGTCTTGCTCTGATAAACCCCTTTACTCTGATACCCCTAACTAAAATCTAATGGATCCAATTGCATTCAGAAGTCACCTAATTAGTAAATGGGATGCACCCGTGTGTAATTTAATCTCAGTATAAATACAGCTGTTCTGTGAAGCCCTCAGAGGTTTGTTAGAGAACCTTAGCAAACAAATAGCATTATGAAGGCCAAGGAACACACCAGACAGGTCAGTGATAAAGTTGTGAAGAAGTTTAAAGCAGGGTTAGGTTAGAAAAAACATATCTCAAGCTTTGCACATCTCACAGAGCACTGTTCAATCTATCATCTGAAAATGGAAAGAGTATGGCACAACTGAAAACCTACCAAGACATGGCTGTCCACCTAAACTGACAGGCTAGGCAAGAAGAGCATTAATCAGAGAAGCAGCCAAGAGGCCCATAGTAACTCTGGAGGAGCTGCCGAGATCCACAGCTCAGCTGGGAGAATCTGTCCACAGGACAACTATTAGTCAAGCACTCCACAAATCTGGCCTTTATGGAAGAGTGGCAAGAAGAAAGCCATTGTTGAAAGAAAGCCAAAAGAAGTCCCGTTTGCAATTTGTGAGAAACCATGTGAGGTACACAGCAAACATGTGGAAGAAGGTGCTCTGGTCAGACTTTTTGGCTTAAAAGCAAAACGCTATGTATGGCAGAAAACTAACACTGCACAGCACCCTGAACACACCATCCCCACCGTGAAACATGGTGGTGGCACCATCATGTTGTGGGGATACTTTTCTTCAGTAGGGACAGGGAAGCTGGTCAGAGTTGATGGATGGAGCCAAATACAGGGCAATCTTAGAAGAAAACCTGTTAGAGTCTGCAAAAGACTTGAGACTGGGGCAGAGGTTCACCTTCCAGCAGGACAACGACAACTACAATGGAATGGTTTGAATCAAAGCATATTTATGGGTTAGAATGGCCCAGTCAAAGTTCAGACCTAAATCCAATTGAGAACCTGTGGTAAGACTTGAAAATTGCTGTTCACAGATGCTCTCCGTCCAATCTGACAGAGCTTGAGCTATTTTGCAAAGAATGGACAACAAATTTACGCTCTAGATGTGCAAAGCTGGTAGAGATATCTCCAAAAAGACTTGCAGCTGTAATTGTAGCGAAAGGTGGTTCTACAAAGTATTAACTCAAGGGGGCTGAATACAAATGCATGCCACACTTTTTACATATTTATTTGTAAAAAAAAACTTTGAAAAGCATTTATCAGTTTCCTTCCACTTCACAATTATGTGCCACCTTGTATTGGTCTATCACATAAAATCCCAATAGAATACATTTACATTTTTGGTTGCAACATGACAGAGGATCCATAGCCAGCAAAACCTAACAGGGGTTCTAATCATTTCCAAAATGTAAAAACAAAATTGCTGGACTTACATTTTAATACTTCTGGAGGCACAGACCTAGAATGAGCCAGTTGGTCCCCTGTTCTCAGCTGAAGGGCTTGTGAACTCTTCAAATAAAGCTAATGAGTGGACTTGGGACATACCGCTATTTTTTGGCAAGCCCCAGCCCAGGCAAAGAAACTAAAAGGAGATATCTGCTGTTGGTCACAATTTCTGTGTTATATGTAACAGTGGCATTGACTGCTGTCTTCCATTCCAGTGACAGAAAATTGCCACAAAAAAGCATGTGTTTGCTAACTTTGCACTTTTGACATCTATAATACCCTTTCATATTGTGCTGAAATCTTGTTAATCAATATCTTTCAAATTCCAATTTCTAAGAAGTTGTGTCAGTCAGAGAAACTACACTATATCCTTTAGATTCAGTGCCCTTCTCAAGACATGTCTTGTTCTTGAGCAAATAATATTCTGCAACTAAGAAACAAAGACACAGGAGATTATATTGTTTGCTTTAAAATTACTTTTTTCTTTCTTTTTATCTTTTTTTTTTTAGAACTAAATGATGGCATGATGTCCTTAAAGGGACACTGTCACATTTCTGTATTTATTTTTTATGTTTAAATTGGAAATCTGTGGTGTATTTAGAATCATAAAATATAAGTGACACTGTTATTCATACTAAAGCCCAATTCCAACTATTACATTTGTTACATTTCTCTATTTAAAATAAAATGTTCCAAAGTAGTACCTCTTCAAGCTTCAGCATTGTACTCCTTATCCTCTTCTGCTCCTAGCTGTCATTCCTTTTCCAGGTTGTATGATTCTCAGTTTCATTTAACCCGCTTCCTGTAAACTGAGGGTGTCAAGTACATGTCCGCTGCAGGTTCATAAGCATTTTTTTTACCAATGGCAGTGATAAGGGTGGGGGGGGGGGTTAACTGGAGCTCAGAATTCAGCTTTAAAGTAAATTTGTCATTCATTTTTAGCTTTCAAACTAACTTTTTGTATTAAAGGCTAAGTTCCCCTTTATTTAAAAAATAAAAAATGGCAGGTAAAAAAAATGTGCTTTTATTAATTTGGAAAACAGGAGCCTGAAAAGTATTGCACCAGCAATCAGCAATGCCAGGCTCTTGCACATGCTGCTTACAGCTCTGGGCCTTTACCTTTGAACAGGCTGTCATTTTTAGAGCTGTAGGCAGTGTGAATGAGCTATGAGCATGCTGATCTGCACACCTGCATTCATTCAAAGTACAAGTCAGTCTGCTGCAGTGGCGGAAGGGACTTGTAGCTTTTTTATTCACTTATTCCTGTAAATGATTGATGCAACTCTATGGGTGGAGCCCCATGATAGCTGGGCCATTTTCAAAATCTGACAGCTGATCCAGGGAGAAGAACTCCTATCCACTGTCACACTGAAGGGGAGCAGTGAAGGGGTGAGGAATGGTATAAGAACTTGTTACATGTTTCAACCTAAATATGGGTAAACGCGTAACATGTTCCAAAAGGTGAACTTAACCTTTAAGGCTGGGTTCACACTAGTGCAAATTGGAAGCGGGTTCCCCTCATCCAATTCGCAATAGCAGGTGATTGCGACCGGCTCTCTATGGAGTGGCTCCAGTGCGAATTTGCACAGGGGCCCTATGCATCTTTTGGTCAGTTTCAGGTTCGAATTTAGCCCACAATTCGGGCTGAAATTGGACCTGAAGCGGTAAACGGGGATGTACCGACCCGTGCTGTGAGTCGGAGCGTGCTCCAGTGTGTACCCAGCCTAAAGAATGACATGCATGTGTGTCATTTCATAGATTACACTGGCTTTAAATGTTGATATGCTGGGAAGCCCTAAACATATTTTGGTTTAAAAATATAAATTGGCAACGAGGCACATCTCCAAGGAACTCTAGAATACAATGGGTAATATTGAAAGGTGTATCAGCCCTCCTGGAGTAAAGTCAGAGATGTCTCTTAAAAATTCACTGATATTACCATTATGAAAAACCCAACCTTCTTCCTACTGCACCATTCCATCATCCACTCTACAACTTGCAAGAACTCCATCCTTTACCACCACCTGAACGACACTGTCTCCTGTATCCATTTGAAATGAAGAGATCCCTATCCCTCCTCCATATCCCTGTGGATACATAAAGTAGAAGATATGAGGCAAATGGAAGACCTTATTATCTCTTCCCATAACAGACACAACACATGTCAAACAATGTGATTTTATTGAATTTGTTTCATGTTCTCAGAAGAAGGCAAATCTCTCCTTCATGGATACCCCTGATCCACTGCTCCTCACCCAGTGCCAACCTGAAGGAATACAGACTCCTCCCTATCACACTCCTACCTAGTTTTCCTCTCTTTACTATATCTCTTGCCCTTCATTCTGCTCTCAACCTCGCACTATCTCTCATTTTCATACTTTGCTCCATTTAATATCCTTTCCCCTTAACACCTATCCCGATGCCCCAGAAGGTATTTTCCATCCCACTTACTCCCTCGTATCCTACCTGTCTCACCTTCACACATACCCCCACTCAACAAAATTGGTAAAAATGGACCTAGAATTCAGTTTTCTTCCCCATTCCCTGTGGACATAGGAGGTGTGTCTAAAAAAGTTTGGTGAATGGTCCGATATCTCAACAGCAACATGGGCCAGGTGTGCACACATGCACATGACTATCCAAAGACATGGCAAGAAGCGCCACCTAGCATGGAGTACACGTGACCATCAGGGTAAATCTGCTGTGGGCAGTAGAACGTAGTCAGTGTGAGAGGTAGGGTCACAGTGCAATGGAGCATTGAGTAAACATCAATTTCTGCTACAAATTGGGGAAAATGGCGACAAAGATGCATGAAATGTTGGGGCAAGTATAGGGGACAGAAACCGTGAGCAGAAAATGTGTTTGGGACTGGTTCAAACGATTCCGCGTTGGGAAGAAAAGGACTGAGGATAAACCACATTCGGGTTGGCCATCGACAAGCAAAAGCCCAGACATGATAGAGTGAGTGTGACAAATGCTGGCACAAGATCGGCGATTGACTCTACGATTGATGATGGAGAAAGTGGGCATTAACAAGGACACGGTGCACACCATCGTCCACAAAGATTTGGGTAAGCGGAAGATCTGTTTGTGCCGCACAAGCTGACAGATGAACAGAAAGCGAAACTGATGGAAACCTCTGGAGATTTCATTACCATGTGTGACCAGGATCCATCCTTTCTGTGAAACATCGTCACAGGGGATGAGACCTACTGTTCAATCCAGAATCCGAGTGGCAATGGATGGAATGGCATTCACCGTCTTCCTCACAACCCTAAAAGAGTTGCCTGCGGACTTCTTTTTGTTTCCCCACCTGAAGAGCGTCATGTTTTGCGAATTTGGCGGCAATACAAGAATGTGTGACAGCGGTTCTGTGATCGATTCCTAAAGAGGCCTTTGCTGACAGTTTCCAGAAGCTTTATGAACATTGCCAAAAGTGTTATTTTGAAGGCAAATAAGGGTAATTTGTTTGTTTTCTGATACCATTCACCAAACTTTATAGATACACTTCGTAGAGTATTGAAACAACATATTGCTTTGCTATTTGCATTTCCCTTATACTAAATTGTATTTTACACCTTATCTACAAAAAAATTGTAAATTGTTTAATATTGTGTTCCATGTGTTCCATTATGTTCTGAGTCTTCTAAATAAAAGCATTTAAAAAGCATTAAAAGATGCCCCATATTGCATTGTAAGATTGGATTGGGATGACTCAGTATCACTGTCATTCTGGTAAGTGGTTACACTAAAAAAATGAAACAATAACACCAGCAAATATCCAAGGCCAGAAGAGAAAAACATTTTTTTTAAATATAATGGGATTTATTAATAGCCATCTGTTCTCAATTTGTTGATTGAGAACATTATATTATTTATATACAGGGGATAGTTTTGACTGTCTTTGTGGGGTTAGAAAGGAATTCCACATATCAGTCATGAGGCAAAATTAGCCCAAAAAATTTTTGTTTTACATTCCTCTGTATCAACTTTGCCTGAGTTGGTAGGAGGATGGAAGTGATAAAACATGCATTTCCTACTAGTTATAAATACATCTATCATGATAGAAATGTGGCCTGCCAATGCTTACCGTAATCTGGGATCACTAGTTGTCTGGGTGTCATGGTGACCTACTGGCCCCACTATTTTCTAAGTCACTGAACTATAACAAGTACTCAAATCAGGGGTTCTGACTTCACTTGTTGCATACTCGTTCTGGGTCATGGATACAAGAATTACTGAAGTCAGAGGATCAGTATGGCAGGCAGGGTTGGCGTCAGGATTTTTATCTACACAGGCGAAGGTGCATTTTGAGCCCCCCCCCATCGTCCTTTCAAAAACCCCCTCCCCTGCAAAACGCAATCCCTCTGCCGATGTGTGATAAGGAGGTGGGGGATTATGTATTACCCACTTCCCTTCACTGCCTACAGACAGCTGGCAGGTGAGGCAAACTAAAACTTCCACGCTGCACCCGGTAGGAGAGAGGGAACAGTGTTATGGAATGTAAGATGGGTATTTTAAAAATCCAAATTCCCAGCAAATGGCTGGGGATTTGGATTTTTTCACCCTGTCCCCCCTCCCCTGCAGGTGCCTAAGCAGCCTTATGCTGGTGCCAGCCCTGATGGCAGGCATGCATTTGTGATAATAACAAAATAACATTTCTTCTCTCAGCATGGGGTTCCTTCAATGCTGAAGTCCAGGCAAACAGCTAAATGCAGAGAAAAAATACATGTAATAGAACAGTTTTGCCTGTGACTGTACAGTTATAGGAGAAACAGCGCACTGATGAATTCATCTCTCTGTCATGCTGCTCTCTCCTGCTACCAACATTTTACTTTTAAGAAATTCAGGTACTCAGAACCAATTCAGGTACTTGCACTGCATGCCATAAAAATACATTTACTGATGCATTCATGAATTATTGAGAACTGCATTATTTTGTGTTTTTATATCTACCTGGAGCTCAGTTGTGCAGCTGTGGCGTTCTCCTATAACAATTATCAGTAAATAACTTAAGCGCAATAAGCATCAAGAGCAATATTTCCACAGCAAGGACACATTTTCCCCTAGTGTGGTGTTGCTATTTTTCCATATAAAGAAAGCATCATTCTGTGAGCGTTATGGAAATTTGCCTTAGAGCAATATTGACTGAAGTCATCCAGGAGAAGATTAATAGCTTATTGATTGTGTAATGCCATTAATTGACACTGATATAACAAGGCACAGTCTAGGCAAATTTCATGCAAAATCCTAGGACTGCATATTATTGAAAGGTGTTTAATTCCCAAATTAATAAAGTAATTAGTATGTGATTATCAATTAGCTTTATTTATTTGAGAATACAAGCAGAAAAAATAGGCTGGGACATATTCTTCTCCTTGTTTATATTTTGTTTTGTCATTAACCAGTAAAAAGTATTTTTTGCTTCTAGTGCTTGAGTTTGCATTTTAGGAGGTCTAGTCCTGTGGCACAGGGGTCAACGTGGAAGAGTGCTGCTGTTGAAGGTGGTGAGAGGCTTTAGTCCTTCCTTGCTTTCCTGTGTGCAGGAGAGGCTGGGATGCTTCCTCCCCCTGGGGAGCGATGGTTTGCTGGCGGCGGAGAGGCAGAAGAGGAAGATCTGGGTCTTCTAGAGGGGGTGTGCGAGTCTCATTGGTGTACATCCATTGGTTCTTCCTGTCTTTGAGGTTGGAAGCGGTTGAAGTAGCTGTTGTTCCAGTCGGGGATGTCCACTAGGGGTATATGTAGGATCTCGTAGAAGGATCGGATGTCTTCCGGGTGTCTGAGATAGGCGGTTCTGCCTGCTGCTCCTGCTTGGAGAGAGAAGGGAAACTTCCATCGATATGGTATGTTTCCTTCCCGTAGCGCATCTAAGAGTGGCCAAAGGGCCCTTCGTTTTTGTAAGGTTTTAGGAGACAGATCTTTATACAGTTTTACCTCTGTTCCTCTATATAAGATGCGTCTTCTGAGTCTAGCATGTCGTAGAATTTCTTCTTTAAGTCGGAATTTGACAAGGCAGCCGACCACATCCCTGGGGGGCTCATTATCCTTGCCGCGAGGTCGCAGAGCTCGGTGTAGATGTTCCAATTCAATTGGGGTGTCTGGTGGTCTCCCGAGAAGATCATTGAAAATGGAGAGAACAGCTTCTGAGAGGTGGTCATTGTCCACAGCTTCAGGAAGCCCCTTGATTCTGATGTTGTGTCGATGCCCGCGATTGTCCAGGTCCTCTAGACTTTCGGTGAAGGTCTTTTAGTTGTATTGCATGAGTGTCGAGAGTTAATCTGGTTTCATGTATGACATGGTCAAGGTTATCTGTGACTTCCTCTCGAACATCAAGACGTGCTGACACTCCCTGTAAGTCACTCCTGAGGTTAGAAATGGCAGCGGAAAGAGTGTCTTTGATGTCAGTCCCTACTGCCTTTAGATCGTCGAGGCTAAGTGTCTGGTGCGAGGCGGAAGCTTCGTCCCTAGAGCGGGACCGGAACATTTGCGGAATGTGGCCATTTTGTTGGACATTGCCTCTTCTGGGAGAGCGGGAGCGGGAGGGGGACTTTTTGCTGTCCGGTTTGCCCATACTGTTCGATCGTAGGCCTCTCTGATGTTTTGCAGGGGGATCGAAGAAAGCGGAGGCTTAGGCGGATTCCATCTGCAGGGAATGTCTCTTGGCTATATGATTTATTGTTTTGGGTGTAGCAAAATGGTCTCTTTGTTGTGCTTAGGCGCTGGAAATGGGAGTATGGGTGTATAAAGATGGCCGCCTTTATGTCCTGGATGTAGAATTGGAGGATCTGGGTGGACCAAGATGGCTGCCGTTTAGGCCTTAAGGGCCTTATCGCAGAGTCTGCACCTCCTGTAGGTCTCTAAGTTCCCCGGTACGTGTAAATAGCCGCCGGGGTTGCGGGCCAGTGAACTCCTAGGGCCCTAGGAGGTGTACTAGCCGGGGACATGTAAAATTTAGCCTGCGGTCTGACGGACGTCACTAGGCCTCAGATCGCCGCTGCGGAGCCGATGGATTTGAGGTATTTTAGACCTCAGCCAAGAGCCAGGGGGAGAGCGGTGGTCTGTGGGGTCCCAGATGGAGGGTATTATTGGGGTTTGTCAGAGCATCCCTAGTGAGCCATGTCTTTCACTGATCAGCCGTCTCTTGTGAGCAATCGCGGTCCTAGCTGTCAGCAGAGACACAGGGGGATAGTCTGGTGGTGAAAAGTCTCTCACCTTTTGGTTTTTGGGAGAGATGTCCCTGGATTTGGAGCCACAGTTCCTAGAGCTCTATTGAGATACGTCCACCTTCTAGCACGGCAGGCCACGCCCCTCTGATTTTGCATTTTAAAGCGAGCCTACGATTGCCTATAATGGGTAAAATAACAGGTGCACTGTAATGGTGCCTTTGCTGTAGCTTTTACTTCACTTGGAGATTAATCAGGGCTGAGGATGCCCACCCTGATTTGGGACAGTGCTGGATGTGTGGGCAACTAAGTACCAGTGCTCTTGCCAAGGAGCAAGGGGTGCGAGTCATGAGATCCTGTTTACCTAGAAATACTAGGTATGTCACTTTGTTTCCCTAAGCTTAGAGTACAAGCTATTGATGGGGGGTAAGGGAAAGG
Source organism: Glandirana rugosa (assembly GCA_018402905.1). Taxonomy (NCBI): domain Eukaryota; kingdom Metazoa; phylum Chordata; class Amphibia; order Anura; family Ranidae; genus Glandirana; species Glandirana rugosa. The sequence continues at coordinate 10,968 of BLSH010461462.1, forward strand.
TAAGCATGAGCAGCTGTGGGGGCTGACATTAAACTGAACCTGTTATTTTTTCTCTGCATGGGCTTTGACCAGGGCATTTTTTGCCATTTAGCACTGCGTTATTTTAACTGGCAATTGCACAAACATGCAACACTGCACGCAAATTAAATTCTTATCACTTTTTTCACACAAATTGAGCTTTCTTTTGATCACCACTGAGTTTTTTATATTTTGCGATATAAACAAAAAAAGACCTACATTTTTGAGGGAAAAAAAACAATATTTTCTACTTTGTTATACAACATATCCAATAATAACATTAAAAGATCAAATTTCTTATTAAATTTAGGCCAAAATGTATTCTGCCACATATCTGCTACATATCTTTGATAAAAATAAATCCCCAACAATGTACATTAATTGGTTTGCACAAAAGTTATAGCGTCTACAAACTATGGTATATATACTGGAATTTATGCAGTTATGATGCTATACTCAAAATGGCGGTGATCAGTGACTTATAGTGGGACTGCGATGGTGTGGAAGGCAATCTGGCACTCGTTGATGCTGGCTGGGAGGTACACTAAATGACTAACACTAACATCAAGAGTGACATTAATACAGTGATCAGTGCTAATACTGTACATTGTCATTATACTAATGATACTGGCTGGGAAGGGGTTAACATCTATGAGCAATGGAAAAGTTAAAGTGATACTAAAGTCTCATTTTCTTCTCTTTAAAAATAGTAAACATGTTATACTTACCTGCTCTGTACAGTGGTTTTGCACAGAGCAGTCTGGATTCTCTTCTTCTTGGGTCGGTCTTCGTGCTCCTGGCCCCTCCCTCCTGTTGAGTTCTCCCACAGCAATAATCTTGCTGTGGGGGCACCCGAGCCGAGCTGCAGCCAGTGTCCAGTCATGCATGAAGCCGTGGTTCGACCCTGTCCTCTCTCTCCCCTGATTGGCTAACTGACTTTGATTGACAGAAGCGGGAGCCAATTGTGCGGCTGCTGTGTATCAGAAGGGAGAGTCCCGGACAGTCGAGGCCAAGTCGTGCACATTGCTGGATAGAGATGGGGCTCAGGTAAGTATTTGTATAAGTATAATGCATAGAATGTATTAAGATACAAAAACCTTCTGCCTTTACAACCACTTTAACTGTGCGCCTAACAATGTGTAATGTGTGCTGCTTCGCAGGAAGATGAAACGGACAGATTGTTATCCCCTGCACACAGAGTTTTGCATTTTTGTAAACACAGAACTCTGTGTGTGTGTGATTGGCCACAGCCAAACTTCAGCCAAACACAGCACGGGCCAGCAGGGGGTACACGCATGTGCGCCCCAAACTCGGAGGAAAGGCTGCAACGTACAAGTACGTCACCTGGCCTAGAGCTGCTGCCCGCTCATAATACAACTATTGTAGACGGATGGCAAGCGGTTAAGGGATAGCTAAAATGGCTGTAGGTAATATTATTTTTAATTCAAGTTAATTTATGTTGACACATTTAAACCTTTTTTTACTGAGGTGTCTGAACAAGTCAGGCAGGGAGTAGGAGGGGAGAGGGGCAGATAAAATTATGTATACAGTGCCTTGAAAAAGTATTCATACCCCTTGACATTTTCTACATTTTGTCATGTTACAATCAAAAAACGTAAATTTATTTTATTGGGATTTTATGTGATAGACCAACTCAAAGTGGCACATAATCGTGAAGTGGAAGGAAAATTACAAATGGTTTTCAAAATTTTTTTACAAATAAATATCTGAAAAGTGTGGCGTGTATTTGTATTCAACCCCTTTTACTCTGATACCCCTAACTAAAATCTAGTTGCCTTCAGAAGTCACCTAATTAGTAAATAGAGTCCACCTGTGTGTGATTTAATCTCAGTATAAATGCAGCTGTTCTGTGAAGCCCTCAGAGGTTTGTTAGAGAACCTTAGTGAACAAACAGCACCATGAAGGACAAGGAAAACACCAGACAGGTCAGGGATAAAGTTGTGGAGAAGTTTAAAACAGGGTTAGGCTATAAAAAATATCCCAAGCTTTGAACATCTCATGGAGCACTGTTCAATTCATCATCCAAAAATGGAAAGAGTATGACACAACTGCAAACCTAACAAGACATGGCCGTCCACCTAAACTGACAGGCCGGGAAGGAGAGCATTCATCAGAGAAGCAGCCAAGAGGCCCATGGTAACTCTGGAGGAGCTTCAGAGATCCAAAGCTCAGGTGGGAAAATCAGTCCACAGGACAACTATTAGTCGTGCACTCCACAAATCTGGCCTTTATGGAAAGGTAGCAAGAAGAAAGCCATTGTTGAAAGAAAGCCATAAGAAGCCCCATTTGCAGTTTGGGAGAAGCTATGTGGAAGAAGGTGCTCTGGTCAGATGAGACCAAAATTTAACTTTTTGACCTAAAAGCAAAACTCTATGTATAGCAGAAAACTAACACTGCACATCACCCTGAATTCCCACAGTGAAACATGGTGGTGGCAGCATCATGCTGTGGGGATGCTCTTCTTCAGCAGGGACAGGGAAGCTGGTCAGAGTTGATGGAAAGATGGATGGAGCCAAATACAGGGCAATCTTAGAAGAAAACCTGTTAGAGTCTGCAAAAGACTTCAGACTGGGGCAGAGGTTCATCTTCCAGCAGGACAACGTCCCTAAACATACAGCCAGAGCTACAATGGAATGGTTTGGATCAATGCATATTCATGTGTTAGAATGGCTTAGCCATAGTCTAGACCTGAATCTGTGGCAAGACTTGAAAATTGCTGTTCACAGACACTCTCCATTCAATCTGACAGAGCTTGAGCTAATTTGCAAAGAAAAATGAGCAAAAATGTCACTCTTTAGATGTGCAAAGCTGGCAGAGACATCCCCAAAAAGATGACTTGCAGCTGTAATTGCAGCGAAAGGTGGTTCTACAAAGTATTAACTCAGGGGGGACTGAATACAAATGCACTCCACACTTTTCAGATATTTATTTGTAAAGCATACAAAATATGAATGAGAACACAAAAACATTTCTTTCACTCATGGTTAATGTTTGGCTGAAGCCATTTATTATCAATCAACTGTGTTTACTCTTCTTAAATCATAATGACAGCAGAAACTACCCAAATGACCCTGATCAAAAGTTTACATGCCCCCATTTTTAATACCTTGTAGCCGACAGCTTGAAGTCTTTTGTGGCATTTGTGGATGAGGCTCTTTATCTTCTCAGATGGTAAAGCTGCCCATTCCTCCTGGTAAAAAGCCTCCAGTTCCTGGAAATTCTTGGGCTGTCTTGCATGAACTGCATGTTTGAGATCTCCCCAGAGTGGCTCAATGATATTGAAGTCAGGAGACTGAGATGGCCACTCCAGACCCTTAAAGTGGTAGTAAACCCTCCTATCATTTTCAGGCAAGGAAGCTGCCATCTTAGCCTCTGTTTAATCTACAGCTGCCATGATGCTTGCACATGTGACCGGCTATGACACCAGCCATTGGATGGTTTGACAGTTTGGTTTAGAGCACAACCAATGGAAGTGTTACATTTACGCCACATGCCGGAAATGTAACTGGTTTTTAAACTGTTAAATGGATGGGTTTACTACCGCTTTAACTTTATTATGCCAAAAAGCTCAATTTTGGTCTCATCACTCCAAATGACTTTGTGTCAGAAGGTTTGAGGCTTTTCTCTGTGCTGTTTGGCGTATTGTAAGTGGGATACTTTGCGGCATTTGCGTAGTAATGGCTTTCTTCTGGTGACTCGACCATGCAGCCCATCTTTCTTCAAGTGCCTCCTTATTGTACAGTTTGAGGCAGCCATACCACATATTTTTAGAGAGTACTGAAGTTATTTGTGGATTTTTCTTTGCATCCCGAACAATTTTCCTGGCAGTTATGGCTGAAATCTTAGTTGGTCTACCTGATCGTGGTTTGGTTTCAACATAACCCCTCATTTCCCACTTCTTGATTAGAGTTTGAACACTGCTGATTTGCATTCTCAATTCCTTGGATATCTTTTTATATCCCTTTCCTGTTTTATACAGTTCAACTACCTTTTCCCACAGATCCTTTGACAATTCTTTTGCTTTCCCCATGACTCAGAATCCAGAAACTTCAGTGCAGCATTTGATGAAAGATGCAAGGGTTTGTCAGGAGTCCAGAAACTCATTGACCTTTTATACATGCACACTAATTACAAGCAAACAGATCACAGGTGAGAATGGTTACCTTTAATAGCCATTCAAACCCATTTGGGTCTACTTGTGTGCATGTTATCAGGCCAACATCACCAGGGTATGTAAACTTTTGATCAGGGTCATTTGGATAGTTTCAGTTGCCATTATGATTTAAAAAGAGTAAGCTCAGTTTATTGATAATAAATGGCTTCAGCCAAACACTAACCACGAGTGAAAGAAATGTTTTTGTGTTCTCATTCATATTCTATGAAAAATGGGCAAGAAATCATAAATTCTGCCAGGGTATGTAAACTTATATGCACAGCTGTATATATATATATATATATATATATATATATATATATATATATATATATATATATAGTGACATCATGCGAGGCACCACAATGGACGGGCGATACTTGTCGCCTCTCATGCAATCATTTTGAGGTGACTAGCGGGAGTCCGACATGGGTTTTGCTGGCCACCATGGCAGAGCTGGTTCCAACCCAGACTTTTTGGTCCACTCAAATCCCTCTTCACCTGCATTTAATGACCAGGAAGAGAGTAGAGGAGAGCTCTATCCTGGATCTCAGAGGGAGAAGGCTGAGTGAGCTCTGTCTGCTAATTTGGGCTCAAAAATCAAGGTTTGCACTGTGCTTATGTTGTGTGGTGTCGGGGACAGCCCCACACTGTATAGAGAGGAACCTAATTGTTTAGTTTAGTGTCAGACGGTGAGGTTTTTTTTTTTATGTGTTTTTGAGCTTGCAAACCTGTAATAATAAACCTGGCAAACTGCCAGATTTTAAAGAAACTGACCTCCACGCTGGGTCTTTTCCTCATCCCCTTTCCTGATCCCACGAGCAAATCCCCATTATATATATATATATATATATAAATATATATATATATATATATATATATATATTCCTCAAACTCAACCTATCCAAAATGGAGCTCATGATATTTCCTCCCCCACGTGCCGCTTCTCCTGATTTCTCTGTCAAAATCAACAACGCAACTATCAACCCTCCCCCCATGCCAAGGTCCTAGGTGTGATCCTGGACTCTGAACTATCCTTTCGGCCTCACATCCAGTCACTGTGCAAAGTTTGCTGCCTCAACCTCTGCAACATCTCCAAAATACACCCCTTCCTAACCAACGATACCACAAAGCTTCTAATCCACTCCCTGGTCATCTCTCGTCTTCTGCAACTCCCTCCTCATTGGCTTATCTTTAAATAGGTTATCCCCCTTTTAGTCCATCATGAACGCGGCTGCCGGGCTCATCCATTTTACAAATCGCTCTATGTCTGCTTACCCCTCTTTGCTAATCCCATTGACTGCCACTCAACCAACAAATTAAATTCAAGATGCTAACGATAATGTAAAAAGCCATACACAACTTGGCCCTTAACTACATCACTAACCTGGTCTCAAAATACCAACCAAATCGTTCTCTTCATTCCTCCCAAGACCTCCTGCTCTCCAGCTCCCTTGTCACCTCATCCCATGCTCGCCTCCAGGACTTCTCCCCAGCCTCTCCCATCCTCTGGAATGCTCTACCCCAATCTGTCCGACTATTTCTTACTTTGCCCACTTTCAGATGATCCCTGAAAACTCATCTCTTCAGAAAAGCCTATCTGCCCTCCACCTAACAACTGTACCTGTATTTTCTCCATCAGCACACCCCCCACAGTTATTATCTCTTGTATTTCTTAACCCACCCTCTTAGATTATAAGCTGTAACAAGCACTGTGTAAACTGTCAGTGCTATATAAATCCTGTATAATAAAAATTATATATATATATATATATATATATATATATATATATATATATATATATATATATATTTATATATACAGTAAAACCTTGGATTGTGATCCAAAGCACTCTTATATCAAAGCAAATTTCTTCATAAGAAATAATGGAAACTCAGATGATTCGTTCCACAATCATTTATTAATTAGTCCTTCAGTTTATAGTCCATAGAAAAATCTTATAGCAATGTGATAGGTTGTGTAACCGTAAAATGAAGCACAGTGTGGAAGGGATGACGTCGATGGTGGTGCAGAGGACGGTCCATGTGGACATCTTTACCCCGGATGCCTGCATACTTAGATGTGCCTGTTTTAATCATCAACCATGTGAGTTGCTAAAAGTTGTACCTTCATTAAATGTAACCATATTGCTACACTTTGAGGTGCCTCTCTTCTCTTTTATTCTCAGTTGTGACGTGAACTACTTTTATATCAAGACATCGCTTGTATATCAAGTCAAAATGTATTAAAAATTTTGCTTGTCTTGCAAAAAGCTCTAAAACCAAGTTATTCTCAAACCAAGGTTTTACTATATATATATATATATATATATATATATATATATATATATATATATATACACAGTACACACACATAAATATTGTTTAGTTACATATTTACTTGAAAGGCATGTTCATTAGCTTATTTAACATACAACCAGTATAAAATGGATTCAGACTTGAACTGCTTGTCCTTCATAAATAACCTCTCCAGCATATATTTTTTCACAGATAAACATGATCTGTCACGTGAAGTATTTATATCTATTGTACTCACAGCAGGCTTCTAATAATAATATAAAACATGGTTTAAAAAGATATGCTAAACTAAGTTAGATTTACAGCATCCTACAGTCATATATATTAGTTTTGGCACTTCTAGTTAAATTATATTTTGATCATTTACTCAATGAAAAAGAATTTCTGGCTGGCGGGATTTTGAAATTTTATTATCACACAGCAGTGGCTTATAGGTCAGTGAAAGGAACCACAGGTGTCGGCATTGGACATATCTACAATACCTGACACACCTGACACACCAAGAAGTGGCGGTTAGTTGTAGCACATAAAGCAAGCACAGGGGCCAGTTTTTTGATGGGGCACTAGTTTTTGAAGGAACCACCCTCAGAGGAGCATATACTCTTACAAAGGCTAGGCCAACTTTATAAATGCATGCCATTTAAGAAGGGAGAGGAACAGAGAAGTTGCACTAGTTATTCCGAGACAATGGTAGTGGTTATGACCCTCTTTGCTTCCTAGTTACCTGCAATAATCTGAAGGCAGCAACAAACCCAATCAAGCTGGTTTTAATAACTGTTATCTAATTTTTATGGGCACTTTTACACCTCATTTCTCTCTGATACTAATTCCATCTTAGAACTATTTTTTGGGTTTCACTTTTTTTTTAAAGTGGACCTAAACTCAAAAAGTGACTATCTGCTAATTTAGAGGGAACATCTAGAAATTTTGATTGTACCTAAACATTACATTACAAAAATATGCCATTAGCTTAGGATTTCTTCTAAAAAAAACAGCCTGACATGACTATGCCTGCGTTTTCTTGTTCCCTCCTAGCTGTTTAAAATCTAAGTTTCTGTGGCTTAGACTTTAAGATTTGATTCACTCTAACGTTCCAACGCAGCCACTTTGGGCAGCAGTGCTGACGTGGTGCATCACACTATGTGCAATACACATGTTATATATCACTGTGCACGTTGTCGGAGTGAGAGCAATAATTCTAGCACAAAACCTCCTCACTAAAATGATGACCTATAGAAAATATAGGGTACTGAAGTTTGTCTCCATTTCTTCGGTGCTCACAAATTTAAGGTTTGACATGTTTGGTATCTATTTACTTCGTGCAATCTTTTATATTTTACCAATGATTTGGCCAGTTTATTGCATTTGTTTGCCCTAAGATTCAATATAGTGTGTATTTCTACTGAAATTTTGCATATCTAAAGCCTCACACACACGGTGCGACGGTCGTATGAAAACGGTCGTACGACCGCTTATTGTATGACCATCCGACCGTTAGTAAGCAAGATTAGAACAGTCTACGTGCGACGGTCGTAAAACAGCAGTTGGATAAGCAGACTAGAAAACTTTGGTTGTACCAACAAGTGGTCGTACGACTGTAGTACCGTGCGTACAGAGAAGTTGGTCCAACAAGTTGTACTGCAAAATACGGATGCTCAGAAGTCAGGAACGCCCGGAAGTGTCCGTTCGTTCCTAATTCACAAATTACATGCACCTGAACTACCTCTTTATACGCTCGTAACATGTCACTACGTTCGGTTCGGTCGTATGATCGCTTAGTGCATGTCAGTACGCGAGACACAACAGCCAACATACAATTTGGGTCGCTCGTCGCACGATCATTGCATCGTGTGTACAAGGCTTTAGACCCTTACAATAACATCAAGTGACATAAAAATTCAAATACCACTATTTTATTCTCTAGGGTGTCTGCTTTCAGAAAATATCTAATGCAGTACAAAAAATATGCGTTTATTATTTTTTCCTGACGGAGCTTGGAGGCCTCACTTGATTAGTGGATCAGGGGTGCACTGTTAGGCTTCTGCAGACTTCTGAAGTACCTTCATACAAGCTGTCTGTTGAAAGCTGTAGGGCTTGTGAATGAACTACAAGAATGCTCATCATTGCTCTCACAGTTAATTCAAAAATACAAGCCATCAGCTGCAGGAAAGTGCAAATAAATGATGTGGCTGTGTGGGTGGAGCCCCACATGGCCGTACTGTTTCTGTATTGTGACAGTGGGTGCAGGGAGAAGATCCCCGCCCTCTGTCAAACCGAAGGGGGGAGCTCGGGGGGAACTGGCAGCAGGAGCTGGATTATGTTATATGTTCCACCTTAAATTAGGGTGGAACATATAACATGTTCCAAAAGGTGAGCTTCTCCTTTAATCTCATGGGCTTTGAAATGAGGCTTGGTGATGTCACTAGTGCCAGGACAAGGTCACCTAGAGCCCAGGGTGAACAGGCCAAACTGCACCCCCCAAAGTTGCATGAGCACTATGTGTCAGCAAAAATCCCCTCCAAAAAACTGAGCACTAATCTGCATGATTACCCACTAAGCAAAAATTCCCCCTTCTCCCAGTACAAATCCGCCACCCTGCTGAAATTTCCCCTATCAGAACAAACCTTTGCACCCCATCCCCCAACCAAATCACCCCAGCACAAATCCCCCCCCCCCCAAAAAAAAGCACCCCTCATAAAAAAATTCCTCTACACCTATAATTCCCCCTCCAAGTACACATTGAAGTACACATTGATTGAAAACTCCTCCTACAAGCTCTAACCAGACCTTGATAGAAGTCACAAGACTGCTACATACTGCTGATGAGAAAAGGTATTTATCAGTTTATATTTATTAAAATAATTGTATTTCCATGTTCTGTGTAGTGTGAGAGAACAGATATAGTGAATGCAGGGTCCTGGGTTTAGTAACATTTTAAAGCTTTGACATTGCAAACCTCCTGATGGCCTATACTTTAAATTCTGGTGGGGAAGGGGGAAAATTGACCCCAGAGATACACAGAGAATATATTTTTTATTTTAAAACAACATGTCTGTCTGTGTTTGCCATCACATTTCTGCAGTTTAATAATAAATCCAAACTCTTGGTGGTGTTTTCAACTAACAGCCCCCTTAGTGACAGATTTAGTAACTTAAAACAACCATAAAACAAGAATTATATTACAGTCTGTGTTCCAACATCGCATTATGAACAGATACCAGTAGCTTTTAAAATGATTTAAACTCCCTGAGCACTGTGGAGCTGGTCTGTTTTTACGATTGCATATCTGGTAATTTTCTGAATTAAATTTTTTTACCGTAAATAATAAATGTGGTGTTAATTGACTTCTATTATTTGTGTTTTAGATGATAAATATCCAGCATTACAATTACAGTGGAAAATGATTCATGTGGCGTCAAAAACCTGTATAGCTATTTTGTGGTTCTGCTTAAATTTGTATGCATTTCCGTAAAGAAATTATACAATCTTGGCAGTGCTCCCATTGGTTTTCCCAGGAACACAAATATTTTATAAATTGGCCCCAATGTGTTTTATTGAGTGTGAACCTCTCCTGCCTGACTGACATTGCTTCAGACAGTTCTCCACAATTACAATTGCATCAGAACATCGAGTTGAATTATTGACATTGACATATGAGTCAACATGTACCATCACCAAGTATTATTGGCAAGTTTTTTATTTTTATTTTCTTGACAACCCTGGCCTATTCCATGAATACCCTAAACAAAAATCCTTGTTCAAAGACAATCTTCCCATGTCACAGTGCAGCTGGCCTCATAAGTGTATGCATGTGGTGTGCATGTGATACTTCGACTGCAACAGATTAGTAAATAACTGATTATATTTTATTTGTTAGCTCAATTTCTCACCGCTGAGAAGTTTATTTATTCCATTGCATGCATCACTTGTCTGAGGTAAATTCTATTATATGGTGTTGTCATTATTCTATAGGAGGCAGAACTGGAAAATATACACAGACATAATTGTTAATGCTATGCCATACCTATCACTCAGTGGGGAAAGGAAAAGAAATAATGAGATCATAGGATAATTGCACTAAGCATAACATTATTAAACAATAATGAAATATAAATCGGTTTGTCAACAATACAGTTAATAATCTATTTCATAGCCAGTGTTTTTTTCCCCATAAAATACATTTAAAAACCTATGTTTTCAGCCTTTTTTTAAATCTTTTGTTGCATATCAGCACTGTCGATCTCTTGCAGCCTCTTTGCAGCCATTTTCTGTCAACATGCATGCATGCCAGCTCAGGGCAGCATTCCTGGTGGTGTGTGAAACAGTGCAAGGTGCATCAGCATGTATTGTAGTCTGTTGCGGCTGGGTGACAGTGCAGATAAACAATTGGAAGGGTGGCAAAAAGCATTGTAAACCTATATTAGGAAGCTGCAGATTTAAAATATTGAAAATAGTTTTTAGAATTTTATTTAACATGTTAAAGCACAAATTTTTGTGATTGGGTTTAGATCTACTTAAGGACAATAACTGACAAAGTGCATGACTCAACTCAATATGCAAGTCCGGCATCCTCCATCACTACTACCAATTCTGTACGACCACAATAGTCAAAGTTACAGCTACTATGAAAACAAATAAATAATAAATGTTTGTAGGACTATTCTTCTGCTACTACCATTACCACTGTTGCCTGTAGTACAAGTATCTACTACTTCTAACTCATAAGTTACCACTCCTGTTGCTATTACCTCTTAACTTCTACCTCTACAATTATCTCACAACTCCTTTGATTACTGTTAGAGAAATCCTGCATTTCTGGACCTTTTTTAGTGCTATGTGCGCGTTCGCACGCGTGCACGTGCCAGAAACGGCACAGAACGGCTCTATTTCTGCTGTGCACACCCTGCAGCAAGTGCTGTCTGATCTACAGCATGTAGTGTGTGTTCCTGAGCAACCTGTACTCTGATTCTCTGTTCCTGTGATCCGGCTTGCCTGACTTTGCTGATTTCTGCCTGCACCGACCCCTGGACTGTCTACGACCACTCTCTTGCCTAGCCCTCCGGTACTTCGCCTACCTGCCTGTTGACGACCCTGCCTGAACCCGACCATCCATCTGCCTGCTCCTCTTGTACCGCACCGTCAGCCTGTTCTACGACCCGGCCTGTACGACCACTCTTCAAGTGCACGAGTGCAGCAACGGACTTCTACCAACACCAGTGACCCAGTCTGACCCTCGTACCATCCTGCACTCCCGAGCCACTTGTCTACTCTACCAGGGGTTCCCGAGTCAGGGTAGTAAGGGAGGTTACCCACTGCATAAGTCAGACTCATCCACCAGGTACCTGACAGTATCAGACAGCCATGCCTGAGTCAGTGCAGGGGGCACTCCTTACGAAGGAACTGTGTAAGCTGGTGACCAGCCTTGCCCAAGCGGTGAGGGACCTGCACTCTGGCTACCTCCGGCTGGAGGATCAAGTCCGGGAGCTCCCCCAGCACACCTTCATCACAGCACCCATGGAGCTAGAATTACCTTTGCCCGAATGGTTTGCAGGGGACCGTTAGAAATTTCAGGCATTTCGCTGTTCCTGTGAACTTTTCTTCTCTCTGCAACCCAGTGTCTTTTCTCAGGAAAGTACCAAAGTGGGGTTGGTCATCTCACTCCTCCTAGGTGAGCCACAGGTCTGGGCTCACCACTTCCTGGAGTGCTCGGCTCCCGAGACCACAAGCCATGCCCTGTTCTTGCAGGCTATGACCAGACTTTATGAGGGCCCGCATCTAGCTGCCTCTGCAAAGCCACTGCCCCGCTGAGGACTACGTGGTGGAGTTCCGGCGCTGGAGCGCTGACACCGCATGGAATGATGTGGCTCTTCGTTCTCAGTTCCGGCTGGGGCTGTCCGAGTCCCTGAAGGATGAATTGGCTTGTGTGGGCGTACCTCCTACCCTGGACGCCTTGATCGATTTGGCCATCCAAATCGACCGCCTCCTGCGGGAACATTGTACCGAAAGGTCTGGCACCCCCATGTACTCCTTCTACTCCGAGCTTCCTCCTGTACCAAGGCCGGACAGGCCACAATGCCAAACTCTCTCCTCCGAAGAAAGGCGGAGGTGGTTGTACAACGGGTTGTGCCTGTATTGTGGAGGATCTGGACATTCAGTACGGACCTGCCCCATTAAGTCCGGTAAGGTCCTGCCATGCAGCCAAGGAGAAATACTATCCATACCTGATCCCAAGACACATGTGGTCCTTGCCGTAGTCTTGCAACTGCCCAGTGGGGAGGTTTCCATCTCCACTATTATAGACTCTGGAGCCAGTGGCTGCTTCATGGACCTTGACTTCACAGCCTTACATCAGGTACCCCTCAGGCCTAAGGCACGTCCGATGACCCTTCGCCTGGCCGACGGGTCACCCATCAAACCCGGGTTGATAACCCATGAGACTATCCCCCTGTTGATCCAAGCATGCAACGGTCATTCCGAATTTCTGCTCTTTGATGCCATCGTATCCCCACTGTCCCCATTCATCCTTGGACTCCCCTGGCTTCGGGCACACTGCCCCCACATCAACTGGGTCACCGGCAGCGTTCAATTACGCTTAACTTATTGCCAGCACCACTGCTTCCCACCTTCGGCTGGATCCCTCCTAGCAGCCTCCTGCCCGGACTCTGACCCGGACTCGGAAGTCCGCCTTGCTGTCCCTGCTTGTACCATGACTTTCTTGATGTGTTCAGCAAGAAAGAGGCAGATGCCCTGCCGCCACACCGTCCCTACGACTGCCCTATAGAGTTGCTTCCTGGCCCAGAGGTACCATTCGGCAGAATCTACCCCCTCACAGAAAAAGAGTTGGCAGTGCTTAAGTCCTACCTGGATGAGAATCTGGAGAAAGGATTCATCCGGCCCTCCCAGTCCCCTGCCGGGGCCGGGATCTTTTTTGTTGAAGAAAAGAACGAGTCCTTGAGGCCCTGTATTGACTACAGGGATCTCAACAAAATCACAGTAAAGAACCGGTACCCTCTTCCATTAGTTCTGGAGTTGTTTCAGCGGCTTGGATCCGCCACCGTGTTCTCTAAACTGGATTTACATGGAGCATATAATCTTATTAGGATCAGGGAAGGGGATGAATGGAAAACAGCCTTCCGAATCCGGTTCGGCCACTATCAGTATTTGGTCATGCCGTTTGGACTCTGTAATGCACCAGCCACCTTTCAGCACCTTGTTAATGATATCTTCCAGGACTTACTTGACCTGTTTGTGGAGGTGTATTTAGATGATATTCTCATCTTCTCCCCTTCCTTGGAGGAGCACCGAACCCATGTCAAAAGTGTGCTAAGCCGCCTTCGCCAGCATGGCCTCTACACTAAAGCGGAGAAGTGCGCATTCGAGTGCTCCAGCATCTCTTTTCTGGGGTTCACAATGGACCCCCAGAAGGTCGCTGCAATAGTAAATTGGCCGGCACCCACTGACAAGAAAGTGGTGCAACGTTTTGTCGGTTTTGATAATTTTTACCTGAAGTTCGTCAAGGGGTTCTCAGTTCTTCATCACCCAACTGACAAAACAAACTTCCCGCTTTCACTGGACTCCAAAAGCCCAAGTAGCCTTTCAGCAGCTGAAAGAGCTCTTCACCTCCGCCCCAATTCTCAAGCACCCGGACCATACGCAGCCCTACATACTGGAGGTGGATGCCTCCGAAACGGCAGTCGGTGCGGTCCTCTCGCAAAATTGGGACCAAAAGCCGCACTGCACCCTATTGCCTACTACTCCCAGAAACTAACACCCCCAGAACGCAACTACGACGTTGAAGACAGGGTGCTTCTTGCTATAAAATCTGCTCTCCAGGAATGGCGGTATCTGCTGGAAGGAGCCATGCACCCAGTCCTTGTTTTTGCTGATCATAAAAACCTGGAGTACTTGCGCACCGCCAAAAGACTCAAGCCCCGTAAGGGCAGATGGGCTCTCTTTTTCTCCCACTTCCAGCTGCATATTACCTACAGGCCTGAGTCAAAAAACGTGAAGCCAGATGCCCTGTCACAAATGTTCTTGGAACCGAGGAACTCTCCGCCACCCGATACTATACTCCCGGCACGTAGCTTTCTGTTGATTCAAGAGGATCTCCTGTCTCAGATCAGGCGATCTGTTGCTGGGTCTCCCACCTCACCGGATCCCAGAATGGCCTTTCAAGATGGGCTATGGTGGTTCAGTACGAAGATCTTCATCTCCAAGGAACAGCGCCTGGCCATACTGGAACTATGCCACAATCACAGACTGGCAGGACATTTTGGTGGGCGCAAGATGGCAGATCTGCTCTCTAGATCGTTCTGGTGGCCATCATCAGACAAGGATTGTAGGGAATATGTGAGAGCTTGCCCCATCTGTGCTCACAGCAAAGTTGACAGAACCAAGGCTTGGGGGCTCCTGAAACCACTTGCCATCCCTGAACGTCCATGGTCGCAACTCTCCATGGACTTTATAGTGGAGCTGCTCCTGTCCGAGGGGTTTACAACCATCTTTGTAGTGGTCGACCGCCGTACAAAAATGGCACATTTTATTCCTATGAAGGGCACACCCTCAGCAGTCCAGACGGCAGAGACTTTTGTTAAGGAGATTGTCCGCCTCCATGGTCTACCAACCCACATCGTATCCGAGCGAGGGTACAGTTTACGTCCAGGGTCTGGAAGGCACTGTGCTCAACCCTGGGAATTGAATTAGCCTTCTCTTCAGCCTACATCCTCAAACTAATGGCCAGATGGAGAGAACAAACCAGACCCTGGAGCAGTAGCTGTGCTGCTACTCCACGTTTGCCCAGGATGGTCTCCTTGCTGCCGGTAGCCGAGTTCGCCTACAATAACTCGGTCCATTCTGCCACCAACCAGTCACCATTCTGGGTGAATCTCGGCTACCACCCCTCCTTCCTTCCCAACGTGGTACCTGAGAGTGCCATGCCTGCGGTACAGAACATCACTGATTTCCTTGCAAGGAATAACAAGCTCTTTCCGGAAACCCTGTCTCAGACGCAGGAGCTCAACAAACGGGCCTTTGATAGAAGGAGGGGGGGGGAACTGGATCTAAAGCCTGGTGACCAGGTCTGGCTTTCCACCAGGAACCTAAGGCTCTCATGCCCATCACAAAAACTTGGACCTAAATTCATGGGCCTCTTTGCAGTCAAGAGAAAGCTCAATAATGTGGCTTACAAACTGAACCTGCCCTCTTCGCTTTGAGTACACCCGGTAGTCCATGTTACCCTGCTCAAACCCGTAACAAGGGATCAGTTCCCCGGAAGGAACAGGACCCCACCTGAACCGGTTCTTGTGGATAGAGAGGAGGAGTACAAAGTCGAGGTCATTCTTGATTGCAGAAGAAGAGGGGGTTTGGTTCAGTACCTTGTCAAGTGGAAAGGGTACAGACCGGAAGAAAGTTACTGGGAAACTGAAGGACACGTCCTCCATAGAGAAACTTCTCTGGTCATTTTGGAGGACTCACCCGGATCTGAAGGCCCGGCTGGGCATCTGGAGGCTGCCCCTTGGGGGGGGGGGCAATGTTAGAGAAGTCCTGCATTCCTGGAACTTTTTTAGGGCTATGTGCGCCTCCGCGCGCGTTCACACGCGTCTCCGCGTGCCTGTGCGCACGCGCTGGAATTGGTGCCAAACTGCTCTATTTTTGCTGTGCACACCCTGCAGCAAGTGCTGTCTAATCTACAGCATGTAGTGTGTGTTCCTGAGCAACCTGTACTCTGATTCTCTGTTCCTGTGACCCGGCTTGCCTGACTTTGCTGATTTCTGCCTGCACTGTCTAAGACCACTCTCTTGCCTAGCCCTCCGGTACTTTTGGAGGACTCACCCGGATCTGAAGGCCCAGCTGGGCATCCAGAGGCTGCCCCTTGGGGGGGCAATGTTAGAGAAGTCCTCCATTCCTTGACCTTTTTTAGCGATATGTGTGCGTCCACGTGGGTTCACGCATGTAGTGTGTGTTCCTGAGCAACCTGTACTCTAATTCTCTGTTCCTGTGACCCGGCTTGCCTGACTTTGCTGATTTCTGCCTGCACTGACCCCTGGACTGTCTACGACCACTCTCTTGCCTAGCCCTCCGGTACTTTGCCTGCCCACCTGTTGATGACCCTGCCAGAACCCGACCATCCATCTGCCTGCTCCTCTTGTACCGCACCGTCAGCCTGTTCTACGACCGGTCTGTACGAACACTCTTCAAGTGCACGAGTGCACCAAAGGAATTCTACCAACACCAGTGACCCAGTCCAACCCTCGTGCCATCCTGCACTCCCGAGCTACCTGTCTACTACCAGGGGTTCCCGAGTCAGGGTAGTAAGGGAGGTTACCCACTGCATATGTCAGACTCATCCACCAGGTACGTGACAATTACTATAACTACCTGTCAGGAGCGTGTAGTGCTCCTGGTCCTTGATAGCTGCTGGTCTCATTCCAGCAGCCTGGTTTTGACTGTGACATTCTCCCTGTCTGTTTGCCCACCTGCAAGGTGATTCATGTGACCAGTCTCTGGGTGGAGATCAAACTTGATTTAAGCCAGCCAAGCCTGCAGTCTCATGCTTGTAATATTGCATTTGTTACACATGCTCCAAGCTCCATGTTTGTCTGTCAGACTCTGCTAGATTGGATTCCCTAGTTTATGATCTTGGATTGGATATTGACTACCAGGACTGCCATGAGGGGGGCAGACCCTAGACATGTAGGGGGCCAACTAGAGCCATCTTACCCTGCAGTGATGGCTCTCAGCATCCACACAATGGCACACACAGCTCTACTACATTCAGCACTCCGAGCTTCAGCATGACCTCGATCTTGTACTTGGCCCCAGTCAGTAATGTAATGGTCTGGCTGAACCTCTGCCCATCCACCTTAAAATAGACCGAACCATTACTGGGTTGGATCTTAAAGGAGACTGCAATCTTCACCAGAATTGGGATCTCCCCCATGTCTACAAAATACACTGACAGCTGGGTGGAGGGATGAGGAGGAGGGGCGACCAGCACAGAGGGATGGAGGAGGAAGAATGGCTCAGACATTCAATGGCAGCCAGGAAATCCACTAATTTCTGGGTAATCTAATCCTCTGTGAGTGCAGCATTCTAATCCTGTCTCCAGGGAGGGAGGGGAGAAGAGACAGATCTCCTCCCTGTATACAGATCACAGGAGAGCCCACAGATCCCCCATACGCTCATCTACAGAATCAGGGGCTGTCAGTGTATCAGAACTTACATCAGAGATAATAAGACACTCTGATATTTAATCAAGAGCAGCTGATGGAGGAGGGTGTATGAGCAGTATATAGGATCAATATATTGTATATGATCAAGATATATGATCAGTATATTGTATATGATCAGTATATTTGAGCTGTATATTGTATATAATCAGTATATATGGGCAGTGCATTGTATAGGACCAGTATATTGTATATGGTCAGTATACAGTACATGGGCAGGAGGAGAAGGACATGTGATGGGGGAGATGAGACTGGAAGAGGAGAACGTGGGATGGGGAGAGATGAGACTGGAAGAGGAGGACCTGGGATGAGGGAGATGACACTGGAAGAGCAGGACTTGGGATAAGGGAGATGAAACTGGAGGAGGAGGACATGGGATGGAGGAGGAGGAGAACGTGGGATGGAGGACACGGTATGGAGGAGGACATGGGGTGTTGTACATGGGATGGAGAAGGAGGAAGAGGACATGGGGTAAGGGAAATGGGACTGGAGTAAGAGGAGGACATGGGATGGAGGAGATGGGACTGGAGGAGAATGACATAGGATGGAGGCGATGGGACTGCAGGAGGGGGGTGTGGGATGGAGGAGATGGGACTAGTGGAGGAGGAGGCCATGGGATGGGGAGATGGGACTGGATGGGGAGGAGGAGGACATGTGATGGAGAAGGAGAAGTTTATGGAGGAGTTGGGACTGGAGGAGGAGGAGGATATGGAATGGAGGATATATTAAGAGTATATTAATATAGTAAGAGTGTTAAAATAAAAGTGGGTGCACTGAAGGAGTCGGTGGGATGGCCAGTGGGTGGATTTGGTGGGATGGCCAGTGGGCGCGTCTTGGGGAATGTTGATGGTCAGGCCCAGGGGACCCAGGCCTAAAGCTGTGTAAGGGGCCCCAAAATATCTGATTGTAGCCCACTTGACTACTCTTTGAACTCTGCCTGCTTTTTAACTACAGATTTGACCCTGACTATTCTGAACCTTGCCTGCCTTGTACCTGGACTGTCATTGAACCACTCTGCCTATCTGCCAACTGCAAGTACCTATTTGCTTTGCTCAGTTTGGGAAAGGGGGCTGCTATAAGTGAAGAACACAGAAGCTAGCTATAGTGTCTGACCACCTGCATTAGGGGTAAGCATGACACTACCTCTATATAGGCTATTACCTCTACTGATATTATTCCCTTACTACTGTAACACTTTCTGTTAGGGATGATGTTTCTGTTCTGTTGTGGATGAAACATCTGGGAGAAGATAGAGGAATCATCCCCACTGACACATTGGGGTTGATTTACTAAAAGCAAATAAACTGTGCACTTTGTAAAATGCAGTTGCACTCTGCAAGTGCAGTTGCCCCAGAGAATAGTAAATGAGGTAAAGCTTCACTTTGCAAAGAATACCCAATCACCTGCAGGGAAAATAAAAAAACAGTATTCTTTCTTGCACATGATTGTATGATGGAAATCAGCAGAGCTTCTGCTGATTTACTAAGCTCTGGAGCAACTGCTCTTGCAGAGTGCAACTATATTTTGTAGAGTGCACCATGTATTTGTCTTTAGTAAATCAACCCCATTGTATTCTGACAGTGGAACTCCTCCACTGTCAAAATAAATTGATCAGCACCCACAGCCGCTGGTCGAGAAAAGTTTTCCAACATTCACTTTGACGGAAGTTAATCTTACAATTGACTTCTCTTGTACGGGGGCGGCCATACATGGATCAAAATGTGTGTGGTCCTTGTAAAACTGGCTAAATTTTAATCTATGGCCAGCTTTACCTGTAATGAAGTACATCCCCATGATGTGAAGGCTGCTGGATTCTGTAGATATCTTCATTGAAGGGCTGCCCTGTCCTCTTCCTGCTGCTCAACTTCTGGCACTGTGGGGGTTAAGCACATCAGGTTTTTGGGCTCAGCTGCACTAAAGATGATTCAGTGGGGACACACCCTGTGCTGCTCTCTCCTCCACCCAGAAAAAAATATTCACTGATTTCATTGCCTTGTAACAAGATCTACAAATGGAAAGAGAATCCTGTGACTAATCAGACTCTCCCCATTTAGAGACTGTGTTACAGACAGTATAATAAGTGAAAAATATGTTCTCAATGGAGGAGAGGACTGGATGAGGCGTGTCCCCATCAGATCATCTTTATTGTAGTTGAGGCTGGAGACCTGAAGCTGTTAACCCCCAGAGTGCCGGAACTCAGCAGCAGGAAGAGGATATGGCATCACTGCAGTGAAGATTTCTACAGAATCCAGCAGCCTGCAGATCATGGGATATACTTCATTACAGGTCATGTACCTAAAGCTGTGGAGAAAAAATGTCATTGATCAGCTGCTGGCTGCTGATAATTAGAAATTATTCCTAAATATCCCTTTGACAGAACTTGATTAACTAGTTAGCTTCTGCCAAGTGAGGAAGCCAGACAATGATTAAAATTCACCTGGCCAGCTTAATACGCACTTCTCATGTCACCTGCAGCATTGAACTCTATTGAAGTCAAAAGAAAATGCCAGCTAAGACCCCTTTCACACTGAGGTGCTTTACAGGCGTTATTTAGCTAAACATTGTGCCAGTAAAGCGTCTCTTAATTAAACTCAGTATGTCCTTTCACACTGGGGCGGTGCGCTTGCAGGAGAGTAAACAAACTCCTGCAAGCAGCATTTTTGGAGTGGTGCGGGAGCGATGTATATACCGCTCCTCCACCGCCCCTGCCATTTGCTTGCGTTTAACCAGCACGGTTACTAAAACCAAGGAAGCTTAGACTTCTGTAGTGTATCAATGCTTTACTAAACAGAAAATGTGCATATACAACTGTAGGATACACAATATAACACAACTCATAGCTTACAAAATATGTCTACAACATGCACAATGCCAATCATCCTTTCTAGCAAAATATAAGCATGTACAATATGTACGCATTAGGTAAACTAAACTGTTATTCAGCTTAGGGTTTAAGATGTAATGTCCTTCTCGATTCCTTGTTCAGTCCAACTCAAAATGGCTCCAAAGTTCTCCAGCTTCTAGCAGTCATGTGTTGCTCCTCCGTCTTCTCAAACACAACTCTTTTCCAAACACATGTTCATTTCATAAGACCCCCAAGTCCCTCCCACCAACTTCCTGTATACACAAACTTTCTGCAGAGAACTTTCTCTCTAGTCGTCTAACTGGCTTATTTACATATTAATGGAGTGGGAGGGGGAGCCTGGCTTCCCCTGATAGTATATGGTCTTAAAATCTAACTCTATATTATTTTTTAAAGTCATTAATAGCCGTAGCAACACAATAGGTCATCTGACACCCCAGGAAGTGAAGGAAACTGAAGCTTCTTAGGCCAATAGCTTCTGACTAAACTGAAGATTGCTAGTGCAGGTAGATGGGGAAGTGAGTGTTTAATCAATTTCTTTCTTTGCAGAGTGCATTTTTGTTTACACATTCATTTTAGAGATAGAATTTCTATAACACAAACCTCTTATTTCACAGAGTGAGCCAATTTACCTATTATCAAATATGTATCTTGTACCAGCTCACGTTATACTGTTTCAACCATAAGTCAGCGTGTGACACATTACTCTGTGCTTCTCATCAGCTTGATATTTCCTCCTCCCCTGAGACAAATCTTGTAATGTCTCTATTAGACTATGTGACAGGTTCAGTTACTTTATCAGCTGTATTCGTTCCTTTTAAACAATTAATTATATCTCAGCCGATTAAGACAAAAGCCAATTTACAGCTACATACAACTTAACACAAATATATCATCTAAATATTTCCCAGCTGCTAATATTTATCTCAAATATGCAAATATAAGAAATCAGTGTGCTAGACAAGAGGTGATGTCATTGCTAAGAAAAGGCTCATAGACGGTGACTTTTAGTCTATGTGCCATGGTACCTCTCCCCCCAGTGCATTTTAATAATTTGATATTTTAAATCTTAGGAATGAGTTTGATTTTTTCTTTGTTCTGCTTATCTATTAACTTTATTATCTAGCATAAGCAGAATGTAGTTCTTGTAAGGACTGGATAGCTAATCAGTTTAAAATAAAGAGGGTCAAAGGGTGCTTAAAAAAAATCCACTGATCGCAGTACAAAATTATAATATATCTCAGCTTACTAGTCCTTTTTTCTGACTTCTTTATTAAACATACCCCCATAGAATCCACTAGCTTGGTTTCCTTCTCTTCCCAGCTGGTCTGCCACCTTTACCACTCTGACACATCCAAACTCAATAGAATGAACAACACCATATTGTACTGGCAAGGTGTGTATTATAAATAGATTGGTCAAATAAAGCAAGGTAATACAAAACTGTGTCAACGTGCTATAATGCATGCTTCTATACAGAGTACTACTAAAAAAAAGTTACATGCAGAGAACAATGGTAAAGAGTAACTGGGCCCAGGTTTCATCACACACCCCATACAGCTTATACAGTAACAGAGTTACAAAAGATGGAGAGATGGTGAAGATTTAGAATTTATTCTTCTCCTCAGTCTTCACAAGGGAAACAGGGGGGTTCAGTAACCAAGACAGTAATGCTAATCTCATTACCATGTAACAGGAAGCACCCTCATGGCTAGCAGAGGACAGAATTAGAAATAGACTTGATAAACTTAACATTAATAAGTCACTGGGACCAGATGGATTACACCCGAGGGTCCTTAAGGAACTCAACCAAGTGATAGCCAGACTATTGTTCATAATTTTTACGGACAGTCTACTGACTGGAATGGTACCAACTGATTGGAGAAAAGCCAATGTAGCACCAATATTTAAGAGGGCTGATATACATCTCTGACCAGTTAGCCAAACATCAATAGTCTGCAAGCTCTTGGAGGGGATGATAAGGGACTATATACAAGATTTTAGCAATGAAAATGGTATCATTAGCAGTAATCAGCATGGATTCATGAAGAATCATTCTTGCTAGATCAATCTACTAACCTTCTAAGAGGAAGTAAGTTGCCATCTAGATAAAGGAAGGCCGGTAGATGTGGTGTATCTGGATTTTGCAAAGGCATACGATACAGTTCCCCATAAACGTTTACTGTACAAACTAAAGTCTGTCGGCATAGACCATAGGATGAGAACCTGGATTGAAAACTGGCTATGGGGGCGAGTCCAGAGGGTGGTGATAAACGGGGAGTAATTGGAATGATATTTTGTGGAAAGTGGGGTCCCCCAGGGTTCTGTCCTGGGACCAATCCTATTTAATTTATTCATAAACGATCTGGAGGATGGGATAAGTAGCTCAATCTCAGTATTTGCGGACAATACAAAGCTAAGCAGGGCAATAACTTCTGTGTCGGGTGTGGAAACTTTGCAAGAAGATCTAAACAAATTAATGGGGTGGGCAACTACATGGAAAATGTAGTTTAATGTAGAAAAATGTAAAATAATGCATTTGCTAAAAATTGGAATGCAGCTTACTCGCTAGGAGTAGAACCTCTGAGCGAATCTAGGATGGAAAAGGACCTAGGGGTCCTAGTAGATGAGAGGCTCAGCAGTGGCATGCAATGCCAAGCTCCTGCAAGAAAAGCAAACAGAATATTTGCATTTGACACTGGCAGGTTGGCTCTCCTGTGCAAATCGCTGTAGCTGTACTGTGGCCCGCGCAGGAACAGTTGCGGGTGGGAGCACGCCGCTGGCGCCAGTGATCAGGAACAGTGAGATCTGTCCTGTCCATGCTATGAGTTCAATATACAAATACCGTGATGATGACCCCACAATAGGGAAAAAACTTTTCAGCGAAATAGAATTTAAAAAGACACGTGGCTATTCATTAAAATTAGAAGAGAAGCGGTTTAACCTTAAACTGCATAGGGGCTCTTTACTGTAAGAGCGGTAAGGATGTGGAATTCTCTTACACAAGCAGTGGTTACAGCGGGGAGCATCAATAATTTCAAAAAATTGTTAGATGGGCACCTAAATGACTACAACATACAGGGGTACACAATGCAATATTAACAATCACACACACAGGTTGGACTGGATGGACTTGTGTCTTTTTTCAACCTTACCGACCATGCAACTATGTGACTAAGAGCACTTGAGGAAGTATACAGTCCCTGACAAAAGTCTTGTCGCTTATCTATTCTGTAGAAACACCTGCTATTAACCTGACTTTTAATTAATCAATTGGTGTTAGAAATAGCTCATATGAAAAGCTAAAACCCTCCCAAATGATGTTTAATGCACTGAAATAAACTAGTTTCACTGAAAAAAGATTTATCATTAATCAAGACAGAAAGGTCAAATTTTGGCAAGACAAAAGTTTTGTCGCCTATACAGAAATTGAACAAATTTACTGCAAATACAAAAATATGTCAAATTAGGTAGTGGTGCTGTGAGATCCAAATTTAATATCTTGAATGACTTCCATGAGCTTGAAGGACTGCAAGGATTCATACAATTTATTGATGAAGTCATCAGGAATAGCAAAGAAAGCAGTCTTGCATGCCTCCCAGAGTTCATCAATATTCTTTGGTTTCGTCTTCCATGCTTCCTCTTTCATCCTACCCCACATATGCTCAATGATATTCATGTCTGGTGACTGGGCTGGCCAATCCTGGAGCATCTTCTTCGCCTTTAGGAACTTTGATGTAGAGATGGAAGTATGCGATGGAGCACCATCCTGCTGCAGAATTTGGCCTCTTTTATGGTTGGGAATATAAGAGGTAGCTAAGATTTCTTGGTATTTTAGACTATTGATGTTGCCTTCCACCCTGCAGATCTCTTGCACACTCCCATACTGGATGTAACCCCAGACCGTGATTTTTCCGCCACCAAACTTCACTGTTTTCTGGGTGAATCTCAGATCCATGCGGGCTCCAGTAGGTCTCCTGCAATATTTGCGGCGACTGTGGTGTAATTCAACAGAAGATTCATCTGAAAAATCCACCTTCTGCCACTTTTCCAGCGTCTATCCTTTTAGCAGGCTGTGGGCCTTGGCAAATTTTTCAATTGTCTTTTGTTTAGTACTGGCTTCTGGGCACTGATTTGACCATGAAGGCCATTTTGAGACAGAATCTGACAAACTGTTCTGGTTGACACAGGGACTTCAGGTGACCAGGTCTCGTGGTGCTCTGCTGCAGTGGAAAATGGGCTGGCCTTGGATTTTCGAGCCAACAAACGGTCTTCTCGAGCAGTTGTCTTGTGGGGTCTGCCTGACCTGGGCTTGTCAAAAATGTCTCCAGTCTCTTCAAATAATTTTTTTTGTCCTCTGTACTTGATGCTGAGACACATTGAAGGTGTCTGCCACATCAGCAGTGGATCTGGTCTTCAGCCTCTTGATAATCAAAACTTTAGTCTCAGGGTGAATCTTAGGCATGTTTGCAGAGGTCTAATTGCAGTTGATGTGAAGGTCTAGTGTACTGGGGTTCTTTTTATACACACCTAAGACCGAATTGATCCATTATTAGTCACAGGTGAAGCTCATATGACAAGGCGACAACACTTATGTTTTTGCAAAAATTGACTCAATGGGCTTTACCAAGCTGTGAATATTAGAATACTTTTTGACAGTTTTGTTTTGCACTGAAACATTATTACAAAAGCTGTTGGGATTAAAATGAGCCATTTCTTGTAAAAAAAATCTTGATTAGAAATATATTTCAGCGGCACTTCAGGTCAATTTGTACACAAGCGACAAGACTTTTGTCAGGAACTGTAGTATAAACCCTCAAAGGCTACACTGCCATTGGACCCCGGAGCGACCCTGCTAGGTCCAAGTCTGCCTACAGGAGTTTACTATATAAGAAATTAAGCAATACTTAGGAGAAAGTGAGAAATAGTG
Organism: Glandirana rugosa; assembly: GCA_018402905.1. NCBI lineage: Eukaryota > Metazoa > Chordata > Amphibia > Anura > Ranidae > Glandirana > Glandirana rugosa. The sequence continues at coordinate 36,500 of BLSH010461462.1, forward strand.
AATGGTAAAAGGGCTGTGAGACAGAATGGGGTAGTCTAAAAAAAAGAGAAATAGTTATTTTTGCTGGCTTTGTTGGGGCCCTTGCTGTTGCATACAAGTGATGATGCTTGGTGGCTTCCGTCTGCTTTTAGTTAAAGAGGACAGAAGACTGAGAAGGTGTTTGGTGACATTAACTTGCAGAAGAACTTCAACATTAGCAAGAAAAGTGCAACAAGTTTATAGAGCATAAAAGTGATTCTGAATTAATGGAGCAATCCTAGGTGGATGAGATGACAGTGTTCAGTGTTAGATTAAGCAGTCAAGGAAATGTCTAGGGAGCAGGAAGATATGGCTGTGATGGGGTCTCAATTCCCGCTATACAGCGTGTGCAACGGGTTGATGACCCTCTCACCAATCCTGCACTTCAGCCATGCATGCCAGCGTAAGAGGGGCCCTTCAAGGATCGAATGAGCCATCAAACCTGCTCTGTACTGCTAGAGATGCAGAAGACCAGCATACCCGCTCTGTACTGTTGAGGATGCAGAACAAGATTGGCAAACCTGGTCTGGAACACTGGGATGCTGCTGCTTAGGCCATTAAGGGCTCAGCAGTGTAGCCTGGGCTTCTGCTTCCTTCCCCGGTCTGACACCAGATGCAGTTAATTCAGCCCCTCTCCATTTTTCCTCCCAGTCTGATGTTGACCAATAAGGGGGGAAGACATAAAGAGCGAATAGGGACATAACGGACGGGCATTCTGGGACCTTTTGTCCCACAATAAGAATAACAACTAGGTATACTGTATGTTTCTTTCTGCCTTGGACATATGTGAATTATGTTTCTTTCTTGTAATACTTTATTCCATACATCAACATGTATGTAGTAAAAGCATAACTTTCACAATTAAAACCGAGGTATACTATTGAAAACAGCGGTGTTTATTTACTAAAAGTAAATAAAGTGAATATTCCTTTAGTTTGTGGATGCGGTGAAAATTCTGTTTGCAAAGAATACCTATTAATGTGCAAGGAAATAAAAACTGTATTTTTGCTTGCACGTGACCATGCTTGTACCATTCACTAAGCTAAGTTAAAATAAAGAGCCAATAATGAAAAAATACAAGGTATAGTGAGTGCCATCATCCAAAATAGACAAATGGAAGTGAAGATATGGAATTGGGGTGTCCCACTAGCACCCCTAACACCATTGATTATATAGGCATGGACTATCTCGGCACTCAGGGATAACATAATTTTACATGAAAAAATTAAAACAATTTATTTGAAATATATTGCATGCAAAGACATATAATAAAAACAGTTCTACAACATAGAATACATCCCCCAATGGGGTTTACATAAAGTGCCTAGAGTGGTCCCCAATAGGGACACCACCGGCCCATAACATGTAGGTTGTAAATGGTTTCTGATGCTCTTGACCAGTTTCGCTGGGATTCCGCTTCTTCAGGAGATTTGGTCATCAAAATACAGCTAAGGTATTTAGGAGCTATACATAAAAATAGAAATGTCAATCAATTAATATGCATCAAAAAGTAAAAGATTTTTATATAAAGCTGGGAAATTTGAGTACTAACTTACCCCAAAAGGGTCGCAGCCAACTTAAAGGACCAGAAACACGCCCATTAAGGGCTATCCCCCCACGGCGGACATGGGGGACAAATGGAGCAGGATAACTATATATAAAAAGGGGGGGTAACATAAATAATGTATGTTTTAATTTTTTCATGTAAAATTGTGTTATCCCTGAGTGCCGAGATAGTCCATGCCTATATAATCAATGGTGTTAGGGGTGCTAGTGGGACACCCCAATTCCATATCTTCACTTCCATTCACTAAGCTAACATATATTTTATTTTAGCTGTGATTAATTTTCAATTCTCATTGGACTTTGTTAAAAATAACTAACTTTTTCCAAAATAATGACCTTATCCTGGAATGTTATTTTTGTAAATTAGGCCAATTGGCTCTTTATACTTAAGCTTTGTAATGCCCGTTTGCATTTTATTTTCTGGCTCCACTATTGCATTTGCCTACAATGGTGACCAGAAATTGGAAAAAAACAGACAGCCTTATTAAAAAATCTGAAAGGTGTTAAAAACAAACCTGGTATTCTGATAGGCAATAGTAATATTTTTTATCTCTTGCTATAAAATGGTGAGATCCTTAACCACTTCAGCCCCGGAAGTATTTCTCAGTTTAGGACCAGAGCACTTTTTGCATTTCGGCACTGCGTCGCTTTATCTGACAATTGCGTGGCCGTTCGACGTTGTACCCAAACAAAATTAGCGTCCTTTTTTTCTCACAAATAGAGCTGTCCTTTGGTGGTATTCGATCACCTCTGCGTCATTTCTGATCACCACTATAAACAAAAGAAGAGCGACAATTTTGCAAAAAAAAGAAATAAATATTTCTTACTTTTTGCTATAATACATGTCCAAAAAAAATTTATATAAAAAAAATGTCTTTTATCGGTTTTGGCCGATTTATATTCTTCCTCATATTTTTAGTAAAAAAAAATCGCAATTGGCGTTTATTTATTGGTTTGCGTAAAAGTTGCCGTGTTTACGAGTGATGAGAATTAATTTATGGAGTTTTTATTTATTTTTTTATATTTTACTAGTATTGGCGGTGATCTGCGATTTTTATCGGGACTGCGATATTGCAGCAGACATGTCGGACCATTTTGACACTTTTTTGGGACCATTGGCATTTATACAGTGATCAATGCTATGAAAATGCATTGATTACTGTATAAATGTCACTGGCAGGGAAGTGGTTAACCTGCAGGGGGCGCTCTAAGGGGTTAACTGTGTTTCCTCAGTGTGTTCTAACTGTATGGGGGCTGGGTTGGCTGGAGGAGGCCTGTGATCACATCCCTTCCACCTCTGTCAGAACGGAGATCCGGGTTTACATACACGGACCCCCATTTTGTCACTCCGGGGGGGGGGGGTGATCGCGGGTAACCGGCGGACATCTAGTCCACCATACCCGCTCGGCTGGCCCCCCTGGAACACAGTGAGCGTGCGAGTGTGCCTTCAGCGGTGCGCGCACTAACAATACTCGTTCTTGCGGCAGCCGTCCGGTGACGGCATTTCGTGATAACGGGCCGAGTTGCCGCCATCAAGCCAAGACAGGCGGTTGGCAACTGGTTAACGTACAACTAAAGGTCTTTTTTTTTTTTACGTTTTGGATAGCATAGAGAAGAATTAGAACATCTGTCAGTTTTTATTGCTGTCTCTGCCCCCATTAAAGAGATTCACCCTCCCTATTTGTCCGGTTTACCATTGTCATTGAAAGTGAAAGTAAAAGAAGATCACAAATTTTGGGTTGTCCCCAGAAAAGTAATAGGGTGAAATCTTCCAATGGGGACATTAGTTCTGGTGACCTGTTTGGATATGGGACAGGAAGTGAAGGGAAATCTCTGCAATGGGACATGAATGGCAAAAAAAAAGAAAATCTGACAGGGGCTGTAACCCTCACTTGCTCTCTCCAAAAAGAAAAAAAATCGTTTTGCCTATAGTTCTACTTTAAGTCCTCAACATTTTATGATGATTCAGTCACTTAAAAAAAGAGAGCTGATAGCTTTAGCTTACCTTACAAAGATTCCTATTGGCTAAGAAGGCACAACATCATAGGGATTGGCCAATGGGAATATATATGTGTTTAGTGAACATGAGTCTCAGTAATGACACGTCGAGTTAATATTGAATCATGGTACATTCGATTAAATTAGGGAGATAGTGTACATTTTGATTTTTCAGTTCTACTTTTTTTACTATGCTACACTAGGACTGTGGCTGCTAGTTTTCACTGTAGATATGGCCCTGGTAACAGATTTTAGTTTACAAATCCACACTGACACAGTACCTGATCAAAAATTGCCATCAAGACTTCACTAGCTGCTTTGATTGTTCTTCTGCTTTGACCCTTGTTTGCTTCCAACACTTTTTGCCTCAACCCCGTGCTTGTTCTCTAATTCTCAATTCTGTCTGCAGTTAAATCAAAGCCTGAAAACAAAGTGCCAGCTGACATAGGCCTCTTCTGTACATAGAAAGAGTGAGAAAAAACTTTCAGAGAGAAAAGAAGTCTGAAAACAATTATATTGGAAAGGCCTAAATAAAAGAGCAATTCTGGTATACGAGTAAAGACAGTTGGCAAAGTGCAATGATGTCTAGTAAGCCATCTTAGCATGAGTTGTCTATAGTCCACAGCAGCCACAGCACACAAAGCCCTAAGTAGCTGTGAAATGGCAGCACTTTTCCTCCTGAAGCATCTGCTGTGTGCATTTCTCTCTCTCTCTCTGACATCAAGGAGCCTATGGTGGGTGTGTTTGGGAATAGCAGGCAAAAGAGGTTCTCAGATCATCAGATTACCAAATAACAGACTAGAGTGGGGGGGGAATCGGATACATGTAGTACAGCAACATTTGACTGAAAAAATTAAGCCTCAAGAAGGTAGCCTGTACACATTATATGAATCTCAGTGTTTATTTTCAGTTGTAAATGGAACTCCCCCTTAATGAGTTCTTACACTAAAGAGAAACATTTCAAAGAGACAAGCTACCAAAAACACATTTGTCCCTTTTATGGTGGAGAAGGGCATTTTTTCCCCACCATTGATTTTTTAAAGCAAAACTCCAGTTAAAAACAATAAAAATATGAATAATCAATTAAAAGATCAAATGAAAAAATACCTCCAGTCTAGAACTATCCCTACAGTACTTCTTTTCTGCCACTAAATGTCCTAAGTTTTTTGTGCTGTGTGATGGTCAGCATCAATCAACCCACTTACGCTGAAACCAGACAGTTGAGACCTATCTCCCTGCTTATAATTAGACAATAAAGGAGAAGCAGCACAGCAATGAGCTCTTCTCTGTGTCACTTGGCTTTCTCCTACTGTCAGCATGCTCCTTGTGAGCTCCTTGCACTGCTTTTTCCTCTGCTATTCTGAACTCTGCTGTACAGAAACAGCAAAAGGCATTGATAGGAAGTCAAATTCAGTTACTTAGACTCCTTGTATTAAACTAACTGCACTTAACACTGCATTGAAAGAGATGTATGTGTTTTTTTTTCTTTTAGAATCATACTTACCTATGTATATCTTAATGATACCTACCTTATCTGTCCCTCGGCGACTCTAACACTGAGAACTGAGCGATCAAACACCGCTGATTGCTTGGTTATCATAGCTCCGTGAGCAGAGAGCTAGTGACTGTCAGTCAGCAGCTCTCTGCTCTGCCCGCCCCCCCCCATGCTCACTGCAGCGCTGGGCTGTGGAGGGGGCAGGCGCGGCTGGCTCAGGCTCTCAGCGGCTCGCTGAGAGCCTAAGCTGGGTGCCGGTCCATGCATATGGACAGATACCGACTCCATTGTCGTGATCCTGCCTGGGCCAGGACCGGCTCTGTGACGTCAGCCGATAGCAGGCTTCAGCGCACTGTCTGCTGAAAACGGGTCACAGCAGTGCAAAACAAACTCCACTCCTGTGATCCACAAGAGAAGTACAGAGAAACAAGCTTTGACTGTACTTCTCCTTTAATGAAGACAGAACTGCTTTCATTTGTGTATTTTGTATCTGTCTAGAGCTTAGGTTTAATGTATCTTTTAATAGATTCTGTATGGGAATTAAAGTGATTGTAAACTCTCAAAAATGTATTAAAAGATTAAAAAACAAGATTTTTATACTTACTTAATGAGCTCCAAGAAGACACAAGTAATCAGGGGGGCGGACACAGGGGATGTTGGGGACACACAGTATCTGAGTATGAAGATGATATTATATTATGTTAATTTATGTGTATATATATATGGACATAAGTCCATACATAAAGAAGTAAGATCCATACCTTGTAAAAAAAAACTTCACATAAAGAGATATATTTGTATCCCAAGGTTCATAGATGTGGATCACATGTGTGTCGTATCTATGTGGATAAAAGATGGTGATGGTTTTAAGTAGGCACGATTGATCTTACATCCCCTGCGTCTGCCCTCCTGACTACTTGTGTCTTCTAGAAGCTCAGACAGCCAAGTAAGCCCCACACTTTCTTGTTTGATCATATTGGTACATGTTTATAAATGATATGCTCATATAAATGTTGTGGTATACTTCATGTGTATAATATGTATTTTTCAATTATAGTCTATCAGGACAAGGTCCAGAGGAAGCCTAAGGGCGAAACACGTCGACCTTTGCTGACTACTATCCGCATACAGTATTTGGTACTTTATATCACATCCTGATGTAATCTAGCTCAATATCCTGTAGGCTGTCTGTAACTTTGTTGGTACTCCTTTGTATGAGTACCCATATACCACATTTTATTTATTCGGTCTGTGACTGTTAATTTTAAAAATGTGTTAAATAAAAATATACTTTTATCGTATTGCTTAGTCTCGTGTGTGCCTACAAAGTCCACCATGCACTATATAAGTTTTTCCTATACATCTGATTTTTTTTTTTTTACTTATAGGATGGTGGCACGCCTTGGAAGGCAACTCCCCTTTTTCTATTTGGAGAGGGGGTGATCAGCTAGAGGAAGGTTTTTTAATCTTAATGCAGGTAACAGCTAAGAAGATGAGACCAACGTATCACTGGAATGCTAGAAAAGGGGGGAAGGATTTCCCCCTGGCGTCTTGAGCACCAATGAAGACCCAATGGGCATTCAACTGTTCCCAATTTTACCCCCCAACCAAAAAAAGCTGAGCAATTTTTTAATATTCTAAATTATGAATAACTTTTTTATTACCTTTGAAACATTATTTAAAAGCTACTTTTAACTAACATATATTAATGCAATATACAGTATGTTATATTTAATAATCTCAACATATTTTTTTAAATTGACATAATGCAACATTTTGTATTGCCATCATATGTCTTATATTTAGAGTAGGTAATTGGAAAGAGATTAGGGCTACCAGTTTTGAAAAAATCAGGCTAATGTCTAAATTAGCACAGATAATGTTAATCAAGGTTAAATGTATTAATATTAAAGTTTTCATAACTAATATTATAATGGACTTATGAAACTTTTTTATTATCTGTTTTTTAATGGATGGCGCTCCTGAATATTTATGAAAAGAAATTGATATTTGATTTGTCCAACCTGTCAAACATATTCTGTTTGCATTAACAATCATGACCTTCATCGTGCAAAGCTGGCTATACATAAAGATACATATTGTTACTTAGTGCAAATATTTTTTAACAGTTTGTTTATAAAATCTCACTATTCTAGCAAAAAAACCCACTCAAGACCTTGGTAAAACAGCATTGCTACATAGAAGCCATGTTGCATTGTGGAAGCCATTTTGTTCCTTTCTCTATATTATTTCAGAAGGTACAACCTTTATGCTTACTGCAAGGTCATGATTTGGATTTGTTCATCTGTATAGAACATTAAGCGGCTATAAAAAAAGACTTGTATCCTTAAACATGATTACAGAGGTGCTAATGGAAAGGATTTATGTGCAATAAATTCCTACTGATCAACTGACAATGACAACATTTCTCTTTACATTATAGAGGCTCTCATGCATTGTGACCAAATTTGCACTCTTGTAACGTTTATAAAATATTGTGTTCTTTCTCTAAATACTCTAATGCCATCTTTAGAACGGATGCATGCCACTCCGGATGATACTTTCAGAGAGCTGCTTAAGTCCCCCACAAGGTGCCAGCTCGGCTTGCCAACAGCACTTCAGGACATAGCAATAAAATGGAAAAGCTCCATTTTTTTCTGGACTTTATTGTATACTCACAGATAGGACCATCACATAGTGGAATACAGCAGGACAAGGGAAGATTGACACATTTTGCGCTGTACGAGTGCTTAGTAACCTATTGAGACATATTAGCAAGCTGTGGTATAAATCCACAAGAACCTTTGGACTGCAGCTGTTTGTAATGAATCAGCTGGTCTCCTTTCTCATTCATTGCACAAGCCGACACAAGATAAACAATAAACAGACACAAAATGTACCAGTCTATGCACATAATAATTAAAGTAATTGCAAATGATCACCTTGCAAAACAACCCATTCAATTTAAAAACAAAATTTAATTTTTTTGTATAGATATAAAAAAAAAAATAAAAATAACTTTTTTCCCTTTTTTATAAGTGATCACATTCCCTCTGTTCTTAGCAGCATAAGAGGAGAAGCAGCAGCACACTGAGCTTCTTAGTGAATGGTTGTGCAGTGAGTGGGGGGCGTGTAAGGACCAGTCTGATCATTGTAGAAGAGTACACTGAGTTCCCAGCAAAACTAGAGAACTGATCACAGTGCACTCTCCTGTTTAGTGTGGTCAGTTATTAATAGGAAAGCAAGGGGAATATCAGAACAACCGGGGATTTCACATAAAGGAAGCAATACAAGGAGAACAGGATATTTTCTGATACAAGGACATGGTACAGCAGGCACATATCAGGAATATATAGTGTTGGGGTCACAAACGCTTTAACTCCAGCCATCACAAATACATATATATACAAGACAGTAACAATAAATGAGTTTCATACAGCTGATATTCTCTTATCTAGTCCATACACTACCTGTCAAAAACCCAAAGGAATCCCAAAGGAACATGCAGCTGGGAGAGGAAGTTGGCATTACACACTATCAACAAGTATATATGTTGTATGCCTAGCTGTGTAGATAGATCACCTATCACCTAGAAAACCCACCTTGTTATGGTTTAGGGGCAATTTTAACAGCACTAAATAGATGGAGATCTCAGGGAATCCACATGGATTTGCTTGCCTGTAGGTGTTCTGATGGGGATAATCCAGCTTGGGGCGCTCTATATTGGATGGTCTCCTCTATGGTACTCCAGGGGTCCTTGCTGATCACCTCAATAATGGTGGGCTATAAAACAAGAGTGGCCTATAGTGTAATATAGTTTAACCGAAGAGTTAATTATTTAAAGACAACCTCTGAGGTGAGATGATGGGGATGAATCGATGAATAATTATCATTATTTTTCTTGATACCATATTTGGGGTATAATTATTGTGAATCAGTCCCATCACCCATCTTTCACTATATCCACTATTTTGGGTAAATATTTTGTGAACATCAAGTGGATCCTGAAGAAGCCCACTCTGGGCAAAACATGTTGACCCCACCACCGCCTTTGGCTCTGTTGGTTGTACAACAAACCTAACAGCACTGTTTGCTTTCTTTTAGATTATATTTTTAGATTTTTACCTATGGACTAATAAACATTGTTGTTTTTAAGAATATTGTTATTTTGCTTATTATTGTGACTGGCATGCTAAAAATCCCCCATATTCCTGTGTCTCCCTTAATTGGAAATTTAGGGATACCCTGTGTTTTCTAAATATACTCACAAATAAGACCATCACATAGTGGGATCACACTTTACCAGTTTCACACTTTACCAGTGCTTAGTCGTAAGCTATTGAGACATACTAGCAAGCTGCATTATAAATAATAAATAGCTGAAATAATGAATCAGTCAGGCTCCTTTCTCACTCATTGCACAAGCCGACACAAGATAAACAATAAGCATAAAAAAATGTATCAGTCTATGCACATAATCATTAACTCCAGCCATCACAAATGCATATGCATACAAGACAGTAACAAGAGTGTCATACAGCCAGCATTCTGTTAGTCCACACACCACTTCTCAAAAACCCAAAGGAACCCCACAGGAAAGGGACATGCAGCTCGGAGAAGAAGCTGGCATTCCACATTATCTGCAATTATACATGTTTGTATGCTTGGCTGTGTAGATAGACCACAACTACAAAATAACATCATGTCCACCATCAGCTTTCTGATCACCTGCTCCATCCAGATGGCAAAACTTAAAAACTGCCGGAGAGCAGGGGGCAAAAGCTATCAGTAGCACGTGTTCACATGTGTGCAATGCCACATTTTTGGCTATAACAAAACAAAAACCAAATAAAACCAAATAAAATATGTAAATGAGCAAGTCCCCAAGGACCTTGATATCCAGCTCTACAGGTGTACAATAAAAATACTCTCTAACTGTAAGCCGAAGGGAGAAGCTAAAGAAAATAACTTTAAAACATGGGACTATAAATGTGGACATCATCAATATCATAAAAACAATGGTGCAGCGCATAAGAAATAGATTGCCATTATAAAGTGCATAAAGGACACAATCCACAGTCAAAGAGGGGCACAAAAGGGTAGTCCTGAGAGAAAATCCCTGTGTGAGAAATTCCGGATAACCAGGAGCACCAAACTTCTTGTGTGAATGAGCCCATCACCGACACTTAGAGTGCTTCACTCAAGTATTGACCCCTGTAGCCACAGAAAGGTCAAAAATGCTTTTTCCCACTCATAGGGGAAGAGTATACAAGCAAATGATAGCCGGTCCTGGCAGCTCAGATGACCTCCGTTATTCAGGTGTCATAAAAAATGTAAACAAAATCGAAGTGCTCTCCGAATATTAATGCAATTCACACTTTATTTGAATAAAACTTACAAACTCCATTGTCTTGTTAAAAGCCTGTGTAAACGTAATACCACCGAGCGGCTGGTGAGGATACACGATCTGAAAATCTATAATCATGTCAAATCTCATACTCCCTCATTTTTACTAATTATATATATACCATTTCCTTACAGCTATACTACATATAAAAGGCTCCTTACATTGCTCATACCTAAAAACCAGGAGCACAAAATATATTAATGTAGCACAACAGACAAGGATAATCCATGAAGGTGTCAGGAAGTAACCGTTGCCCCTGGAACTAGTGTCCGGAAGCCTGTGGGCGCTCCTGTGTGCGCGTATATGCCTATAACAGCCCATTTAAGCAGACAGCACCCTGTAATCAGTGCTGTCTGTTCTACAGCGTTCCAGTGTTCTGCAGTGATCTGTTCTGAGACTTCCTGTTTCCCTGTGACCCAGCTTGACTCTGTATCTGCTTGAACTCTGCCTGCACCGACCCTCGGCTTGCCTACGACCATTCTTCTGCCTGACCCCCTTGTACTTCAGCTGCCGGCCTGTTGCTGAACCTGCCTGCACCCGACCATCCGACTGCCTGCTTCCTCTGTACTGCTCTGCCCGCATGTTACTGACCCGGCTTGTATCACTACTCTTCAGTCTTGCACGAACCTCTGGACAACATCTTACCACCATCTGTGTCCGATCCAGCCCTTGTGCCCCCCTGTGCTCTAGAACTCCCTGTCTGCTCTACCAGGGGCTCTGGAACCAGGGCCGTAAGAGAGGTTGCCCACTGCATAAGTCAGACTCTACCATCAGGTACGTGACAGAAAGGCTCATATTGGCATTCCCATATAAACATTGAACCCAAAGGAGGAAAATATATATATTATTAAACAATGTAACCATCAATCTACTCGTAAAAATATCAAATGCCATTTTAAAATTAAGCCATTCTGGGATCCTTGTTCTCAAATTAAAAATCCAATGTACTTCACATTTGCATAGCAAACCAAGGCTATCAAATATAAAAGTGTGGTACTCCCGCGCTATCAATTGGGGTGAAATGTGCTAGACAATTGCTGTAAACACTGATTTAACTAATCCTGCAGTTAATTAGATGTAATGAAAAAAGTGGTGGTGTTGCACTGCTGGACAACAAAAATGATAATTATAATAGGAACTCCTAATATCATGTGATAATGTGCAGCCACTTAATTGCAGGTTGGATTGGTTGGACTTGTGTCTTTATCCAACCTTACCAACTATGTAACTATGTGTCTGGGCTGGGCTCAGCTCTCAATTCTCAGAGCAAGGTGCTCAGCCGAGGGTTAATTGTCAGTCTCATCTTCTACTCTGTCTCACCTGATGATCATATCCTGCCTTGTTAAGCCAGCTCTGCTGCTATATAATATAAACTGCCTGGATCAGATCGCAGATGCCTTCGCCTTAGTCAACATTTCTGGAGATATTTCTGCTGTGTTTTCTTGTGAAAGACTTTGTCTGTTTGATGTTCCCTTCTGATTACTGGATTCAAGACCCTGCTTGGCTGACTCTCCTCCTGGCTCCTGACCCTGCATGTCGTTTGTTTGACCTTGCTGATCTCTGGACTCCTGTTTCACTGGCTTGCTCTGACTATTCATTCTAGTTACTGAACCTTGGTTATGTTTTGACCACATTTATGCTGTTTATATCATTTTATATTTTTATTAAAAAGTGTGATTTTACTGCACTTCTGTTTTGGTCTGATTCATGGTTCCTGACAATAGGCAAAGGCCATGAATTCAGAAGATGCCTAAAATCCACTTGCTGGTAAAATTTTTTCCAGATTAGATGAGCAGGTTCATCGCATGGATCAGTTTTCCATATCGTTACAGACGCTCCTGAATCGCACTGCTCACCTAGTTCCTCCTACGGTGGCCATTCCGGCACAACCTGTGTTGCAGGCTGCCCCTGCTGATGCTCAAGTCTCTGTGCAGGCACCCGCCTCAAATATTACTTCTATAAGAGGTATGTCCAGTTTTGCTCCACTTCCCCAGCAATTTGGGGAGCGATCCAGTTCAATGCAGAGGGTTCCTCAACCAGGTTGGAATATACTTTGAGATGCTGCCCCAGGCATTTCCCACAGACAGAAGCAAAGTAGGCTTCATGATTTCTTTGCTTTCTGACAGAGCCTTGGCCTAGGCAAACCCTCTATGTGAGACAAAAAAAACTGTTGTCCAGAGTTACCCAGAGTTTGTGACCTCCTTTAAAAGAGTATTCAACGTTCCTGCACATTCCACTACTGCTGCCAAAAGCCTCATGTCCATCAAGCAGGGTATGAGAACAGTTGCAGGGTGATGAAAGGGGATCATGGTCATAGTCTTGGGTGAAAATACCACCAAACATCTACATGGGTCACAGACAGTGCCAGCCCTGTGTATAGCCAAGGAGGCAAAGCAAGTGCCACAAATTCGACCCAAATGGCAGCAATGTTGACAGCCATTATCCATAGATGTTTGGTGGTATTTTCACCCAAGACTATGACAATGATCCCCTTTCATCACCCCGTCCTGTGGTTTTAAGTGTGGGTTGCTTTTTCTGTGGAAAGATAATTATCATCATTTTTCTTGATACCATCATTGGGTAATAATTACTGTGAATCAGCCTTATCACCAACCTTTTGCTATATTCACTATTTTGGGTAAATATTTTGTGAACATCAAGTGCATCCTGAAGAAGTGCAATCTGGGCAAAACATGTCAATCCCACCACCGCATTTGGTTGTGTTGGTTGTATAACAAACCTGGCAACACAGTTTACATGATTTTAGACTGCATTTTCAGAATTTTTCCTATGGACTAATAAACTTTGTTTTTTAGCATATTGTTATTTTGCTTACTATTGTGACTGGCACGCTAAAAATCCTCCATATTCCCATGTTTCCCCTAGTGGGAAATTCAGGGGTACCCTGTGTATTCTAAATATTGATTTTTGGGCATTGTGCCAACATTTTTACTAGCACAATCTCTCCACTCAACTTTCTCAATTATCCGCGAGTATACAATAAAGTAAAAAAAAAGTGCAGCTATTCCGCTTTACTGTTATGTCCATCTTAACTTTGCCCTCTCACAGCAACCTGGAAAAAACTCAACTTTTTATTAGTCATACCTTACTGAATACCTTAGCACCCATCTTCCAGTATAGGACTGCATGCACAAAGGTATATACTCCCATTTATGCTGGATCTTACTGCCACCAAATTTTAAATTGAAACTGAAATGAAAAGATGAAGAATTGATATGTTACAGGGAACATTTGCAAATTGTAATTGTGCATAAGCAGCATTCTGAAAAGATAACTTTTGTCTGGAATTCCTCTTGAAAAAAGCAGTGCACTTCCTGGTGTGTTAAAATCTAAGTTCACCTTTGTTCACCTTTTTTTTTTCTCTAAATTCCAGCTCCCTTATGTACCAATATAGCTGTTTAAACACACTGCTTGATTACTACTGCCTTACTTCCTGGTCAGACATTAGGTCATGACACAGGAAGGAGTTGACCAGCTGATCTCATTAGCACACACCTTGCATCATCCACCCTCAGCTAGGCAACTCCTTCCTGTGTCATAACCTAAAGTCTGACCAGGAAGTAAGGCAGAAATAATTGAGCAGTGTGTTTAAATGGCTATGAAGAGAGTTAGGTAAGCCGGTGTGGAATTAATGGAAAGCTGTTTTATTTTTGCAAAATAAGTACATTCATGCTATATTGGTACATAGGGGAGATAGAATTTAGAGAAAATAGGTGAACTAAGCATTTAAGGTGCCCAAGCACTCCAGTGCCTACAGCCTCATACCTGTGTAACTGAAATGTGAGATGTAAAGCCTGCTAGCAAACCTCTGCCTCTACTAAGATAGCCACCTACACACAGAGGCAGAAAAGGCATTGTAAGTCATTAATAGGGAAAAGATCAGCTGTAGGGATACCACAGGCAATAATGGCAACAAGCCTATTCCCCTCTGCCTGCCTTTTTTTGGGCACAGCTTAGATAGTTTACTTTCTCTTTAAACCTTTCATTGGGTGCTATGGAAAAATATAATTTAGGTGAACTGCTACATTATAGTATTATTGAACAACACATTGATTTGGAAGATTAAGTAAAGTAATGCCTTAACAATTTAAAGTGGAACAGTTTGAAGGTCAATAGGGTAAATACTACTCGAAATGAAAGGAAAGTGTTCCACTGGGAAATGTGGTCATTTCACTTTCACCTGTATGGATTTCCTTACCCTACTTGTTTTTAGGAATAAACAACCGCATCTTCCTTTTAGGCTACTACATGAATTAATACCTCAACTACAAGAGTGGGTCATTTATAGGTCACTACACCGCCAACATTATTTTTCTCAATGTCTTTTCCCCAAATAACCTGGCTGCCACATTCTCAACATGCTTGATTGAAAGGTTTCTAGGATACTTTTGGAATGAAATACACCGGCTTAGCGACTCAATATTTTAAAATGATTACGGTTTTGGATCTCAAACGGTGATAGAGGCTCAAGTTTCCAAGAACTACTGTCTTCTTTTTCTCATAAAGCTGGCACATATTGAATAAAACTGTTGGGAAGACAAGGGATAAATTAGCCATTAATGCTACTTAAGGCTTGCCTTTGGGTTTTCTTTCTTGACATGTTATCATCACTCATTTGTTCTAATGTAATAGCACTATTACAACAAAAAGGCATTTCCCATGGTAGTTAATTTCATAAAGTGTTTTTAAAGACTGGAATTTGTACTACACAAAAGCAAAAAAAAAGAGGAAATTGATGTATGTATTTCTTAAGGAAACAAACTGATTTTTTTAAAGAAATTATTTACTGTTTTAGTTTTACAGTTTTAATTTGCAGATGCATTTGTTATTTGTACAGACATGTTGTATGTTGTCTTTTGTGGTTATTTAACTGTGAGCTTCACAGGGTATTTGTGTTAATTTACAAAGAAAGAAAGTGGTTGAACTATTGTCATTTTTAGATAATAACACTTTATCCCATTCTATAGATTTGATGAGGGGTTGGTGAGTAATTGCAAGGGATACACAGGAAGGGAAAAAAAAGAAACACCACTGGAGAAAGAAAAGGAAAACAGAAAACAAAGACGAAAAAAAAAACTAAGGCAAATTAAAACAATTTGTCGCTGGAAAAAAAAAAACCAAAACGGTTTGCCAAAGGAGACTCTCTCGTTGGTTCCCAAAGAATTACTACCTTCAGGAATATCTTTAGCACCTGACATTTCCAGGTGTGTTGGATCCCTATGTCACAATGGGACACAGTATAGATATAGGGGTTGGCAGGAGGAACCACAACACATAGCAGGGGACCTGGCATCTGACACAGGCAAGTATGTTGGGTGTGAAAATTCAGCAAGAGGCTCTAACTTTTAGGCCTCATACACACGGACGTTTCTAAAAAAATAAACAAAACGTCGGGCCCGACGTCAAGGAAAAAAAGTCGTCGTCTTTCGGCGTTATGCATTGGCGTTTTTGAGCGTTGCGGATAACTGCGGCTGCGAGTGATTGCGAGTTTTTGCGGTTACGTATTGCGGCTTTCTGCTGCTGAAAAAAAGGAACTGCAGCCCGGGCTGCAAAACAAATAAAAAAATCTTTGCAGGCACACATACTCCGGATTTTCAATCTCGGAGAACGACTTAAAAGTGTGGGTTGT